>JAOZGT010000012.1:0-599178 GCA_035578325.1 Coelinius sp. EB29 | reverse complement strand
AGGTGTAAAGTATATTAAAAGGACTGCTCCAAAGTATGTTGATAATTAATCAAGTTGGGTTGGAAACTCTAAGTTGGGTTATTGAAACGCTTGCATGGAACAAATGGAAAAGATCTGATGATACGGAAAAGGTTGATGACATTGATTCAGACATTTGAGGGTCAAATTTTCGCGATGTGAATCTGTATTCGACACTGTCATCATTATTGTTAGAGAGGAGAGGAATCTCCATAAGTGCGTAGGTAAACACTGATGATAATTTTTAACATTATTAGCACTGTTGGGCAATAAGAATAGCCCAATGAGTTAGCACTATAGTGGAAAATCGACGGGGTTATGCCATTGATGGAAACTGACATTGTGGAAAATTGCGAAATTCAGACGAATTTCACCTCAATCTAACGAACATATACTATTTTTAAAAAAAGAAAAGGTATTCAGTAGATGAAGAATCATTCGAATTTGATCACCCTGTGTCATCTATTGATGATTTCCGGTTCATTTTTTTGGGTAATCTGGAAGATTCTATTGAGTGGATGTTATGAAGAGATGTGAATTTTAGCATATGTGCATTATGAGGATATATAAGACATACAGAGACATTTGGATTCTACCATTCAGTGATTATCATGACACGAGACTACGATCCTAATGTATACTATGAGGTCTTGCCCGAAAAAACAATCATTTGAACTAATTAAGATAGTGATTCATATGTATACGATTTCCATAATGACGAATTGTCTCGGCATTACACGACAGGACAATTTCCCCTATCAACCATAATTTGAAACTTTTCCTCAACTCGATATCGATACATTTATTTGAAGATATAAATTTTTAGATCTTTTTTCTGCTTCAATCAAATTGTTCAACTGACAGAAGACAAGGGTAAGAAGGGTAATCAGCAGATGAAGAATCATACGAATTTGATCACACGGTGTCATCTATTGATGATTTCCGGTTCATTTTTTTGGGTAGTCTGAAAGATTGTATTGAGTAGATATTATGGAGACATGTGAATTTTATCGAATGTGTATTATCTTATTATGACCTCATTGATGACCAGTTATGATGACCACTTTCATGAAGAGACAAACAAACATTATATACGCGATATAATTATTTAGAGTCAATTCCTATTCTCTTCTGTATTTTCCGTCTGGGTTTTCAAAGTGAATATGGGTTGAGAACCCCAGATAACAAAATCCTTAGTTATCTTTATTGACTAATATTTCAGTTATTCTTAACAGGTTTCTCCATCTTTCATGCAGAGGAAGAAATTATTTAATTATATCAGAAGGCATTCTGTATCAATGAATGAAAACGATGATATCATTATTCCATAATTTTATGAATTAAACTAATAAGTGCTTTCAAGAGAAAATCTCAAAAAACATTTTTTGTCGAAAATTTCAAAAAGATGACAAAAACGTCTTTTGACATTTTCCTGTTGTGAACTGATGTTGATAAGCCCCATACGGTGAGAGCTGAGGCGCGCGTAGCGCGCCAGATACGCTAGTGGAATTAAAAGTTTCAATCTCACCTTGTAACTGACGAAGAATAGATACTGTACATATGACGATCCAAGTGCAACTGAAAATCATCTTTAATAAACAGCCATCGACATATCACAATCATAGAAGTGGAATAAACCACTAGAAAAATAAAAAAATCATGAATAGGTGGCACTTGAACTTGACCATCTCAGTTACTGAATTTATGATAAGATTAGAGCACCATGCGCGCTAACGCGTGCGACGACCTTCCAGTAAGCGCTGTAGCGCACAATAATTATACATTTTCTGCATAATCATACACTTTCTATCATTTCTTAACATTTCGAATATGAAAGCTTGTTATATTTTTGTACTTACTGCCCGAATACTCAGATCTCACAAGGAACACTGCAAAATAGTTGGAATAGATAATTTTTTGAAATTGGCCATTTTGATTAAAAAGAATAGTTCATCCCAAATTTCGACTCATCATAAATTTTGTCTTTTCGATTCTTTCTCGTTTGATATCTTCAAAATAGCTGCCCGGCTACTCAGAACTCGCGGAAAAAATTGGAAAAAAGTAGAATTAGAGAAAATGTCAAAATTCACCCTTCTGACTGAAAAATGGCTCACCCCCGAAACCGGCCCACCCAAAATCTTGTCTTTTCGATTCGTTCTCGTTTGATATCTTCATAATCGGTTCCCGGCTACTTAGAACTCGCGAGAAGCATTGGAAAAGGATCAAATTAGAAAAAATGTCAAAATTAACCATTTTGACTGTAGAATTCAGCCCAAATTCCGATTTGAAATGATTTAAAATGCTTTATCATAGACAATATTCATTATTTATTACAGTAACAAGACATATGGGCACTCTTATCATTAAAATTGTTTGTTTTAATTTACATATGAGATGAAAATAGAAAATTTAACATGATTGTGAATTTTTGAACTTTTTTTTTTGTTTAAAATAAATTAATAATAAAGAGAATTAATTTTTTTTTTCACTCGTATAAATATAAAACTTCATTAATTTGTCATTAAAATATGAGAAAAAAATCTAAATTAAATTTTCGTTGGTAACAATAATTTCATGATAATTTCATCTCATTATTAATTTTATCCTTCATCCTTTGATGAAATAAAATAATAATCCTATCACAGTCAGCGGTCATCCCGCGCAAACAATTATATATTCATTTCATTTTTTTTTTACGTTATTTACAAGCCAAAATGGCACGTTAAGAATATTTATCTCTTTTTTTTTTCGTTTCCCATGACTCTAGATGTCAATGTGGTAAAATGGGGGGAGGGGTAAGTACTTCGAAAAACCGTTAAACCGTAGTCTCATTTTTCTTCAATGGCTGCAACTCACGCTCAAGACGATCGAAATCATTGTAGTATTCATGATCCGATTCTTCTTCAGAATTTTTTTGTCGCACTTGTTCACCATTTGTTAAAACTTTATCGAGATCAGGCGTTGATATTGATTGAGGACTGACTGGATCATCGTCCTGGGACATGTATTCAGGATTGTCTAGGGATGTGTTACCGATTATTGTGAGGAATTCTGGTACATTGCGATAACCGTTGCGCAATCTCTTTGATTCTGAGTCTAGAATTATGGAAGAAAAATTATTTTATCGAATTTAAATCAAAGGATTGTGAAATGAGAATTAATGTCCTACCAGTTGGTTTGATGTCTCCAATGAGATCCATGTATTGGGATGCATTGACGGGTACTTTGGGTGAAGGCATGAGATAATCATCTTCGTCCAATGGGAGATCAAGCTTGAGATTGCCAACTTGGGCTTGAGAATATGCTGGATCGACTTGTACAGTGAAGCAGTCATCAGTTGTGTCGCAATCTGTTGAATGAGGAGAGTCATTGGAGTCTTGCGGAATATCTTTTTTTTTTTTTTTCATTAAAATGGACTTGAGACTTACCATTGACAGCGACATTCTTGATAGAGTCCGAGCAGTATCTCGAGCTAGAGCTCTCAGATGTATCCTGTCCACAGTGGCCATTTAAATGAGTATAATTGGAAGTGTGGCCAGAGATACTGGGTTCATTGGATGTACTACTGGCCCCATGTGTTGCATTGTACCTCAACATTTCTCTGTCAAAGTTTTGCTGGTTCTGGGGAGTCGGTGAGTCCGTTGCTAATGAGGTAACTCCATTGATAGATCCTGATGTACTCGATACTGAGACTCCTGGTGGCAGTGGAGCTCTTGATTTTGGCTGAAGGTACTCATCACCCTCGAGAACAGCCCCTCGACAATCCATGGTGGCAAGATTTCTTATCATCTCTTTTTCATCCTGGATTGTGTACGCAGGCAGCCTCATGTATTTGTCACCTTTGATGGCAAGATATCTGCCAGGATCTCTTGACATTTTTGCGAAATTATCAGCTAGCTCCTTGAAACCTGGTCTTGACTCTGCGTCCAAGAACCAACAGCTGATCATTATCATGTAGACGTCGATGGAGCAAATTTTTGGCTGAGGTAGTCTGTCACCTTTCTCCAGAAATTCTGGTACATTTCTGGCTGGTATTTGTTCATACGGTCTACCACCGTAGGTCAATATCTCCCATATGGTGACACCGAATGCCCAAACATCTGATTTGTGGGTGAAAACACGATGCTGAATACACTCAAGTGCCAGCCATTTGATGGGCATTTTTCCTCCAGCTGCCTTGTACTGATCCTCATTGATGTCGAGCAATTTTGCTAAACCAAAATCTGTTATTTTCACACAACTTGGAGTTTGTACTAGAACATTTCTTGCTGCAAGATCTCGATGAACAAGTCTCCGTTCTTCCAGATACGACATACCACGTGCTATTTGAGTACACCAGTTTAGCATAGGTTTTGATCCAATTTTGTCCTTATAGGTACGTACAAAATCAAGAAGACATCCGAGTGGCATCAATTGAGTAACTAGCATCATCTGAGAGGTCATACAGACAGCAAGAAGTTGAAGTAAATTTGGATGCTCAACACTAGCCATGATATACGCTTCATCCAGAAATTCTTTTGATGTATTAGCTCCAGTGCTGTCATGCAGCACCTTGATGGCAACTGGTATCTTGATATTCTCACCCTCAGGTACCCAAACACCCTTGTAAACATTACCAAATGCACCATAACCAAGTATACCACCTTTCCTCATATCCTCCTCCTTGATAATCCTCAATTTAGCAAGATTTGGCTTGACACCAGTTGGATGCAGGGGCTCATTGTCATCCACTCCAGTCAGTGCCATTGTCATTTTAACTGTATTCTCTTTGGCTTTAGTTCTCAGTCTCCATTGCCACATGATTATAGCACTCACCACCAATATCACAGCCAGAATACTTCCAACACCCATGAGAATGACAGGAGGTATTTCTTCCTGTTGAAATGCCGAACCAGCTGATACAATAGAACAGTAAGGCTCTCCCTCAGGTGGAAAAATCTTGTGAGGATATTCGTGTGGGCATGATGCAGTGCAATTGAATGATGTAGAATTATCTGCAGGATCACCATCTCCATAAAACCTCAAATTTCTACACTGATAGCACTCGTTGGGCTCAGAACCCCAGCAACTTCGACATTCAGAGTCACAGGGGATACAAGTGCGACTGTCAGCCAGCACATAGTGATCAAGTGGACACTCGTCCTCACAGTGCTCCCCTCGTTTGAATGCAATGCACTCCTGACATGCCTGCTCATGCACACCATATCCAGTACATTTTTTACAACGATGATGACATCTCTTGCAGGCACCAGTGCCAGCCAGTGCCTTCAGTGGCCCCTGCTCCTGAGGATCAATCCACTCGTAATAATAACCATCTGGACACGGATCACGCTTTTGCAAACACTCTCCAGGTAAATCATCATCTATTATTGCTTTCTCACAGCTATTACAACCACCAGGACCAATTTTATTATCTGGACCAGTGCATCCATCCACACAATTGGTATGACACGTTTTACATTCACCATTCTCCTCGTATTTATTCTGTTTACACTTTGGTACACAGTATGGAGCATCTCTAAAGTGTTTACACTCTGTACAATGTTCAGCAGTTGGACCAGAACATGTGCCTGCACATTCTTCATGACATTGTTTGCAGATTTTTGGGCCAGCTTCGTAAATTCTAGAATTATCGATATAACAAATGAATATTAAACAACTTTAAATCAATGCAAAGAATATAACAGATTGTATTCATATTCGTAGAAACAACAGGATGGGTTACCTTAAATCCTTGATGTCTTTAGCAACAAGAGTCATACAATAATTGACAGTAAATGAATAATATTTTGATGATAATTGAGTAATTTGAAACTACTTACCCGGGTAAAGCATTACAGCTCTCAAGGCAAATATTTCCGAGCTCAAAATTCTTGCAGGAGAGACACTGAGATGGTCCAGGTCCCCAGCATCCTTCATTGGAGCACTGTTCATCACATATTAATCCTGCTTTTATACACTCAGACTCGTTCCTATTATTCAACAAGAGATTTTCGTATTCTGGGGATTTTCGTATTCTCGTCCAATTGATGCTCTGAGCATAGCAAAGCTCTTTGTTCTCCAAAATGGCGAAACATCCGGAGGATATTCTCTTGAGTGAGCTCAGACCTAGAGAGACAAGTGATGTTTTGACGATATAAAGCGCTGCAAAGTGTTCGGTCAGTGTTCTTCCATCGATTATCTCCAAATTTCTGAAGTAAGACAGATTTTTAAAATCTGAATGAGCTCCCTGAATATTTAGGTAACCAGTGATCTCTTTGAGAGTGCTGAATACTTCTAGATTGTCTGGATGCATTGGTGCGTATCTAGTACCAAAGGTAAAATTAGGTAGAATACTCTGATATCCTGCAAAACTCTGGTCTAGAATTGTAATAGAGCCTTCGATTATTGTGCAGTCTTTGAAACTGTCAATGTTGCCAGAGTGAACTTTATCAACACCCTGACATGTCTTTGGACAGGGACCATCGCAGGGTACGCATTCACCATTTAGTGCTTTTTTCTTTGGTGGACAGGATCTGACACAAGCACCACTGTCCTTCAACAGGTGTTCTGGACATTTTCTTACGCACGTTGCACCGTAAGCGTATTTGCCATTGGGATTGATCTCCCATTCGTATGAAGTTGGATTGTATCTGTAATAAAAAACCGAAACATTCGAATTAGAGAATGAACATTGATAATCTAAAGAAGGAGTACTAAAATTCCAGTCTCATCAGTAACAAATCAAATGTATTTGAGTGTTTCTTTGACGCAATCGATTGACGTTCAGTGACCCCAGGTTGAATCTTGTTTTTGGCATGCAGGTGGCAATTTGAGGATAACAAGAGAGAGAGGTAGAATGTGTGATGAAAGAGAGAGAAAAAAAAAAGTTGAACTCACTTTTGCATCGGTGGACACTCCTGTGTACAGACACCATCGTCAAAAAAGTTTTTACAGGCAAGACAGTCACTCTGTTTAGGACCAGTACAACCACCAGCACAAAAAAGATGACAGCACTCGCGTGGATTTGGCCCAAAACATCTGCCCTGCCAGCATTGTGGTGAGCAATTGGTTTTTGAGAATTTTTGACAATTTTCTGGCCCCTCACCCCAGCATCCCTGCTCACAAGTTTCATCACACTCTGGACATACTCTCTCGGGATTTGTAAAATTATATACGTATACGTATTTACCACCAACACCAGTTATTATCTCATCCCAATTGATTGTCTTGATGTGACACAAATTGAAATTATTGTACATTCCAACACTGCCATTGAGAATATCCCTGAGTGCTGGCATCTCAAGATTATACATATTGCTACTTGTAACCAACAGTGCAAACTCAACATCGTGAATATTGAGCTTGAACAGAGTACGTCCTCTGATAATTTGTAGTCTCGGTAAAACAACTTTAACATCAACATGACTGATGAGGACATATCCCGTAACTTCTCGAATATACTGCAGAAAGCTGAGATCAAATGTTTGATTTTGCAGCCATGTAATCTCCAAATTACCATCCACATATGTACAATTGGTATATCTGTCTCGTAGATTACGGTAGTGATGCTGTCTATTCGATGGTGCTGACAAACGTCCATTTGTTCCAATGCATACTGCAACATAATACCAAAATCCAACTTAACAATCTATCTCAAATAATTTCCCAAGTGCTAATGGGGCGGGGGGAATCCCCTGTAAATAAATACAAATCCAAGAATTTCATAATTATTTCGTTTATTACAGTAACAGTCTATATCAAACCAAAAAAATAATTTCTGTTTCAACATACAAAAGACATGATTTTGAGTATAAATTCCATAACTATAAAATTTACAATCTCCATTATCATCATCTCGAAAAAACAATATATACAAAATATACGTAAAGTAGCAATTACAGTCAGTAATGCTTAAGGCAAATGTACAATGGTTACAATACTTTATTTTAAAAATGCATTATCAAAATTTTTGTATTGTCTTCAATGTAAATCTGGAGAGCATGGCACTATCCAATTTCATTCAAATTCATTTCAATTTTTCTGTAAAAAATCCAATTATTTTGGATATAAAAATACGTAGAAAATATAAATGGCAGTGTCTGTTGACACATAATTTAAGTAGTGCTTTGTTAAACTCATTAGAGTAAATTATCCAAAGATTTAATAATTTTTCTTAAGTCATGATTTTTGTTTATCCTATCACAGTCAGCGGGTAGCCCGCAAGAGGCACTCTGTACAATTAATTCGTTGTAGAAACCTCTGTTACATTGATAACACAAATCATTTCTATGAAATGCAATTTTTCCCTCCCCCGATAATAAAATTACATGTCTTCACTCTCCATAAAAATGTCTAAATATCTCTCGTAAAAAAAACATGTATCAACTACTTATAAACAATTAATATTAATTATATTTACAAGCCACATTTTAATGGCACATTAAGAAAACCCATTTTGTCACCTTTTTTTTTCTATTAAAATTCATCAAAAATAATTTTTCTAATTTTTTGTTCGTTTCATTTAAGATTAATCACATTGGCGAGTTATTTTGTCACTCCTAAGTACTTTGAAATTAACGTAGAAATTATATATTAAAAAAACTACATATGAACAAATTTTATTAAACAGTAGTTTCATTCTTTCGAAATGGTTTTAGTGGTTGAAGTTCTCTCTTCAGTCGATCAAAATCATTGTAATACTCGTGATCAGACTCTTCCTCCGAACTTCTCTGTCTTGGTTGTGATCCAAATGCACCATTTGTCAATATTTTATCTAGATCAGGTGTTGGAATTCCAATGGTCTGGGGTGTCAGTGGACCCTGATCCTGAGACATTATGTACTCGGGATTGTCGAGGGAATTTTTACCTGGTATTGTCAAGAACTCTGGATACTTTCTGTATCCATTGGGCAATTTCTTTGGTTCTGACTCTGTAATTAATAAAAAAATTTATTAGATAAAATTCTACAAGAAAGGTTTCACTGTAGAAATAATTGTGAGGGGTAATATACCAGTGGATTTAGCATCGCTGATGAGATCCATATACTGCGATACATTTGCTGGTAATTGAGGAGATGGCATTAGGTAGTCGTCTTCGTCGAGTGGAAGATCAAGTTTGAGATTGCCGATTTGTGCTTGTTGCTGAATTGGTGCTATTTTAGAATTGAAACAGTCGTCTGTTACATCGCAATCTGTGAAATAATGATTATTGATTATTGGTGATGATTCTGGTGATTTGAGGGATTTTTTTTCTTAGTTATTTGAACCCACCTCTTGCGCCAATCATCTTGAGAGGATCTGAGCAGTACCTCCGGTTGGAAATATCGAGATTACAGGATTGTCTGCAGTGACTGGTGGGTCGTGAGTAGTGAGGGAATTGAGCAGAGATGGTGGGTGGTTCACTGGGTGGTTGGCTGGTTGTTCCATGCGCTGCATTGTATCTCAACAGTTCTCTGTCCCAGTTTTGCTGGTTCTGGGGTGTTGGAGAGTCGGTTGGCACTGATGGATTACCATTGGGCCAGCACGTTTTCAATGGTGTGCTTGGGGGGGATCCAGATAAACTGGAGGCTGAGAGGCCAGCGGGTAGTGGTGCTCGTGACTTGGGTTGGAGATACTCATCGATATCGAGAAGTGCCTCGGGACCGTCCATCGCTGAAGCCAAGTTCCTGATCATTTCTTTCTCATCCTGGGGAGTGTATGAGGGTAGCCTCATGTACATATCTCCAGTGATGGCGAGATATCTGCCAGGATCCCGTGACATTTTAGCGAAATTATCGGAGAGTTCTTTGAAAGTGGGTCGTGACTCTGCGTCCAAGAACCAACAACTGACCATGATCATGTAGACATCGATGGAACAAATTTCTGGCTGAGGTAGTCTGTCACCTTTCTCCAGAAATTCTGGTACATTTCTGGCTGGTATTTGTTCATACGGTCTACCACCGTAGGTCAATATCTCCCATATGGTGACACCGAATGCCCAAACATCTGATTTGTGGGTGAAAACACGATGCTGAATACACTCAAGTGCCAGCCATTTGATGGGCATTTTTCCTCCAGCTGCCTTGTACTGATCCTCATTGATGTCGAGCAATTTTGCTAAACCAAAATCTGTTATTTTCACACAACTTGGAGTTTGTACTAGAACATTTCTTGCTGCAAGATCTCGATGAACAAGTCTCCGTTCTTCCAGATACGACATACCACGTGCTATTTGAGTACACCAGTTTAGCATAGGTTTTGATCCAATTTTGTCCTTATAGGTACGTACAAAATCAAGAAGACATCCGAGTGGCATCAATTGAGTAACTAGCATCATCTGAGAGGTCATACAGACAGCAAGAAGTTGAAGTAAATTTGGATGCTCAACACTAGCCATGATATACGCTTCATCCAGAAATTCTTTTGATGTATTAGCTCCAGTGCTGTCATGCAGCACCTTGATGGCAACTGGTATCTTGATATTCTCACCCTCAGGTACCCAAACACCCTTGTAAACATTACCAAATGCACCATAACCAAGTATACCACCTTTCCTCATCTCCTCCTCCTTGATAATCCTCAATTTAGCAAGATTTGGCTTAACACCAGTTGGACGAAGGGGCTCATTATCATCGAGTCCAGTCAGTGCCATTGTCATTTTAACTGTATTCTCTTTGGCTTTAGTTCTCAATCTCCATTGCCACATGATTATAGCACTCACACCCAATATAACAGCCAGAATACTTCCAACACCCATGAGGATCGCTGGTTGTATCTCATTGTCCAGTGGAAAGCCAGGAATTGGAGCAGCGGAGCAGTGAGGATCACCCTCTGGTGGATAAATCTTGTGAGGATACTCCGCTGGACATGAAGCAGTGCAATTGAATGCTGTTGCATTGTCCACAGGCTGGTCATGAGCATAAAGCTTTAAATTTCTACACTCGTAACACTGATTCGATCCAGGCCCATAACAACTGCGACATTCACTGTCACATGGTACACATAGTTGGGTGTCAGGCTGAACGTAGTGATCAAGCGGACACTCGTCCTCGCAGTGCTCCCCTCGTTTGAATCTAACGCACTCCTGACATGCCTGCTCATGCACACCATATCCAGTACATTTTTTACAACGATGATGACATCTCTTGCAGGCACCAGTGCCAGCCAGTGCCTTCAGTGGCCCCTGCTCCTGAGGATCAATCCACTCGTAATAATAACCATCTGGACACGGATCACGCTTTTGCAAACACTCTCCAGGTAAATCATCATCTATTATTGCTTTCTCACAGCTATTACAACCACCAGGACCAATTTTATTATCTGGACCAGTGCATCCATCCACACAATTGGTATGACACGTTTTACATTCACCATTCTCCTCGTATTTATTCTGTTTACACTTTGGTACACAGTATGGACCATCTCTAAAGTGTTTGCAGGCTGTACAGTGTTCAGCTCGTGGACCCACACATGTACCTGCACATTCTTCATGGCAAGGTTTACAGGTTTTTTCATCTTCCTGATAAATTCTGTAACAAGAGACAATTTTATTATTAAAATTACATTAAAATGATGTCCTTTATTAGTTTTAAATCATCAGGTGAAACTTACCCAGGTAGAGCATTACAATTCTCCAGACAAATATTTCCCAGTATGAAGTTCTTGCAGGAGAGACACTGAGTCGATCCAGCCCCCCAGCATCCTTCGTGAGAGCACTGTTTATCGCATATTAGACCTTCTTTGATGCAGAGAGACTCATTCTTGTTAGCGGACAAGAGTTGCGTGTGCTCTTGAGATTTTCGTATTTTTGACCAGTCAATGCTCTTGGCATAGCACAGATTACGGTTCTCCAAAATGGCGATTGCACCTGAATTTATTTTCTTCAAGGATTGAAGGCCCAGAGAGGTGAGGGAGGTCTTGATGATGTACAGGGAGGCAAAGTATTCAGTCAGTGCTCTACCTCCAATGGTCTCGAGATTTCTGAAGTAGGAGAGATTCTTAAAATCAGCATGATCACCCTGAATGTTGAGGAAACCAGTGATTTCTTTGAGTGTACTGAAGACCTCCAGTCTGTCTGGATGCATGGGCTCGTACTTGGATCCCGATGTATAGTTGGAATAAAAGTGTACATATCCTTTGAATGTCTGATCCAAAATTGTAATGGAGCCTTCGATTATTGTGCAGTCTTTGAAGCTGTCAATGTTGCCAGAGTGAACTTTATCAACACCCTGACATGTCTTTGGACAGGGACCATCGCAGGGTACGCATTCACCATTTAGTGCTTTTTTCTTTGGTGGACAGGATCTGACACAAGCACCATTGTCCTTCAACAGGTGAACTGGACATTTTCTCACGCACGTCGCACCATAAGCGTATTTTCCATCAGGATTTGGTTCCCATTCGTATTCAGTGGGATTGTATCTGTAATAAAAAACCGAAACATTCGAATTAGAGAATGAACATTGATAATCTAAAGAAGGAGTACTAAAATTCCAGTCTCATCAGTAACAAATCAAATGTATTTGAGTGTTTCTTTGACTCAATCGATTGACGTTCAGTGACCCCAGGTTGAATCTTGTTTTTGGCATGCAGGTGACAATTTGAGGATAATAAGAGAGAGAGAGAGGTAGAATGTGTGATGAAAGAGAGAGAAAAAAAAAAGTTGAACTCACTTTTGCATCGGTGGACACTCCTGTGTACAGACACCATCGTCAAAAAAGTTTTTACAGGCAAGACAGTCACTCTGTTTGGGACCAGTACAACCACCAGCACAAAAAAGATGACAGCACTCGCGTGGATTTGGCCCAAAACATCTGCCCTGCCAGCATTGTGGTGAGCAATTGGTTTTTGAGAATTTTTGACAATTTTCTGGCCCCTCACCCCAGCATCCCTGTTCACAAGTTTCATCACACTCTGGACATACTCTCTCGGGTGTTGTAAAATTAAATACGTATACGTATTTACCACCAACACCAGTTATTATCTCATCCCAATTGATTGTCTTGATGTGACACAAATTGAAATTATTGTACATTCCAACACTGCCATTGAGAATATCCCTGAGTGCTGGCATCTCAAGATTATGGGCATTGCACATTGTAACCAATAATGCAAACTCAACATCGTGAATACTGAGCTTGAACAGAGTACGTCCTCTGATAATTTGTAGCCTCGGTAAAACAACTTTAACATCAACATGACTGATGAGGACATATCCCGTAACTTCTCGAATATACTGCAGAAAGCTGAGATCAAATGTTTGATTTTGCAGCCACGTAATCTCCAAATTACCATCCACATATGTACAATTGGTATATCTGTCTCGTAAATTACGGTAGTGATGCTGTTGGCTCGATGGTACTGACATACGTCCATTTGTTCCAATACATACTGCAACAAAAGAAATAATCAGAGATCTTTAATTAATGTTATCACTCAATCTTCCTACCACTAATGCTTCAATTAATTCAATAAATCATTTTTTTTGAAAACTACATAACCATCCAATTAAAATGTTTCACTGACTGAGATTGCAACTTCATATAAGGCTGATTCCCCCCTCTTCTCCTCTGATTGCTCAATCAAGAACCCCTTTATTCATAAAAATCCACCTCAACTATCGAATCAATGCTCCTCCGATTTCTCAAGAGGTCAAATCAAAGACCCCAAGAGATAAAGTAAAGATGAGGAAGAAAAGTTTAAAAAAAAAAAATTTATGCTACATTTGAGGGTACAGAAGAGTGAAATCCCAAACACCCACAATCTCGAAAGTCAGGCTTGATATCAAGTTGATAGTCCTCATAGGCATTATGGGCACGAGTATGTATGGTACAAGTGGGCGAACCACTTCCCCATATACATAAGTAGACAAGCGTGTCTTTAACTGTATTGTTGTGCAACATGACAAAAGTGACTAGTCATAGCTGTATTTTTTTTCACATTTACGTTCACACAATTTCTCTGATTTTAACGTGACAATTAAGGTATAAGTACAAGCGTTACAGAAAAAGCCAATTGTTAATAATTGTTATAAAACTTTTTGCATAAATTTTTACATAAAACTTACACACTCATTTTGATTATTCCGATGAGAACTTTAATCTTCTCTGGAACTCTTCTCTAAATACTTTTTTTTTAATCAACAATTTAACACTGATTATTTTTTTTTTAGGTGACCGGTGATATTTAAATTGAAATTGAGAGAACACGATAGTAGAGATTAGAAGAATAAAGTGAATTCAATTGAAATTTATCGTCATTGGAATGTCATACATCGATTAGCATAAATCCAGAAGCGCACGTGCCAGTACTTTAGTCAAAAACCTGTGCGGTCGTTAAAGTATCGATACTCAAGAATATAGCATAATACGAAGGGGGGTAGGGGGGTCATTCTATAACTGGCGGTTTCTTTCCTTTCGGCCTCGTTACGTTCCTACACGTTCGCTTGTACCATTGCAATGCACTTCTGGGATGCGTTAATCTTGAGCTGCGATCGAAAATCATACGCAAAAATAATTGCTCCGGCATGTGCCTTTTTCTTGTTACTTTTTTTTAAAACATTTGTTGGAGATTGAAAAATAAAAGGAGAATTTAATATCGAGATATTGTGTGAAACAGCAAATGTATCTGTCATCATCCATCACATTTGGATTTATGTACAATATTGTATACATCGAACCAATAAACTGTCTCCATTGCCCATTTTTTTTTTTTTCTATTCTTAATCTTTTCTCTGGAGTTGAAAGACAATGAACACGATAATACCGTTTAAATTGTTATTAATTATCTTAATTATCAAATTGAAAAGTGTTTGATTTTTAAACGCATTTAACCGGAAGTGACGGGACAAATGTTTCTCGGTAGTTGAGATTTCTCACGATAGTTGCGCTGTGGCACTAAAACCGCGCCAACTTTGACAAGAAGATAGGAGAGGTTATGTTACGATGATAAAATGTTTATCGGGTGGATTTTTCGATCAACTATTACACATCGGTACTAAACATTTTTTTAATAATTTTTCAACGGATTTTGTCACTCATTGTTGACATATTCGACCAGACATACGAATAAATACCTCGATAGACGAATAATTTCATCATCTCACGAGAGATGGCGCTCTGTATGGTCAACATTTGTGCGTCATTTCCGGTAAAATCAGATTCAATTTTTAATAATTAATAATTAATTATTTTATTTTCGAAAAATTGGTTTTTTGAGGCATATCTTCATGTGATATTCTGTCCCTTTGAGAATTTTTACCCCCCCCCCCAATAGCATTTCAACTTCTTCGTACCCCATTAAATCACCCAGCAATAATGATTCCAAAGTGTATTTGGCAAAGCCCCAAGTGAAAATGAAGGGATCATTTAGTCGTGGTTAAAGTATAACCTGTGCAAAATATTTTTCCTTCAAAATGCAGACACGCAACATATATATTCTTCTCTCCTCAGGCAAGAAATTGTATTCGCGATTGCAAGACGACGGCGATGATCCTCAATCGTCCAAGAACCGTATGATTATCCCTCAACTGAAAATAACCAGCCATCGTCTTCAAAAGTGAGAGGATTTACTAGGATTTATTATTGGTTAGTTGTGAGCGAGGGAAGACAATGCGCGGAGGTGTTTGTGGGGTTCGATAATGGGCGGAGATATTGGATAGATGGAAAATATTGTTTGAAAATTCTATAGAATTTATTTCTTTAAAAATATTATCCTCTGCAAGAAGAATTTTTTATTTTTCACAAAAATTTATTTTTTAATTTTTTTATTAATCATAAAATTTTATGAAAAAAAAAAAAAAAAAAAAATTAATAATAAAAATTTTTTTATTCTCTCCGTTTTACGTTACGAGACACTTGAGGTCCTCCCTCAGGTCTCAATTTTTATACTATGGTTAGACGACACCCCCAAAGTAATACGATGGAACCGCAGTCGTGGCGTCGTTTATTTGAGCTCGTAAACATCGATACCTCCTTCAAAAAAAGGATTCCTCTCCTCTTTTTTTTTCCCTTCCATTTCTCCCTTTTGTTTCAAGGATACCCCAGAGAGCTCGACGAGAATAAAATGGCCTCTGGTGTATCGTCAAACGCGCGAAATAACCGAATGGAGGAGAGAAGAAGGTAAATAAAATAAAATGAGAATCATCATGAGATGTTGAGAGAGGAGAAACAATAATTCACGAGTCGAATGAGAGAATAAGAGGTTATGGAACAATGGTTATACCATTGGGAATACTTGTATATTTCAAGGTACTCTGAATCATGATGACATTGATAACCGTCATAAAAATTTACTGGTTGATAATAAAATTTGTAGCATAAAATTTTTTATTCACGCTTTTGAAAAAAATTTCAACTCATTTTTTTTCATTTCTTTATTTCAATTGGTTGAGAATAAATTACATGCAAATTGCTGGTGGTGGGGGATTGAAATAAAGGGCTCATGCAGAGGAACAAATGATGGCACGTGGAATGTGCTTTGTTCTGTTCCTTCTGAGAATTTTTTTTGTTTAAATTCTCTTTATTTATTCATTTTATTTATTTATTTCTTTCTCGAAGTTTCGCTGGTGAATTATTTATCGTGAATTTTGCTCTTCACTATTTTTCAAAATTTGAAAATTCAGGAAAAAAATCAATTAATTAATTGATTTAAATGATTGAATAATTTCATCTTGTGTTTATTTAGTAGATGAAGCCTTTAATCCTCAACACGAGGTGATAAATTCCGATGATGTATCCTCAGGTACTGGATTTTTCAAAATCTCCTCTATTTTATGAAATTGAAAAAAAAAGAAACCTCAGGTTATGTGTATTCAAATGAATAGAAACCAAGCGTACCGGAACGAGATGCAAGTTGTGCGTGTATGTAAATGAATAAGCGTGACCGTAAATCGTGGAGAGAAAAGTGCCCAAGGGCCAAGTCGAGTGGAGAAAAATAGAGGGCGATCAAGATCGATAGTTTTCTGCTTGAGTGACGACCACCTTCGGCGATGCGCCCGTTTCAAAGTACAAATTTCATTTTACTGGAGTTGAAAAAATTATGATTTTTGAGTTACATTGACAGGGTTTTATCCAATGATCCACTGGTCATTGTTCAAATCAGAGTGATGGGCCAAGTAGGACTTGAGTACTTGAGTACTTGATACTTGAGAAATTATCAAGTATGAATTACTTTATGTACTTGGTTATTAATCCACCCTTCAAGTCTAAGTACATAAAGTATTTAGTACTTGAATCATAATTAATAATTAGTACTTACGCATCTTCAAGTACTAAATACTTTATGTACTTTGAATGTTTTGAGGAGTCGATATTTCATGTACTTGATACTCAGAATATCTCAAGTACTTAATACTTACAGTACTTAGTACTTGTGATGGTTCAAGTACTAAATACTTTATGTACTTTGTCCTTAAAATGTTTTGAGAAGTCGATATTTCATGTATTTGATACCCAGAATATCTCAAGTACTTAATACTATTTCAAGTACTAAGTACATCAAGTATTTAAAACTTGAAAAGTGTAAGTGTTAAGTACTTATTATGATTCAAGTACTGAATACTTTGTATACTTAGTACTTGAAACATTTCAAGTACACTGATTACTTGATACTTATCAACCATAAATTCAAGTACAATAACCGGAATATCAGGTACAATTTTACCGTTAAAAATGAAAGTAATTATCGAATAAATTTTATGACCAATGAGGGGTGAAGACACTTTATATGGTGTTGGAATGGAGGCCGAGTCAAAGTGATGGGACAATTACAGTGTAATTAAACCGTCACCCGATCTACAGAAGAAGTTTACCGATGTATCATCAGATTGTCAGGATCAAAGACTTATTCAAAGAATTCCTTTGATCCATCATGAGAGAAATCATCCTCAGAGAAATGACATTATTATAAATAAATTAATTTTTTTTTTATCTCGTGTGAAATAATGTTTTCCCATGTAAAGGTCCAAGTACAGGTATCCCATGGCAATCATTCCAATTTTCACTTGAAATTTAAAAAAAAATATCCAGATGATGGATATTTTTCTCTACCTTTTTGTACCCTCATCATCCACCCACAGATCAAAGCAACGCCCAACCATCGATCAATTGTACCAAGAATGAACCGTATTCAAAATGCCCCAAGAATTCAGACTTCCAACTGTGAGATTTTTTACAGAATCACAAACACGAAGAATCGCCATATGGGCCATGCCATCTTAGCCACTTGCCATCTGTTCCTCTCGCAATTATTTCCATTTTTTTTTCTTTTTTCTAAAAAAAATCATTACTCGAAACTATTAGAAATTAAATGGATAATTGTAGAATTTTTCATTCTTTTTCATATGTAAATTTTTAACGGCCTAAAAGTCTGTTTTACCGACACTCCAGCGCGTGCTGGCCCCAGCTGCCTGGAGAGGGGGAGAGGCCCAGTGGCTTGGCGAAGAGAGGGGGGTAAAGGTATAGTCTTCAGGCCTCGAGGGTACCCCAGAGGGAAAATTAAAAAATTCTTTGTGGAATTATGAAAAACTGGAGATATTAATGAATTATCAAATCAATATTTTTTTCGTAAAATTAAAAAATTTAGAATTCTTCTCAGAATATATGAAATATCCCGTCAACATAGGGCCCCATCTACTGTCACAATGTCGTCGATTCAGTATTCTTACCATTGGATTGACGAACGATTGGTTTCATCTTTTCTCTCAATATATTTTTTTTTTTGCATTCATCGATAAATGTATCGAATCCAATGGTGGGGTGGAGGGGGAGAGAGTATCATGTATGTTCAAACGTCGGGCATAAATAAGTATTGAAAAATCTATGTTGGCGGCATAACCCAACACAGTCAGTACATAAATATCTGACGGCATATCCAACGGTTATATTTCATGCTGATGATGAAGATGAATGAAAAAAAAATTTACAAAGTTGTACACAGTTTGCTTCAGTCCATCTCACTCTATTCTTTTTTTTTTTTTTTAAATCCTCTGTCTCCTTATTTCTTCTGATAAATTCAACGTCTCAATCCGTCGTGATTCGAATCGCATTTTGATATTCCGAGAGTGGTCAATTAAGGCATGTCTGGGGATTCTCTTCATGTCTGTGATGTTACCAAATATGCTGACAAAATATAAATATTGCATTTGTTTATTTTTTAAATTTTATTTTTGCATAGCAATTGTTTTCTTCCACTTCTACTTCCATTCAGTTTCATTATATCTCGAAATTTATTTCAACAAGTCTTGAATAAGTATAATAAAAGGTATTTCTTATCACTCTAATGGATACCACTTAGGGGACTGTATATTTCTGGATGGCTATCAACTTCAAATTATAGAGATTTTAATACATTTACACTAAAAGGAATTTTTTAAAATTATTTTCATTCAATATATTATTTATCATAAAAGGGAACTTGCATGAATTTTCATTATTTTTTTTATTTCAACATTATTACCCCAATTAACAATTTTTTATTCGAAAATAAAAAATATTTAAAATACTCTGATATCGCTCGTGACGTCACAAGGTCTCTTGGATGCTAAACCAATCACAGGACGTATCCAAGTCAACCTAACTCAATCTATGGGCGTGTCTCAGCCAATGGGAAGCTACCCAAGTGACCTTGTGACATCATAACCTCAAAATTGATCTCAAAAACGACTGATTTTTGATTAAGTGCGAGTTCCCTATTCAATTAATTATCCACTAATTGTGATAAATTGGAAATATTTAAACAAAAAATAATGAAAAATTAAACCCCAGGGCTCAACCGATTATTCTCATCTATACAAGCATATCCCCTCCTCACAAGTATATCCCCCAAATTATCATCATCAATTAAAATATTTCCCCACAATGTAGAATTCTCCTGCACCTTGTTGGACACCACCAACACACCACTCTGTCCAAGAGTGATATCCTTTAAAAGAGAACAAGCATCAGTCCACATAGAATCAAGCACTCGTACATCAGACAATCCACAATTAACTGCCATCCTAGGAATTTTCTTGAAAGCCTCATCCAGCTCAATCACATCCTGCCACTTGACTTGACCACTGCATCCCTCATCAATGTACCAAACTTCAATATTATCATCATCATCGTTGATATCCTTGATGATGGCTCGATGGACCCCAAAACTCCAGACCCCAACCAACATTCCTACCTTCAGATCTGAACGATTTATATGTCTCCTCTGATCAAGTTCCTCATAGTATCCAATAAGAACCTTTGAAAGACTCGAGTAACTCGACTGGAGAGATTTTGGACGGATCCAGATGTTGTTGGGTCCATCAGTGCTGAGGATCTGCACTGGAATATTATTATCTAGCTCTTGGAGATCAGGAAATGGTACTGATGATCCCTCAGTTCCTTCCATTTTGTTGATTTCAATGTTTTCAGTCATATTTTTAATTTATTATTTTTTTTTTAATTAATAAAAAATAATTTTTTAAAATTGTTTATAAGATTATTTTTAATAAATCAAGCACTCAATTTCTTCAATAATGTTCAACAAAGTTTTACGAGAATTTTTATTCAGCTACACTCTGACATTGAATCACGACTGATAGCTTTGACTTTCTCGTCATCGACTATTTTAGGATTTAACTGATTACACTGCGCAGTAGGAGGGAAGAGAAAATTGTAGGGGGAAATTCAACCAATTGAAAATAGAGTTTACTTAACTCTGAATGACGTTTCAGAAAATTTCCAGTCGTTTATATTAATTGTAGGGAAAATTCTTTCTGTTGAGCCTAGTCATCGTGGGGCATCTGGGGAATTGAAGATCAAAAAGATGGGTTTTTAGATAAATTGAGGGGGAACAGGTTGAGGTAGAGGGGTGGGGGGAAAAATGATTTTCCATTATTTGTAAAATGAAAAAAGAAAATTAAGGAAATTGATTTTTTTTCCAGTTATTGAAAAAAAAAAAAAATTCTCCAATTCATATATTTTTCCCCCTCTTATTTCCCACTAGGGCAATTTGTACCTGCGCTTTGTAGATTATTTCCCCTCTTCATTTTTTTAAAATTATATTTACCTGAAAAAAGAGGGTTTCAACCGACCCACTTTCTACCTTATATTTGTATTATAATTGTATTATAGAAAAATTTTTGATTATTATCAGTGAAAATATTGTATCCATTGTCGTTTGACCGTAATTATCATTACAAGTTAATAGATTAATTTAAATTACGAGATAAGTGGATAATTATCGAAAATTTTTGAGGTGAAATTTTTTAAAAATTATTCTCATCATATTAAAAAAAAAAGTCATCAATTTTTGAAATAAAAAATTAAAAATTTGAAAAAAAAAATGCAAAATTATCCAAAAAATTTCAAAAATTATCCAAAAAAAAAATTAAGGGATTAATAAATAAACTCACTTTTTCCTTTAACAAATTCTGAACTGAGATCAGCATTGACATAATTGCAACCAATGATAACGATAAAGCAAATAACGAAGTATTTGTTGATTTTAATTGACAGTGCCTGTGGTGGCTCGTGTCGCTGGTTGTACATGATGAGCTCTCATACCCATTCACTAAAATCCACCAGTCTATCACGTTTATATCTTTGATCTCTGATGAATGATGAATATTTAATAAATATTTTTTCCACTCGTATCCCCATGGATGGGCCCATTGCTGATTAATTACCACTGGATTACCATGTCTCTCTGCGTTTTCACATTTTTCTGTAATAAAAAAAAATTAATTTACTATTTTGTTAATTATAAAAATTTATTTATGGTATTGATGGAATAAATGAGTGAATCCGCTGCATATTTTTGAGATTGAAAAACCAGTCCAGTGGACATTCCTCGTGGGGATGAACAAATAAAATTAAGGAAGGGGGAGTAGAGGCGCCAGAGGCAGTATTTAATTTTGATGGCAACATAAAAATCTGGTATTTCGTATGGACAAGGGGCGGGGGGGCATAACTCGAATCTTCTTTTCCCAATTTCTCAGAATTTTTGCCTTTGAAGATTCACCCATTGATTCGTAATTAGCAAAAAATATAATTAGGATAATCACTCGAAAATTTAATTTTGTACAGTAAAAAAAAAAAATGTATAATTTTATTTTTAATTTTGATATTTAATTCATGTGAAATTGCATTATTTATTAATTATATATATAAAAAATGCAATTATGAATGACGAGATTTGTCTCCTTTCACATTTCATAATTGCTAGAAACTTTCACATTTGTAGAATTATAATTCAAATTAGTCAATGCTCATTACTCAGTGAAAATAAATATTCCGCATTCTCCAGTTTATTTCACTGGAGTGAGATAAATGGGAGAAAAACGAGTTGAAGGAATAAATTGGTAAATAAAAATAAATAAATGGATTTGAAAAAAAAAAAAATTTGAACAAAGGGTTAAAACGAGGGGAACGAGGTTTCTTCGTATGGCGACATCGCTCGTATTTATCGACACCGTGTCTTGGGTTATCCCCCCCCCCCCCCCCGCTGTTATTCTTCTTCTTTTACTGATGCAACTAGGTATACAGAGACTCGCGGCATCTTTTGAGGGTGGGATATATCAGGCAAAAAGCCTCGTGGACTGTGGAGACACGTCGTGCCTCCGTGTTAACTGCTCTGCTTATGCATTCATATCCCTATGTTGGTGAACATGAGAGAGTCTCTGATTGTTTTCACAAAATGGAACAACTCGTGTACCTGTGTTTGTGGGTACCTCTTTTGTGGGTGAGAGAAGAAAAAAAAAAAATTGTTATTTTAATTTAAATTCTGTGATTATTTTTATTTCATTAAAAAAATATTTTTTTTCTATTTTTCTGAAAATTCTAAAGAAAAATTTCATCTAAAAAAAACTAAAATTAATTCATTTATTTGAAAATTAAAAATTTATTTAATTTGAAAATAAACGAATAATTGATATTTCAAGTTTGAATAAAATAAGATTGACAAGTTTTTGACATAAATGTGAAATAATTTTTTTTTACCATTCCTGGAATATAAATCGCTTTATCGGATCACATTATCCATTGGACTCTCACTCACCCAGTAATGGACAGCTGGACGTGAGGCAAGAAGCGTTGTAAGAAGTATCAGAAGAAATAGCGATGAGAGGATACAAAAATTTCAGAGAATATAATGTCAAGGGGTAACGGTATTAAGTGAGAACGTGAGCGAGGTAACGATGCGAATTGCAATTCTGGTTTTCAGTGTTTCATGTTTGAGGTATTTTATATGCATTAAAATTGCATTATTCCCTGGATATTTTATTTACACAATTTTTTATTTCAACATGATGATCCCAATTACCCATTATTCAATTGAAAAATTTTAAAATTTCTGTATTTTGAACACCCGTGACGTCACAAGGTCTCTTGTGCGCTGAACCTAACCCAACTTGCGCGCGCATCACAGCCAATGCTGGACCGCGACTCCTCCCACTCGTCCAATGGCACCACATGGGAGATGATAATCTCAAAATCGGTTTATTTTATATTAAAAAAATATGTAAATGAGAGGTTTAAGAAAAAGTTGAGTTATATATTCTAATTTATCGTACAAGTGAAATCAACATGCATCGATGTGAGATCAGTGACATGTGCGTAGACATATTTCTTATGTGCGTACGAGGCCAACATTGTTGACGTGAAAGCTAGGCTGGTTACTCGTCGTAATTTACTCAGTGTGTCAGATATATATAGAGCTTCCTATGCATTTGTTTATCGATATTTTTAATTCTCTCTCATTACCCCAATTTAATGTTTTTCGTTAAAAATAGTTATACCTATGAATAATAATTTACGACAAATTGACAACTTCAGGTCGAATCCTTTATCCATAATTAGGTTAACAAAAATTATTTCAAGTGTAATTAAAATGTCTCCATTTCGCTAGAACTAGAAAATATATAAAATGCTTATCCTCAGGAGAATCTTCCCATTACCAGTTACCTCGGGTGAGTTTAATTATAAAAATTATTGTATTAAATTAATTAATTCAATTATTGATTAAAGGTATTGCCCAAATTGATGAAAAAGTATTGCGAATTTGTTGCTCAAGCCCAACACACATGAAAAATGTACCCAGAGATTCCTGGAGGGAGTCAACATCTACCTTGGAGACCATTTCCAGTGTCGTAAAACCTCTGGAATCAGGCAAAAGTGGTAAAACTAATTTTGACATGTGTAAGAAAGATTCAAAAAATTCTCAAGATGATTCCAACGATCCGAAAGACTTAAAAATCACTGAAAAAACTTATCCAGGAATTATCAAAGAATACAGTGATCAAATTGCATCAAAAATAGCATTACAAAATAAAGAAAAAAATCGTTACACTGGAATTTTTTCAAAGACAACAATTGACAGAATTTCCTCATTGGCAGGATTGAAAAAAAATAAAAATGGCGGTAATAATTCATCAGGCAATAATTCATCATCATCAAATACCCAAAATTCTCCAGGAGACTCCAGTAAAAAATTTCAAAAGTATTCCAAAGAAGAGAGCCCCGAAATTTCCGTAATTATAGAATCACTGACCACGAATTTACATAAAAATATGAGTGACACGGGTATAATGATGATTACAGTACGTGAAAAAATACCATCAACTGGTGGTGTTGATTTTCGTATAAACGGCGAGCCAATTACACGTGTGAATCAAATAACCACAAACTTTCCTAACCTCAATATTACGAGTTCATCAGACAAATACGAGATTAAAATACCGATTGCGATAAATGATAAATCGAGATTGAATTTATTGTTATCAGGGATTAAGGATTTTGACAGTGAAACGACAGTTTCATTAGGAAAAATGACTGGTTATTTTCCTGATGATTCACTGATGAGTAAAGTCGTCCCCTGGTGGACAACCTTGGAGTCATTTCGCGCCCCCAAAATTTTTCAAAAAGTTGATAGAAAACTGGTTGCTGATGTTACGAAAGATTCTTCCAAAACCTACGGAATTATTAAGATTCTGCATGACAATAATTCTGAAAATTCCGTTGAAAAACCTGAGGTGAAAGTTAATCTTAACGCGGAATCGGTGAAATCGTCCTCCATTAGCCAAATGGACCATAACAAAGGTGTCAAATTCGAGGCAATAACTCACCAAAAGAATGAAATTCACAAGTCAGATGAGAAGCTCTTTAACATAACAAATCCACACTCGTTTGATTCTAAAACCAAAATTGCACCGAGTCACAGATTTCCCAAGAGCCGTTTGAGGTATGCCCCATCACTAAAATTGTCTGTCTTCTCCATGAAAATGCCCTGGACAAGCGCCAAAAAAAATCAAGAAGCGAAAGACCCAAAATCCCAATCATTACCATCAAAATTATCACTTGATCCTGGTGAAATACTGGAGACAGTGAATGTAGAATTGGTACCAGAGACAAAGAGATCCATCAAGAAGGAAGAAGCAGGTAACCTGATTGATTATGGACATCGTTTGCCTGCGCTCAAGAAACTTGAGAGGAAATTACAGCAATTGGAAGACTCTAAGAAAGACGAGGGTAAGCGGATGCAGAAGGAAGTATCTCCTAAAGAACGAATGATTTCGCCAGCTATTGCGGAAGTTGTAGCAAAGAAATCGGCAGCTCGTGACGCATCGATGCAGAGGATCATTAAAACTGGAGTGAAGAAGCAGAATGATGGAGAACAAGCGAAGCTTGATGGTCAAGGGCAGAAGACAAAAGGAGATGATTTGGTAAAAGTTATCCTTCAAGATGATAGATTAGATAAATATCGTAGATTGGATAATAAAAAAGAGTACTCTGATGAATTCTTTACAGTAAAATCATCAACAACAAATGCCCTGAAGACCAGAGTCAAGATGAAATCGTCTGAAAGCCATGATAAGCTGTTCTCATCAAAGACTTTAAAACCTCTACAATCAGCTACAACAGAGCTGCAGAATCCTGAGAAGGGTTCAAACAGTTCAGATAGTAACAGTCAGGTAACCTTGCAGGGCACGAAGACCCCAGGCGAATCCGGGTCTACCATTTACTCTGAGGAATTCACCAACACAGTATGCCTCAAGGACGTGAATATCCTGAGTACTCCTGGCACGAGATCGATGCGGAAGTTTAAGATGAGACTCCAGAGATCCGTGGATCGTGACATGGTAAAGAATGCGGATAAAAGTGTTGATAAAAAATGGCAGATCAAGCAGTGGAGTAATGTGAATTTAAATCACAATACAGCTAAAAAATTACTCTACTCAGCTTGGTTAAATAGTCATGAGAAATTGGATGATTAAAATTCTCATTAAGATCCAATTGGAGAGGAGCTGGAGAACATTAATGAAAAATGAAAAATTTTATTGTTTGTTATTCTAAGAAGCCGAGAGGCTAGAAATACATATTACAGTCGAACAAAATGGCTGATGATTATTTCTCAGAAGGGACATAATTTTTACATAAAAGAGAATATTTTTTTTTATCTCTCCCTCAATTTGCAAAAGTGCGAGATAACAGGAGGTACGATAGCCCGTCATTAAACGTCAGTGTTGGATATATATATATATATATATATATTTTTTTTTTTTGGAAAGGGCCGACGGTAAGAAGCCAAGAAGAATATCACGCTCCAACGTAACCCATCATTATATGCACGCGTATTTTCATGGGTTGAAGAAATAAGTGAAGATAAAAATGTGGCAAATGTGTTTCAAAGAAAGCCAATTTTGAAATTCCAGGGGAATTTAATTGCACATTTTTCAAATGGATAATAATTGAAGAAAAAAAAAAAATTATTCAAGAGAACTAGATATCAAGGATTTGACCTCCGAGACGACCGGTTCGACCCCCCCTTGAGATCACTTTGATTTATATCACGTTAAGACTTATAAATATATCGCTGTTGAAACGTAGCCACGTAGGTTCATCGTTCATCCGAGGGATAAAAATTTCATTTCAGCCGCCAGGTAAAAGATTCCTACGGTAGAGGGATACATGAGGAGACTCGGGTAAATTCCTTAAGAACTCGAGGCATAAATTTTTACTCGCTTACATCATATTTTATCATTTTTACAGTAATTTGTTATGGTGGATAATTTGTTTTTTTTTTCCAGCCACTGAGAGGTTGAAAAATTCCAGAATCTCTCCATTTAACTCGCTAAAATATTTTTGATAAAATTCTAATACATTACACAAGTTACGTATAGTACCAAACGGCAAACTTCTATCTGGGCGGTATGCACTAACGAGTGCGTTGGATTATAAGGCAACTCCACCCTAATGACTTCGTGATTCTGAATCGTTAATCCGTGTGTTCCGTTTTCAGGAGCAGTTTCTATAACGAGCCACACGATCGATTTCGTAATTAGTAGCATAAGTACAAGTCCAATTTTTTTTTTTCCAAGATGAATTCGCTTTTATTTAGAATCATCTGAAATATCTTGGAATATGCTGGAGAATGATAAGATCGTCAGGAATATTTTAGTACAATATTTTGGAGAATTCACGTGAGTTCTCCAGACGATTTTCGAATGATTGTGGAGATTCCAGGAATTTATCGAATTTTCCATAATATTCTGGAGAATTCCAGGAAGATTTTGCAAATATATTGGGGAATTGACGTAAATTCTCCAGACGATTTTTGAATTATCGTAAAGATTCCAGAAATTTATAGAATTTTCCATAATATTCTGGAGAATTCCGGAAAAATTTGATTAATTCTGGAGAATTGAAGTGAGTTTTCCAAACGATTCTCGAATGAAATTTCTAAAAAGTTCCATAATGACTGTTCCATAAAAAAAAAAAAAACTATTTTATTATTTTGGATAATTTATATACTTATGTACTTAAATATGTAATTACCCCTTTTATCCCTTTATTTTACTTTTATCGTCAATTTTCCCATATCATGAACAATGCCCTGGAATAATATTCTGGAGAATTTTCCAGACAATTCCAATATCGAGTAATTGAGTATCGATTAGATCACAGAGGTGTTAACTAGTAACTGATATATGAACTTGTCCAGTGCTGGAAAACAGTACTGAATTAAATTGGACAGTTGATGTACGATACACTTGACCATTTTCAATTCCCTCCACTGGTATATTTCACTTATTCATTCCTGCCACGTGTGAGATTCGTCTCGATGTATCTCTCCCCCCCTCCACCCAAGGACGACTGGTTCTCCAATCCCCTGGATTTATCATTTGTTTGTTTTATTTTCCTCTCACATTCGTGTAGAAACTTGACAATTTCCATTAAATCCCATGAAAGTGCATTTAATCGTCTATAAGGACCATCGATCACTAGCCTCTTTACTACTGACTCGTATTAATCGCATATGATGATAATCCCGTTGAACGACTTGGATAGTCCAATAACTCTTTATCACTCTCTGGCTATTTAATCCCGATTACTTAATTTTTTTTTATTTATTTAAGCCCAGAGATCAATTATTCTACCTCCAACTTTATGACTCGGATTAAAATTCTCTCGATGGCTCTATCAATCGGCGAATAGTCGTCTAAAAAAAAATTCGGGGTTAATCGGATTAAGAGATTTTTTTTATTTTTCCATTTTTGTAAAATATCTAACAATCTTGTCCAAAGACACTAATTGAGTGTATTTTGATACGTCATTCTCCTATAAATTGATTATTTTATAGCGACCCTGCGGAATGCAATACATACCCCTTTGCCATTTAAGTAGTCGTCCAATCGTTTTACTGTACAAGTATTATCCCCTCCCCCCACCTCCCAACATTCACCAAGAAGCAAGATGTCTCCAGATGCATTAGGGTAATTCAATGGGTACGTGAATCGTAAAGTAAATTGCTTTGCACATTTTATGTCCTAAACATTTTCATCAGAACAAAATTGTTTTCTATCAATATTTTGAATTTTTCTTCTTTCAAGTCATTGGAATTGAGCTGAGAGACAAATGTAACCAGCAGTTTGTCTTGTTCTCCCGAAGGTGTTGAGACGTGAAATAATGAATCGACCATTGTCACGTCTTTGGATCACCCGCTGTCTCAAAAGACATCACCCACTTTCTCAATGTCAGAATGTCCTGGTGGTCCTCTTCTTGCAAACACAACCAACAGCTCTAACTAATTATTCATTGACGAAGAGTAATTAAATGTCTTTGGTTTTTCGTTTCGATTTGACCCGAATGTTTTACTTTTAAAATTTTTTTTTTCTTATCAGGCCCATAGTATTTTGTTGAGGCCCCATTTGGGCACCTGTATGCCCCAAATACATGTCGACAGTTGTTGAACATACATTCAGCATTGTTTATAGAATTCTCATATCCTTTTATGTTTTTCTTTGTTGTACTGGAGGACCACCTCTTTGATGAAACCATCTCAATTGAAATTTACTGTTTCTCGTGGAGCCATCGTTGTGAAGAAAAAAAAAACGTTTAAATGAGATGAATAAAAAGAGGGGGGGTAGAATGGGTATTACTTTGACGGAAATCAAATGTCCCGAAAAAGGAGAATCTACTCGCCTTATTTGGCATCTCATTATCATCATCGTGCTGTATTTTTCGTGAGTCACTGGGTCACGATCGCATGTAAACAAGTAAAAAACATACACGATTTAACGAATTATAGGAGTTGTTCTTTATATCGTATTCGACAATCTTGAATTTTTAGTCATACGTAATGAATAAATTTAAATGTTCAATAATTTTTGGATTACATAAATTCTTTTATCTTTTGTCACATTTGTGAGTTCTTCATTTTTCATTATTTTGTTCTTAATCCGTTCTCCAGAATTATTAATTAACTTGATTATCAAATTGAAAAGTGCTTGATTTTTAAATGCATTTCACCGATAGTGACGGGACAAATGTTTCTCGGTAGTTGAGATTTCTCACGATAGTTGCGCTGTGGCACTAAATCCGCGCCAACTTTGACAAGAAGATAGGAGAGGTTATGTTACAATGATAAAATGTTTATCGGGTGGATTTTTCGATCAACTATTACATCGGTACTAAACATTTTTTTAATGGTTTTTCAACGGTTTTTGTCACTCATTGTTGACATATTCGACCAGACATACGAATAAATACCTCGATAGATGAAGAATTTCATCATCTTACGAGAGATGGCGCTTTGTATGGTCAATATTTGTGCGTCATTTCCGGTAAAATCAGATTCAATTTTTAATAATTAATAATTGATTAACAATTGATTTTTTTAAATTATTATAAACTAGGGCATCATGCGCGCTGACGCGCGCGACTACCTTCCAGTAAGCGCTGTAGCGCACAATAATTATACATTTTCTGCATAATCATACACTTTCTATCATTTCTTGACATTTCGAATATGAAAGCTTGTTATATTTTTGTACTTACTGCCCGAATACTCAGATCTCACAAGGAACACTGCAAAATAGTTGGAATAGATAATTTTTTGAAATTGGCCATTTTGATTAAAAAGAATAGTTCACCCCAAATTTCGACTCATCATAAATTTTGTCTTTTCGATTCTTTCTCGTTTGATATCTTCAAAATAGCTGCTCGGCTACTCAGAACTCGCGGAAAAAATTGGAAAAAAGTAGAATTAGAGAAAATGTCAAAATTCACCCTTCTGACTGAAGAATGGCTCACCCCCGAAACCGGCCCACCCAAAATCTTGTCTTTTCGATTCGTTCTCGTTTGATATCTTCATAATCGGTGCCCGGCTACTTAGAACTCGCGAGAAGCATTGGAAAAGGATCAAATTAGAAAAAATGTCAAAATTAACTATTTTGCCTGTAGAATTCACCCCAAATCCCGACTGACCAAACGTATTGTCTTTTCGATTCTTTCTCGTGCAATATTTCGTAAATTGTCTCCGGGCTAGAGAAAATATAAAGAAAAAAAAGGTTATAACTACACATGAATAAGAAAAAAAAAAACAAAAACTACACATGAACTGCGCGCAATTCCATACAAACGAAACGATAACATTCTCGTAGTCATGGAAATCATTAATTGATCGATTGATCCATCTACCAATCAGAACATGAATAAAAAGTTAACAATCAAGACAATGTTTCATTGTCAATCAACTTTATGATAAAGGATTAATGGAATAAATTTTTTTTGTCAACATATTCCATCCAACCTTGGGGTCGTTCCACCGATCATGTCAGCGAACCATTTTGCATTGGTTTTTCTTTCGCTCCATCTAAGTCGTGACGGCATCAGCTGATGATGTCACCGGTTGCAGTGTACGAGTGTACATTATTCCCTTGATTTTTTTTTTCTTAACCCCTTCCTTCGTAGCAACAAACGCCCACTCATTTAAAACGTCACAAAACTACTAAAACCAGGGTACATACCGTTTTCATAATATTTCAATATTTCTCCAAGGACTGACCTTCCCCTGATTGCTTCCTCACACACATCGCCCACCACAATTCACTCAATCATTGATATTCAACATGTGAAAGAGAATTTGGATTATCATGGTTATAATTATCTGATGAAATAATTAATTAAAAAAAAAAAATGGAAATTTTAAAACCAATCACTAAACTTATTTATGATAATTAATTAAAAATCACTAGTTTCTGAGATCAATTTTTAGGTTATGACGTCTGAAGGTTACTTGGGTAGCTTCCCATTGGCCGAGTGTCCGAGGGTGGGGAGTTGTATAGTCATTCATTGGCGCAGACACGCCCACAGATTGAGTTAGGTTGACTTGGATACGTCCTGTGATTGGTTTAGCCTCCAAGAGACCTTGTGACGTCACGAACGATATCAGAGAATTTGAAATATGGAAATATTAAAAATTAATTACTAATTACTGAACAATTTTTGGAACATTTTCTAATGAAAAATTGTTAATTGGGGGTCATGATATTGAAATAAAAAATTAATAAAAATTCATCCAAGTTCCCAATATTCTCAATAAGACAAGAAATCAATGATTCCAGACACCTCGGACACATGTCGAAGCACCCGATCGATTCTCAGCGTTCGAGTTTGCCCAGTTGTTTCTTTCTCGTCAATTAGAAGGCAACATCACCCCTCTTTTCACTCATGATTTCGGGGGAGAAGAGAAAAAAAAACCAGATCCTGAACTAGCTCCCAATTCTGAAGCTTCAACAAGTCTCTCCCTGAATTCACGATGCCGGTGGTATTCGAAAGAATGACATTAACATACCGGTAAAAGTGAATTTACTAAAGAAATAAATTCAGTGGCACAAAGAAATTTTTTTAAGGTTTTTTTTAGTGAGAAAGAGTTTCGTAAAATGGAGAGAATTCAATGGTTTTAGCTGGAATCAATCGTGGTTTCTCACCTCAGTCCATCTAAAACGAGCCAACGACTAATTAACGAATTTGGGAACAAATTTATATCGAGTTTTCAGTGTCTCAATCAGTGAAATTGATGGTGATAATTCACGCAAATACTTTTTTTTTCAATTAAAAATTTTTCAAACACTCGTGTCTTGTCAGTATGAGACATTAAATGTATTTATTGATTTTATATATGCACACGAGTGGCTGGATACACGCATCAACACTGGATACGCGTCCTGTTATGGCTGGTCTAACGTCTAGTGCTTCAATGAGGCCTTGACGGACACCCCACGCAATTTCTTCAGGCAATATCGTTTCGCTAATTAACGTACGATCGGTTTTACCGATGAATTATTGAATTATGAAATTTTCTTTTCCATGATTGATGCAATTTTTTTTTTAACATAATTCCCCTTTTACCGATTAATCAAAAGAATCATCAAAAAATTGTTAATTGAATTTCTGTAGAAAATAATTTTTTTTCCTCTCCATATGTAACACAATATCATTTCTTCCAACTGAAATATTTCCACAGCATATAATTTCTCATAGCACACTCTCACATTACCCGCACGTTTCTTTCGAGAGAAAAAAAAAATAATAATACGAAAGAAGGAACAAAAAGGCAGTAGTGGAAACCAGGTAAGGATATATATCAGTGCAGCATTGCATTTCTGACGAAGGAGAGGTGAGAGGTGAGGTTAGGTTTGAATTCTAGAATACCCAAGAAGAGTCTCGAAAGCCCTCATAATCTTTAGCCCCCGGGGGTCAGCCGCGAGAGCTGTTTCACGACGGCCACGAAGAAAAAAAAAAGAAGATCCATACGAGATAGGTATTCGAGGGCAGTACCTGGTGGAACGATACTGTTCGTGGGCCCTCAGCTACAGCACATTATGCCTGTTTCAGCGTCGTGAAGAGAAGGACAGAGGGGATGGATCTGTTGGTGAGATAATTCAAGATTTTGGAAATGTTGGAAATAATAATAAAATAAAAAAAACCGGTTCTTCCAGCAACTTTGGTTCATCATTGTCATCAGCTGATCCTCAAGATGATGAAGAATATTTTAAGATGGTCATAATACTGAAGAAGATGTTGTAGAGTGTGACTAGAGTCGGTGAACGAATGAGTTCGACTCTTTACCTTCGTATTTAACCTCATTCCAATGTAGCTGACGTCAGTATTGCCTTTCCCTCGGCTTGGTGGTACCTTTCCAGCATCAAACAGACAGGAAAGATGTACAGGACACCTAGCCTTATGGTATTAATGCAATATGTCCCACGTATTTATCGAAGAGAAAGGATTTGCTGATATTAATTAACGATTAATTTTAATGCTCAGGGATCCACTAGAGTGTCAACTTCAATTTCAACATATTGAAGATCAAGACAATCTGAAGGTTGATAATGTTACCCATTCAGCTAGATGATGAAGCGAGAAAAGATAGAGGGAAGAGTCATCATTCTATCCTAACTCGATTTGACTGCCACAGCTATAACCTCGCCCCTCTTTAGGGTTGGGCCTCTCCTACATCTTGGAGGCCTTACGAGATATTTATAATGTTTTTTTTTTTCATTATCGAGTCGTGTTGAGGAAAAATAACACGATGAAAATTTGTTTTCAGCTCAAATTTTCACTTCTCGGACAAATTCATCATCAGTTGCATTCAGAAGCTTCTGTACTTCAGAAAATCAGAGGAATATTGTTGATTTCTTTTCAGTGCAAGTTTTTTTTTCAAATTCTTTTTTTTTGTAAATAAGGAAAGAAAGAAGTTTAGTCCGGTTCCTTTTATTCCTGATTCTCCTCTTTTTCTTACTTACCCAGCTACATATATACATGGCAGATGTCATCATTGTTAAGGTACATGAGTTTTGCAAGTAAGAAGAAGAAAAAAGGGCAAGTGATGATGAAAAGAAAACGGAATAAATGTTTTTTGAAATGTACAGTTACCGCCAACGCACCGCCTGGCTTCTTACCCCGTCGTTCAAGTCCCCATTTTCTGTACTAACCATTCAGACTAACATAGGACCCAAATTCCCCCCCTCTTCTTATTACGGGCCCAAAGAAATTCCAGACTTGCGCAATTTTGTATTTTTAAAAATTTAAATTTTGAGTTTTTAATAAAATTTTTTTTTCTCTTCAAATAATTTAAATATTATTTTTGCAATGTTTAAATGCCTGGAAAAAACTGGATAATAATAAAATTATGATTGTGTTGAGATTTAGCAGAATGACAGTATGATTTTTGAAAAAATGAAGGATAAATTATCTTCAAAATTAATGGAAAATTAATTTTGAATGATATTTATCTAAAAAAAATCCCTTAAAAATATGCAAAACTCACCATTCTTATCAAAAATTGACAGTACGTGTTCTCCAAAGTGGAAAGTTATCCAATCACAAATAAATAATCTACTAAAAAATTGAAAAATCCAATAAATCACTGAACTCACATCCAAACCCCCCCCCCCCCCCCAATTACACTCAATTAAATCCTCAATTCACACTGACACCATCAGTCACCAATTTGACCCCTCAAACCCTTCAAAATGTCAACACAATTCTCAAAAACTTGAAAATCCATAAATTTCTATTAACACAATGAAGAATCAACAACAAAGAGTCCCTCAATTTTCTAAAAAATTCACAACACTTGATATGTAAACAAAGTTAATCTAAATAAAGTTTGTTGATGTTTTTTTTTTTGAAAAAATAGGGTCCGCACACGTCTCACCTTGCGAAGCGAGTCTTTGGGATACGAGCATGGAGTACAGGTCCACGCTGGGTCCCTCGTTCCCTCTCCCGATGGCTACCACCACCACCACCACCTTCTTGGATGCTTACCGTCGTCTTTTCCACCTCCAATCGACTCCTCCAAGCCTACCAGTACCCCTCCCCCACCTTTTTCCACTCCTAAAACTCAGGTATACTACTTTTCTAAACAACCATCTCTCTCTCTCCATCTCCATCAGATCTTCAGCTACGAAAAGGTGATTTTTTTTTTCATTTTTTCTTTTTCTTATAATGTGAGGTAACGCATACTGCTCTTTTCAGGTCCAGTTTGGTAAATAGAGAGGGGATAACTTCTACCTTTGGACTAGGTTTTGAATATTTTCAAGGTGCATATAAAATTTAGATAAAAAGGTAAAACATGTGTTTTTTGATTAGATAAAGAACAGGGTTTTAAGGTGTTTTTGTAACATGTTTAAGAGTTGAAGAATGTTTCAATGTATAAGTGTAGATATCAATATTACAGATAATGATGATTTAATTGAATTTATAAAAATTTTAAATTCAAATTTAGGGCTCATCGATGATAATTTCTCACCAATCAAAAAATAACGAAGAAGAATTTTAAATTATGATAAAAATGAATAATTTAATAATTTTTAAATGACTTTGGAATATGGATTTTAAAGTCGAGTGGATATTTATTATTCTTTATTTTTATTTTCACAGTGAAAAGAGGCTGTGTCTCCACCCCTGACTGTGAGACTAAGGTCGACGGGGGTGTCTCATCGTCTGTTAGCAGGTGCTTTTGTGGGATTCATCCATAGACGTATTCGATAGCTTTTGTAATGCGGTCTGACCCCGAAAGAAGAAGAAAAAAAAATTCTAGTATACCCTCGACCTTCCTGAAGACTCGTCTTCACCCCTGCCGTGCTCTCTCACCCATTGTACCACTCAAGTGGTTTGACCGTTCCCTCACCCCCCCACCCACTCACCGCTCTTACATTGTTTGCAGAGTCCTGCTGTTCTTTTTTTCTCTCTTTTTTTTTACTCTTTTTCTTTGGCATGTAAGCACGCGGTAACAGGGATTACACGACCAGAACAATGAAACTAAAATTTTTCAAGTACAAAAAGTGACAAAATTCGTTTGTCACACTTTCAAGAGCCAACACTTATTCAACTTTATTGTTTTGTATTGTATGGGGATGAGAAGAGTTGATATTTATGTCATTTTGAGGTGAATTTATTTTTTAAAAATTAGGGTTTATTCCTGACTTTTAAATCACTCTGAAGCGTCAAAGCATGATTCCTCCAATGGTCTTTTCTCATCCGATCGAGGTGATTAGAGGGTATATCCTCGGGTATACACTGAGGGTGGTCGAATTTCCAGGGGTTCCACAAGTTTATGACCAAACTAACGACCCTGATCGGTGATATCGAGTCGAGAAGAATTTATTTCTCATTTTATTCTTTATTTCTCTTCTCTCCCTCTTTTTTTTCCTCTCAAAAAAAAATCAATATTACCAAGAAATTATACTCAGGTACCAATTGCCATGTTGACTGAAAGCAGATTGTTCTGAGAAATTTTGAAATTTATTTATTCAGTACATTTGCGCGTAGGAGACGTTTAGAGTACGTGACTTCTTCAGTAATGCCCTTAAATTATTATTTTTTCTCAATTTCAGAGTAAGATGGACTATTTCTACATGTCACAAGCATTTACCCACCCACGATGGATAATATTTGAGGAAGACCTCGAGTGGTCAATTATCAAAAGTTGTTTGTTCTTCAGTTGAAAGACGAAGAAAGAAAATTAAATTTCACAATTTTTTTATTTTTTTTTATTGAGTGAAATCATTGGAATTAATTGAATCTTATCATTTAGCATGAGTTCTGGTCATTGGAACACGAGTTTAGGTCACACAAGTGCTCAAAGAAAAAAAAAAAACAATACTATGGAGACAACTCATGCTGCTCTCTGACGCTAATCGACACCATCTTGTATTTAAAAATAAAATCATAAAAAACCAAAGACTGGAAAGAAGAATTATTAACAGCGATTAACAAATTTGTGTCGGCAAAGAGTTCCGTAATTCTGGAATTTATGAGTTAGCGACGCGTCGTCACTCCAGATGCCGACGAAAAGGAGCAGAGGGGGAGGGGGAATTCAACCTCTTCAAGAGGTACACAATTCCCCCTCTCGACTGTACAGTAAATGACGAGAGAGAGAGAGAGGAGAAAAAGACGAGTGGAAAATTGTTAGAGAGAGAGATGAGATTACCGTAGGTGCGCAGGAGAAGAATATACGTCACCTCTGGCGTGTTTGTCTCCACGCCGACCGGTTTTCCCAGCCTCCTCCTCTCACCACCTTCCCTCTCTCGTATCACCAGTACTGCGTTTGTGGGCACTCACATGTTTATAATCCACTGATTTTCTAATACAATTCAAATCACTTGTATTGAGCAATATATTCATTTATCCAATATCAATATTATTATTTTTTTTAATTAAAAAAAAAATCTTTTGTCATTAATTTTTTAAATTAATTAATATTATCACATTGAATTATTTCAATCGAATAAATTAATAAAAAAAATCTATTGCTCGAGGAATTTTTTTATTTTTTGGTCGATATTAAATTGTGATTTAGTAAGACGAATGTTGGATAACGCACGTGTACATTGACGCTTAACGTTGATATGAAAAACGTACGTGTACAACAATCGTCTTGCTTATCGTCTGATATGAGCCCTCGAGGCGAGGAAAACTATATACGATGTACAGAGTGATTGCCCGAGGGGGAATACGTCTGCGTCTTGGGTTTTAATGTTTGTACTGAGATCCAGAGTGATTGATCATGGATCTGAAGTGCCGTCATCTTGTGACGACCCTTTGGTATTTTATTTGAGTTATTTTATAATTTTTATATCCTCTGATATATTATATTGCACACGGATGTTGAAAATTTACACGCGATGTGCCCGTTTGAATGTCCTTGGTAAATATATTTTTTTTTTTTTTTAGAATATTCCAAGGGTGGGGGGGGGGGGAGGGGCTGAGATATCCTTGAAGATAATTTTCCTTTTCTCTCAACTTTGGAAAAATCGTTACGTATTTTTTTTCTTCTTTTCTTTTGAAAATTTAGGATCTCATTTTTATTCTTGTCTTGCATCAGCCACCCTCACCACAGGTGTCCAACCGAACCTTGAATGCATGTAATGGAACTGACAAAAGGTGAAAATGTTCTCAGGTTGGAGAGATGAGGCTAGAGGATTTTGAAAATACCACTGAAAATTCATTTGAGCCCACTTCAACTTGTGGCTTCAGCCAAATCAATTAAGTCTCTTCTTCTTCGAGACCTCAAACTCCATTTTGTTGAACTACATATTATTTTCAAATGATTTTTTAATGAAACTAGCGAATAAATTCAAATTTTCATCATATTTGTTGATAATTTTTTTGTTTATGTGCTTGTATCTCGTAAAGCCGTATGTTTAGGTGAAAATGTCAAATGACAATTTTTGTAGCTGACAAAATTTCCAACAAAAAATGTCCCTTGACATTTTCTTCTAAAATCACGTATTCATGGAATAATTAGCACTTATCAAGAGTTTGATTGAGTTTTCTAATTCAACATCGAGAATCAATAAAAGATGTAGGTAATAATCAAAGAATTCAGTGTTTTCCAAACTAACATGTTGGAATGTTGATGATTTTTATGTTCAACACTGAAATACGTACGACGGCTTGTGATAAGTGATATAGTGAGTCCTGCGAGGAGTTTAATACTGTACCCTTATCAGACGTTTGTTTACATACGTTTGTGCCCCGTAATACGACCTAAACTCGTACAGTATTGTTGTTTTTTTTAGTCGAGTCAGTGGAATATCAGATAAATTTTTTCTCTCTCATTTCTTCAGTTTTCCCTCGATTTTCATAATTTCATTCCATTCAATCTCTTCTTGTCATTTGTTTGGAATCCCTAACGGTCCTTCTGTATTGCGTCCAACGGGCTTTAGGTGTAGGTGGCGCTGTGTTGTTATTCTCAAGAAGAATAAGAATATTTTCTTATTTTCAGTCAAAATATTTAAATAATAATTTTTTTATTATCTATTATTCGATGATTGTTGAACTTAAATTTTGTTAATTTTTTACCACAAGAAATTCAATTTTTTTTTGTATAAAACCATAGGTGTTCCAGTTGTTCCTTCTCCCCATTAAAATTGCTAATCCTAAAGGGGAATTTCAGAGTGATAGGTGCAAGGAAAAAAAGTGTCTATCTAAATCTTTTTCTCATGCCCTCAGCATTGATTGACTTAAAAAAATTCGGTGACAAATAATTTATATTTCTATAAATTATTCAGTAATCATATTAATTTTAGCGACCGGCAATAGTGGCCGAGCGGTTAAGGCGCAAGACTGACGGCAGGACCTGTGGATGGATAAGGGTTCGAATCCGGCTCAGAGCGATTTTTTTAACACACTCGGAAACCATTGAACGGGAGTCTAGACGTCAAGAATCATCATCGAGAAGTGGTATAGCAGGAATAGAAGCCTTTCTCCAAAAATGAAGCTCCGTCGATGGACGGGATGAAGTTCTAACCAGTCAAAGTCTTGAGCAATATGTAAAAAGCTGAATAGGCTATATGTGGAAAAAAACAATATATCGATTTTAGCGAAAAAGAAAAAAAAATCAATTCACCCTCTCGACACATCTGTCGGCAATAAAACACCATACGATCGGTATCCAACCATTATCCACTACTTTGGTATGATCGGTATGTGCGGTATATATAAACGATACATTTACCACTTGTCTCTGTATATTGCCAATGATACTTGGTCTGCTCCCACCCCCAATACCCTCCTCACCTTATCGGCTCAAAGTTCCAGGGGAGAACTCGACGAATCTCACTGTACAATCTACTATTTTCTCTGCTTGCTGATGTTCTTTGCCCATCAGAAGCGAGAACAGAGAGAACAGAGTAGTGCGCGCGTACCATCGTAAATCAACTGGCCGACACCACGGACCCCCCCCCCCCCTCCCCTCTCTGCCCCTCATGTCTTTCGCTTCTACCACCCTTTCATCTTCTCTACCTCCACCCCTCCCCCCTCTTTTACAATCAGATCCGCACGTTACCAACCTCGAGGGCCACTCTTCGCTGATTCGTTTCGGTTTCTTTCTCGGGGTTCCACCGAACAGGTAGTGAGAAGAGAAAAAAATCAAGTATTTATGGGTATAAAAAATTTTTGACCACTTTAATACCATTGTTTTGTGATAATTAAGCATGTTTAAATATTTAATATAATATTTTATTTTTGTTAAAATTAATTTTAATACTTGTGGTTGATCATTTAACTTCAATTTTTTCAATGATTTTTATTATTCATTTATAAGAATGGAATTTATTTTTAAATAAATTTATTACGAAATTTAATTGAAAATAGGAGAGAAAATGTTATAATACTCACTGATAATCATTGTGATGGCTTTTCTCAAGGTCATGTATACCTCAAGTCCCTGGAGCATCAGCGATTTTTTACTGGATTAGATATTTTATTTGATATTCATATATTTTACTGCATTATCTGTAATTAAAAATCTGACCAAATATTAGAAAATTCAATAGAATGAAAAATTTTATCAAAACTGGACAAAATCCTTCATTTTATTGAACTAAAAAATAAATAAAATTTTTAAAAAATAGGAATTACTCTGGAACTCTCCATTCATCTTGTTTTTTTTTGTTTTTTCCAAATTCAAACAATTCTCCTCGATTATACAAAATAAATCTATTTTCCAGTGAAGCTATATATTTTTCCAGCAAAGAGATGGTTCACAAGATGGAGTAGGTGGAGTGGTGAAGATGCAGAAGCATCTGTAGCCAAGAGGGATAATTATTTATGCCAGATAGAATCTCCACTGGAGAGACAAAAGAATCCACCCATCGTTTGGTCGGATATATGCTGGAGCATCAAAAGACACGCGTTTTAGCGTTTTAAAAGAGAAAAAAGAAATATTGGGATTTTTGTGGGGAGGGGTAAGAGAGTGGGAGAGATGGGGGGCCAAAAAGGGAATACCTGGGGTACTGGTGGGGCACCCCAGAGAGGGCCGAGATCACCAAGATCCTGGGAATATTCCATGGGAGGTGAATAATTTGTAAAAGACTCACCGAAAACGTAAAATAAAGGCTTGGAATCACCAAACGATAAATTATACCTCATGTTTTTCAGGAGAAAAACTCGGCTAAACGTTTCAGAATTGAATAATAATAATAATGGTGAATTTTTCGGGGTTACACGGTGTTGGAATCAATGTTAAACATCCGTTTATATTTTTTTTTCTGGAATTCATCGTTTTTTTTCAAAATTTATTTCAACAGTTTTTGTAATTTTATTTTTTAAAGAAAAAAAAAAATAAGTGAATGCAGTCTCCAGAGATATTCATATGCTGAAAATAAAAGGAATTAGTGATGAATATTACGGTCAAACGACATTTCTGGGAACAATAATATGATAAATTCAGTATTTGGAAGAAATTGTTTAAAAAAAGAATTAAAAAATGGGAATAAAACTCACCAAACGAGTCTAGTGTCTTGTTTATACCATAAACTGGACTGATTTATTTAAAATTCAAAATTAAATAGAGGTACCAGTTATGTAATCCCTAGTCTTTGACAACGAGAACTCGTTATTTTCATAAATTACCCTCAAAAAAATATTTAAATTAATTTTATTCTATTGTAAATAATTCTTGTTAAACGAGCATACCTCAATGGGACTGAGGCATTCTATCCATTTGCGTAAATGAAATTTTTTTTTTTTTCAAATAACAGAAGTTCCTGCAAATCAACATTTTTCACCTTCAACTTGATATGATTTTAGTAAAACACGTGTTCTCTGAAATCTACCCCAGCGATCTCATAATCGAGTTGAGAACGAGGGCGCCCCTCATCACGTGCCCCGTGGTGAATCCTTGCGACCAACAATAAATTAATGTCAGTGGGCTCGGGTTTTTTGACTGTTAAAGACCGCACACCGATTATATAAATTTTTTCTTCTAAACTTGTGGTATTTTTGGCGCTCGTTAACCAACAACTGCGATTGTTATCCTCGGATTATCGTACAGGTCAGTGGAAACTCACCTAGAACAGAAGAAAAAAACAAAATTTCTTAATTAATTACAATTTTCAACAGAACCATTATTATTATTATTTTTCTTCTAATTTTACAATTTTTTAAAATAATTCGAAATTAAATATTTCATTAAAATTTGAAAGTTGTTTATAAATATGTAAAAAAAAATAAAATTGAGTGTTCTGATAAAATTGGAGTGGAAACCTTAACACATATATACGTTAGAAATACTTGATTAACACTGGCGCCAGGTGATAAGTCGTCGAGACTAAATCAACGCTGATTTCGAGGTGAATTTTTTTTTTTTCAAGTAATTCGTTTTTTTTTTGGTACCTAGAGGTGAAATGAAATTGAAAAAAAAAAATATATACATTAAAGAATGAATTTTATCACCTCTTAAAAACTCAAAAAAACGTGACTATGTACTCGGTATTTTCGTGATGGTGAGTTTAATATTTTTATTTACATTCTTCACCCCTGCAGCGACCTCAACTTAATTCCACTGGGGAAGAGGAGAGTTTCGTCACGAAGATTCGTGATCGTCGGCAGAGAGTGCTTATTACCACACTGTATTTTTGCATCTGAAGTGGGTGAGATTTGAAAAATTATTATTTTAATTTAAAAAATTTTTTTTATTAAAATAAATGTTTTCTTTTTAATTTAGAAAATGAAGAAATCCTCGAGAAGAAAAAAAAAATGAGACAATTCTCAACAAAATTATGACTTCAAAGGGAGCGGGAAAAAAAAACAACTAAAAGCCCAGTGGCAATCTAATTAGAATAATTAACGTTTTGAGTTAAAGAAAGCATTTCGCATAAACCCATTTACGAGGTCGCTAACCGACAGCTCTGTTTCGCCATATCGTGTGTAAAGTCCTTCTGGACTGGTTAATACACCGGTAGAATTCAGCGGTCGGTGAACGGGGGCGGTTCTTCGTAAAAAGAAGAAATTGTTGAAGAAAAAAAAAAAATACTGGGAAGGAAGAAAAGAAGCTCAGTGCCGCATTCTGGCGTCATGTCACATGCAAATGTATTTGTTTATCCTCCCAAAGTCCAGTGATGCATATTTTTTTTTCACCAATACATCCCACGTAAAAATACTCACTGATCGCTCATTTACGTTCAAATTGATATTTCGTCGTATTTAAAATGAAAAAAGGGGGTGAATGAGGTCAATTCAACGGAGAATTGAGTATAACCTGTCGCACAAATTACATGCCATAATATCGTATTACGTAATGAGATACGTAGGTATTGAAAATTGACAAGTATTTCTTTATTGTTCATGAGGTAAGTGAATTCACTGAGATTTACTAATTCACTGTTTTTAATGATAAATAAAGGTGAGTACAATGTTTATGCGTTATTGCACAGAAATTGTGTAAAATATTGATTTTTCATTTTTTATAAATATACGATTATCTTGGTAGTAAAGAGTTTTATGAGAAAATGTCAATAGACATTTTTTGTAGAGAATTTTCCAATCTACAAAAGTTGTCTCTTGACATTTTCTCATCAGACCACTCGTTTACGAGATAACGACAGAATTACTCATGACATCTCACTGGATTTATCATTTTCTTCATAAATATGAGTTAAAAAGAAAAAAATTTATAAAAAAAAGAAATAAAAAAGAAGTTTGGATAAATAGAATCCCAACTACCGATAACAATCACTCCCGTCAGTTAATCTTGAGTTGTCTAAAAGGGCTGAGTCAGTTCTCATCGACGAATTTTAATCAACTGGAATTTTAATGAAACCAAACTGTTCAATAATGGACTTAATCCCAAATCATGAGAGAATACTAATTAAATTTATTTTGGTAAGGTCATGACATTTTAACCCGTGCCCTCAATTATTCATTCGTCCATTAAATTTAATTTTATAAATTAAATCAAATGATTAAACATTGACCCCAATGTTACCAATTTTTCTGCACATTCACAGCAAGAAAATAAATACAGAAACAAAAAAACTTAAATCAAATAAAAAAAAAAAAAAAATCCCCCAAAGCCAAAAAGTCTCATATAATATTCCTTATTATTAATTTTCTGTACCTATAAAATTCCCTATTTGCAGGAAAAAAACCAGTTTCTACCCATTTAGTTGGTAAAAGAAGATCAGTATAGTATTACCAAAGCCTTCAACTTCTAAACTAAACGAGTGGAGTCATCTAAAACAACACAAACATGAATATATCTGTTGTAGTGGGGTTTATAACCATCGAAAAATATTTCTTATCCATCTGTATGATCTTGAAAAACCGGCTTTTATAGATGTATTCGACTGTGAAAAAGGTAAATTTTCAGTAGTTGATGGCTGGAAATACGTCAGAATGTCGGATTTTAAAGTTGATGTTATAAGTCCCTCAGATATCTCGTAACGATCTTTTTCGAAAGGAGGGGGGAGGGGTATTTGATTTTAGATGAGGATGGAGTTGACATTATTCGTACGATGGAGATTGACCGGAGGAATGAAACGAGAGCGCTTACCCCCAGCAAAAACCTTAAAAGGTTTTAAAGACTACAAATTCGTATCTCGCTGATTCGAAGGCGATTGGGAACGAGTGATGGAGGTAAAAAAAGGTCTTTAGACATTATTTATGAATTTTGGGAGGAGAGGGGGGGGGGCACCGAAAAAGGCAGCGATAATATTTTTATGTTTCTTAATTTGATTTTTTTTTTAAATAAATTATCTATTTACTCGACATAAGACCGATAAAAACCGATTCTCCTTGCTATTGTATTTGCACGAGATACCGGTCACGTTTATCACTCTTCAGTGTCTGGTACTTTTGCCCAGCACTTGGATACTCAACTCGTAACTTTTCTTTGCAACACATTCGAGACTTGAGTACAAATAAAGAGCATATGAAAACAACATCTTCCAGAGGTTTTATATATACAAAGTGTAGGCGTTATTTCAGATGTGAGTATCGATCGTTTCTGGGGAATTATAAATAATGAAGTTGAAAATTTTATTTTATTAATTTTCTCCTTATTTTATTTATTTATATGAATTTTCCTCGAAAGAAAAATTTCAATAAAGAAAAAATATCAGAAACTGGTTAGTAAATTGGATATCGTTACATCCTCCTGACGCCTCTTTTAGGCTTATATATAATCTCGCTACCGGTCCTTATTAATTGCCTGTATAACCGAGTGAGCCCGTAATACAGCATTCACTCAGATTTTTAGGTAATGTATTGTTTTTTTTTTCTCCACATATAGCCTATTCAGCTTTTTACGTTTTGACTGCTCAAGACTTTGACTGATTAGAACTTCACCATGTCCATCTACCGAGCTTCATCACTGATTAGTTCCTGATCCAATTCTGAGTTAAAAGTTCCAATTGCCCAGAGCCGGACTCGAACCCGGGCCCTCTCTCGTCCAGCCAAGCGCCTTTAACCACTCGGCCACCTCAGGATTTTTAGGTATTCGAGTATTGAAGGAATTCTTTTAAAGAACCTTGACAAGTCTAGCTATTCCGGTGTCCTTGAGACTTCTCATGTTGACATACAGTGGGGAGGGATGCAGCTGCTTATAAAGAGCAGAGTTGATAAAGATTTGGGAGTATAAACAAACCACGACCAACTTGGAATAAATTATTTCTCTCCTATTTCATAAATTCTCGAAAAATTCCATATTTGGATATTTAATCGTAGGTGGTCCACTCCCTTGGAATTCATAGAGTCATCAAGTATCATTTATTACCCAACATGATTAATGATAAATCCCAAATGATTTCGACTTTTCATTATTATATTCAAACTTTGAAAAATTTATAATTAATCGACTGTTGGAGTTTAAAATCGTGATTTAATGCTTCTTTCATTTTGTTTTTTTCTCTTCTACAAAAACATATTTAAAAATTTAAAATAATTTTGGTCGTGTCAATCAGGCATACGCGCCCGGACCATTATCAATGCATAAAAGATACGCACGACGAGTAAAACCCACGCAACTTGTTTCGAACTTTATTTTTTATTTTTAAATCTCTAAAGAATATTTCGACTCGTGTCCCACTTATACATAGGTAAACCATCCTGCAAGTTTCTTCCAGGTGTTGAGGCTTGTCCGCCCATACAAATTACTTCTTTTAGTCTCAAGATACCTTTCTATTCATTTCCGGTTTATGAAATTATCGAAATATGGAAATAGAGAGGAGAAACTGATAATTTAAAAAAAAAAATTCTGATTAAATTGTTACATATTTGGTGATGGATAGAGAGGAGAATCGTACAATTAAAACGTATGAATCATTAATCAATGAAATATTTCATCGAATGAAAAAAGAAAAACAAAATTTATGAACCAATTGGAAATATTAAAAAATTAATTGCCAGCTGTTAATTACAAGTTCACTAAAACACTCTTTCTTGTCATCTAAATTTGGTAAGACAAGTCTGGCTAATAGCCCGGCGCCAGGAGCTACCATTTTTGGTACCGCGGGAACACATCATGATTTAAAAAAAAAATAAAACACCTCAAGATAGTAATAAAAATGGAATATCGCCATTATCACCTCGGATGAAAAATTTTGTAAAAAAAATTCCACTCCATCAGGACACGATAATGCACTTGAATGATGCAATAAACCCCCTCTGGAGATTGTAATCAAGGGATTCTCAAAGTCTTCAGCAGTAAAACATAACCTAGGATTCCTGGAAAGGATTCCAAGACAATTGTCATCCTGAACATTCGAATGATCATCGATTTAATCCATTACAAATAACTAACAATGAAGAAACTGGCAGGAGAAACAGGAAATGTCGTTGTCCCGTGCTAAAGTTTTCATTGTAAAGGTACACGAAACCAACGAATTGGATCCCCTTGCCTAACCACAGTACTACTACTTTCGAAAAAGTAGCCATTGGAGGCAATTAGGCATGCATCATAGGCCATTGAAACGAGATTCCATACATGGATATACATTTATCCAGTGTTGTACGAACTTGTTACTAAAAAAATATATAAAATAAAATACTGAGATCCCAAAAAAGAGAAATAACAGTCCAAGTGACTGGTATTGGGTTGCTAATCCATGACGGAATGCTGTTTTTTTTTTAAATTTTTTTATTTATCACTTGGGCAAATTACTCTTGTGCTATCGATTAGCGACCATGACCAATTCTCTCCTCGTTCCAACTTCACTATTATTATTATTTTTTCATTACCTACACAAGAATAAAGGACTAACGGTAAGTTTTCTTCATTTTTTTAACAATCGCCATTAATGAGAATCTGATGAGCAATTGTGCGTTGAAAATAATTGTATTGAACAACAAAAAAATATAAGAGAGAAGAGGTAAATCATGGGTTTTAACTTCAATTTTTTTCCTCACTCAAGGTATAGCACAAGCCTCAAGGGAAGAAGGGGGGGGGGGGTACAGAACAAGGGATTTGACCCCTTTCTCGATAGGAAAGCCGACGACCTTGAAGGATACCTGGTGTACGCAAGACGAAGGATGCATCTCCAAGGTGAAAATATGACATTTTGAATTTTGTGGTGAGTATTAAAATGAAAAGCAAATTGCTCACTTTATTTATTTAAAATAAATTGAATTCATAGAAACAATTGTACATCAATGATTCCTTAAAACTTGAGAAACAAACACGAGATGTCGATCCTACCATGTCATTCATCCGCTTGTATCCAGGAGGTTCTTCTTTTACACTGGCAAAAAATGAAAAATCATGAAGCAACGAAGAACTTTAATGAGATATACAAGTTATACAGGAGAAAAAAAACACTTTTTTTTACCATCCTCGTTGATAGTTTCCTCCGATGCTCTCTTTGCTCGCTGTATATAAACTTCTGCTAACGGATCTTTTTCAGTAGAATGCGGATTATAACTGAGGTCTACAAGAAGTTTGTTGCGTACTGGATCCGATAGGTGATGCTGGTATACAACCAAACAAAACACAAGAGATAGAGAGAGTGTCTCTCTCTTGATCCTGACGAAGGCCGTCGACCTCAACAGCCCTGGGGGTACCAACAACGTACATATACACCAAGAGAGAAAATAAAAATAGAGGGAATGGTAACTGAGAAAGATAAAGGGAAGAGGCTGCAATTTAACAACACTCTGTATATTTATGTGTATTCCATGGTGTTGGAAAACTGTTTCTTCTTCTTGCATTGTCGCAATATCTCAGAAAATTCCATTATCCAATGATTATTCTCAAATGGATGAAAAATAAAACAATGGTAGAGTCAGCGATAAAAAAGAATGAATTTAATCATTTGTTATGGTTTCCTTGGAGAACACGTGTCATTTCTTTTTTTCATTTTATCTTCTCATCAGTCGATATTCACAGAAATGAGGAATTCTTATTAGTTCTGAAAACTATATACTTTGACCTTGAATTTCTCGGTAACGAAGGGAAATATGAGGAGAGAGAGAGAGAGATATGATTTTATTTATGCGCAAAAGTCAGCGATTAGTTATGGCACGCGCTACTTTTGAACTCTGTTAATTCCTTTTATCCTAATACTTTACCAACTTTTTAACTGTCAGATTTCTTAAACGTTTTTGGAGTCTCTTCAAATTCGTTATGCATCATTTAAATCTCTTCAGACTTCTTGGAATGTTCAAGTGAGAGTTTTTTTTTATTTTTTTTAACCGCTAATTGATTTTTAGAGGTACAAAGAACCACAAGATATTTCTGTAAAGCATGTCAAGTATTTGAATGTACTATTTTTCCAGTCATTGAAATTCTTCGTTGCAGTATTATTTATTTTTTTTTTCTTAATGTGGCAATCAGCATTCTTGCTTGGAATTATCATCATTAACATTTTCTCTTGTTCGACTTTTCCTCAATCTCACTTTGAAGATTCTGGGTGACTCTGTCGTTGAATTTCTGAGTTAGATTTACCGCAAATTCTCAGTCGGTAAGTGTAGAAAAATGTCTTACCGGCTGTAGCAACATCAGAAATTTATTTTATCGATAGTTGGATACTGCTCTGTCAGTAATTTACCGGTAATGTAGAACTTCACATTTATCGACATCAATTCGAAAGTACCAATAATGCTGCAAGTGTAAAAAAAATACTGAAAGAGAAAGTTGAATATATAAGAAATCGCGTAATCATACTCAGGTATTATAAAATATCAATTTATAATTTTTTCCCCCTATTTATCTAAACAACAGATCAATTTCCCAATACTCGGTCGGAACATATGTTCAATGTGTCAATCAACTCAATGAAATGATCGCTTTTGGAATTTTTTAAACTCTACACGAGCCAAATACGAGAGAATAAATACATAAACAAGATCCCATGCTTCATTGGAATTAAATCGACAATGATTCTTTTAATTCTGAGTACAAATTGAACACATGTTGATGGTTGTGAAATCGTAATAAAAAAAGTGTTGATACATTTGTAATGGTTAAATCAGCTTTTTGGACTTTAGAAGAAATAAAGGACAGTGGAGGATATATTATATTACACCCAGTAATATTGCATATGACGTTGTGTACGTGAAGGTAGGGCGTCATGGATGAGAGCACTCGAGTAAGAAGGAACGATGTTGTGGTACGGTTGAGCCTATGCGAATTCCAAGAGACGGAAGGTGAAGAAAAAAAAAAAACTGAAACATGGCGACCTCATTGTTGTATACTCCCGGCTCATTCGGTGAACCAGGGGATAAGATAGACTGGGAATACCCCTTGAGGCTAAAGACTCCAACAATCTGGCTGTTTATCAACTTTTACCGTTTGATTTCCTGACTTGTGACCCGTTCTAGACATTTTCATAATTCAACGTCATGAAAAAATACAAGGTCAGCAGGAATTTCACATGGGCCAGTCTAATATTATCCGTGAGAGTATGGTTGAGTGAATTTTTTTTATAAACTTTTATAATCTTCTCACGTTTAGAATATATACGTTTCTAAGATGATCAGACTTGTGATGAATTCACACTGATAAATTTCCCAAGAGATGGTGGGGATGTATATTCAACATCTGTCTATTGTACAGCAGGTTCCAACATACCCAAATGGGCGGGTTGTACTTGATACTTGATAGACAATTTGAATGCAGGTATAGGGTATCAAATTTTTTTTTTTGCTTTCCAATAGGATGAACTTGTGAGGATCCGGCGGAAGTAGAACGCTCCTTCCGTTATTTCTTATGATCAGACACTATGATGATCATGGAGAAATCATAAGGACAAAAGATTGTGATTGTTGGAGATCGGAAGCTGGGATAAAATTTCCGTCCACTCGGTGGGATTAAAACAAAGGACTATTCACAGGCATCAGAGTGGTAACGTGATATGATGGTGGCACTGGAGAGACGAGAAGTGTCTGCAGTGTCAGTATTATATAAAATGTCAACTTATCATTCTTGAGAATTTATTCATCAGAAGACTTGATATTTTTTTTTGTTGACAATGCACATCTTCAGATACTGCTTGACAATTTTTATAAGGTAACAACTATTGTCAGACCATTTACACGAATGTAAAATTAAACATCAGTGAATAAATTTCAATTTCAGAGAATTAGAGATGATGAAGAAATTACAATTAGAGACAATTGTTTATCGAATGGGGGGATCGAGACTCTGAACAATAATATGATTGACTTTAATGCTTGGATTGGTATTGGTATCGATTGACACGTCATTTGCTCGATTATTAACAATGACAATGTTTTTTAAATACTTTAACACGTGTTGTAGCACTACAATGTCAATTTTAATATCGCTGACTGATGATTCTTTTTTTCCTGCCATGTAGAATTTAATTTTAGTCATGGAATTTGCTAAATTATTGCTTTATATTGAAAAAAAAATTATGCAAATTCATTTTTTAAGTAATTTCACATCACCGTTGGCGCATACCCGGCATCTGTCTTGAATTACCGTGTCATGTATTTCACCCTGATATCCAACTGTGCGAACTAACACGCAATACCCACTTGGATTTTTCATAATACACAAGTCTCACTGTCTTGTACATCAGGTTTTACTTCATGTTAAACTCCATCCATGAGTTTTGATTGCAAGTTGAGGAATCACGCATGGGTATATCCCATGAGTAAAATATAATATTACATTAAACGCATGTCAAAAAATATTGTACAAATTCTGTTGGGCCTTTGTCGGTAGTTTTTTTTTTTCAAATGCCTCTCAGTGCTTTTATGTTTGCCGCGGAAGGTAGAAAAAAAAGGATCGAGAGGCTGAAAAAATTTTATTTTCATTTTTCACAGCTCAAAATTCAATAATTTTTATTTTTAAATATCAACTTTTGCTCAAAAAATATTTAACAGTCAATATTTTCACCAGAATGATGGAGTCGAGTGCATTTGCGTGTTCTCAAGAGGTTTCCGTTTGTCAGTTGTAGGAAACTGGTATTAAAAGAAAGCACGATTGGTAGGACTGGTACCACAGAGAGCGGAGGTGCTAATGTGGAGATATTGGTGGTTATATTTATATCATCAACTGGTAATAATACTTGGAATTGTAACGCAAGAAAGGATCCTGTTACGTAAGTATTTTATTGTGAGTGAATATTAATTATTGATTTTAATACTTTAAATTAATTTTGCCCTCGTTATGTTATTTTTAAACAAACATAATCATTATAATCATGTTTTTTCAAGGATACTTAACACAAGTAATCTACCATCTTGTTTGTCCACTTGAAGATGTTTCGTGATGATAAATATTTAGCTGAGGTAGACGACAAATTTTTTGATATGCTTTGAAACACGTGAGATCACTCACCTATTCTTGTTATACACCAAGTGGCAATTAAAAAAAATCATTGTATGTGGTTCGTTAGGACGTGATTTACGTTAGACATTAAATTCAAAAAATTCTGAATTCCCTGAGGAAAATTCAATCGCTTCTGATATTTCCAAGAAATTGTAGAATACATAAATATTGAAATTCATTGAATTTAGAAGGCTCTGAAAGATGCAGTTGGCATGATGATCAGGTGTATGTGTTCACTGTTCATACCCCAAGAGACTGAGACTTTCACTTTGTCCAATGCAAGTGGAGCGGACGTAGCAAATCGTTTGCACTCTCCGTAAAACTTCACAAGATCCAACAAATTTGACCTTTCAAGCGTAAGAAAAATTCTTTCTATATTCCTCCATGATCCAAAGACTTTTTACCCACTCAAGTACTTGTTTACAGCCACTCATGATCAGTTTAACACGTGTCTGAATTATCGATGCGTGGGTGGATCTTCAGATCTTCTGTTGGAATAAGAAATTGGAGACTTTGATGCTTGGATTGATGTAATTCAACGAAAGAACATGGCGACTGATTACTTTAATAATTGTGTCTTTTGATTGCAGCTCTCACATGATATCTCTCCTCGAGACAACTGAATCTGATAAAGTACTTCCTCGAACGATCTAGACTAGTTATCAAATATTAACTCTTGGAACAGATGGTGATAATCGTTATCATCTGTCGATTAAACTCAATATCGAGTAAATAAAAAATTTTCTTAATAAAATAGAGTTATTGGCAACCATTGGCATTGTAGAATAATATCCATGAATCAGTGAGAATCTTCATTCATTTTTTTCATGAGAAAATCTTCATATTCCTCAAGGCTCTTCTCTCAACCATTTACAGAAATTGTTTAATGGTGATTCTTATTCTCAGGGTATTGTGGACCTTCATGCAATCTTGCACATGGTGCATTCATCTTGTTTGGATCCACTTGTAAGATTTTTAACGCTCATTAAGTTGATTTTTCTTAATTGGAAGGTGGATTTTTATTGAATTAATTACCATTCTATTTTTTCAATAAATTTTTTTACTTTACTGTAAAATAAATTGCAATTTATCTAGAATGATTAATCAATTAAATTGAATAATTCTGTTTAAGAATTAATTATTTCCTCAAATCAAGAAAAATTAACAACTGTTCTACTCTCTAATGATATTACTCCATATGATTAATGTAATACTCATTGCTCCCGGCTTTAATAACCACATACTGAAGTCTTTATCACTCGTTTATTTGTCCAATATTCCCCCCCTCTGCGGCATGACGCCATATTGTGGATGACGCGCACGCGGAATTAATCTCTTTGACTAATAAAAACAATCACACGGATGATTAACATCGAGAAATTCATAATCAATTGTATGTATCTATTTTAGTGCTTTTGTTTTATCTATTGAGAAATTAATAGGGGAACGATTGTCATCATGAGTGTGTTGATACGTTGATGAGATTATATAACAAATTTAAGGCAAATGAATTCTCAGATGACATCAATTGATCATTGATACCAAGTTCAATGACTCTGGAGTAATGATTAGTTATTTAAAAAGACAAAAAATTCCTCTCTTATCTATCATCATGATAAATTTCAACCTGTGCTGTTTAATACGATATATGATCCCCAGTGTGTAGGTGTTAATGTACAGATAAAATCCATCTAGAAGGGTATCCTTTTCACTCTAAACCATACCCAAGAGAACATTAACAACTCCAGTCATAAATCATACCAAATTTCCCTTAATTTTTTAATCATCACAAGTCGTGGGAATCTTAGGAATTGAGCATATGGAAGAGAAATGGCGCCGACCATGTGTCTTAAGGGGGGAGTTAAAAAACAATAACGTAGACAGCAAAAATAAAGAGAAAAAAAAAATAGTGTAGAAAGCTGTGAAAAGTCACACACTGTGACAATTGTGAGTTAGCCATTTAATTTTTTTATGCCCAATCTCTCTTTCTTTTCTTTTGCGCACGCCCTCTCCCACTTTGGGGGGCACAACAGCCTGTTGCTACTGCACTCACGGAAAACAACTTGGCTCGCTTCCCACCAAGAAATACTCTAAAAAAAATTCAACACGCACGTATAACGCATCGACTGTTCTACCAATGTTATATTATTCAACTTACAATACCTCAATTCGTGTACAGAAAATCAATGAAATAAATTTTTTAAAAATTTTCAACTTGATTATTCGTTAAAAAAAACAACTTTCAATCACTAATTTATAATGATATAAATCTCCTATTGTGACAGGTAAATTCACGTGTACACAGTCGACTAATTAAAATCTCTCTCCCCCCTCCCACAGGAAGTGAATAATTTCCATGTGCGATTTTCCAACTGTGATTTTGTACAATTAATTTTTCCTTACCCAGTTACAACCTTGGTCCCACGTCTCAAGGATTTTTGCCAACAATTTTTTTTTTCTTTTTTTCAGAATTTAAAAAACAAAATGTCTCATCTTCATAAACGATTTTTTCTCTAATCATGTTAATTACATGGTCCTGCTTGACGTAGCGTGAAACAACTGCAAATATACTGCACACAAGTACCCTATTTCCATTCCCTTGGTACTTATGAGAGGGGGGGGGGGGGGAAGGTGTCCAATGGCTTTGGGTAAACAAGAACGTCCCCCCCCCCCCCCCCCCCCCCAAGAACAAAGGAGAAAGCCGAGGTGGTGAAGGTTTACATTTTGTTATTCAACAATAACAATTGAGCATTTATACCAGAGGGATTTACGCCCACTGGTGATTTCTATCGGGTTCTTATCGTTCCAGTGAAATGTATCTCTTTGACACGTGGGCGCAGCAAATCTGTTAAGTAGCTCCAGTACTATCGTTGAGAATTAATTGATAATTAAGAAATTTTTTTTAGAGATAAACGCTTCCCCCACTCTCTCTCTCAAATTTGCCTTATCTTCTTGAGATTCCTAGAAATTGGAAGGGCAGAGTGGGGGTAGGGTAATACAGTAGAATTCTTAAGATTTCACTTCCCCTCCCCCCCAACTCCTTTTTCGCAACTCGTTGGGACCGAGCGTTTCCAATAACTCAACATTTCCCTTCATCCCCACCACTTGACGTCCACGTGACATTGAGGGTTATGATCACCTCTGTATTATGCGCAGTGAGTTGCGCACTAGTGCTATAAAGATATGAAAGAACTTGAGAAATGGGGTGGGGGGATGGGGGTCCTATTGTATCCGCAGATCACCTGGCCCAATAAACCTCATTAAATTACAGAATAGATCCGAGATTAAGAATTAATGTGGATAATTAAATCATCGATTAATTACGATGAATTAACGATAGTTTATCCAGAGACCTATCTCAATTTAATAATAACTAAATGGTGAATATCGAAAACCCCAGACATCCTGACCTGGCCCAAACGGCTGAGAGGTTTGATTTAATAGGAAGTGAAGAGAGGAGGTGACGAATGATGGGTATGAAAATGGTATCGACCCACGTTTGAGAGATCTACCTCAACACCTGCTCATCATACCGAGGCGTGGGATGCTGCTCTACGGTTCAGGTAAAGTATATATTCGACTCTTGTTCAATGTGAAAAAAAAAGGAGAGGATAAAAAAAGAAGTGAGGACAATGAGTGTATCGATAGGATGTTTCGAGAGCAGAGTTTATCCCACGCTGAGACGGCCCTTTTTTTTCTCACAAAATAGTGGATGATAGTGTGATTTCATTTATTGAATTTGTTAAAATTTTTAATTACTGGAAATCACATCGAGAACGAGTGATTTTGAGAAAAATCTCAAGAGACATTTTTTGTTGAGAATTTTATCAGCTACAAAAAATGTCTCTTGTAATTTTTCCTCAAAATCACTCATTACTGAGATAAATTGTGAAATTAATAGGAGTGGAAAAGTCGTCTTTTTCTTGTAGATTAAAAAAACATTGGAATGGGAGATTTACGAGTAATTCTCAAGGACCAACTGGTCGCGTGGGAGTATCCCTTAATTTATAACATCAAAAGGAAGCCAACTGTTCATTTTTTTTCAAACTTGTTCCGTTCCTAGGTCAGAATCTCCGATGTCAATACGAATTTTCCCTAAAACACTGGTGCAGCTGCTCATGCTTCCATGTGAACGGAAGAAAGGGAGGAAGGGCAGGTCCTTGGCGAGAAGAGCACCAGCTTCCGGGTACCTTGGAAACTCCTCTGTACATTAGATATTCACCAGAGCCGTATGGGATACTCAAGCCACACCTGGCATGAAAAAAAAAAAAGATTTCTCTCTCTCTTTCGATCATCCGGTGAATGAAGAAAAAATGTTAAGATCTCTACTTCACTCGAGAGATGTGGTCCAATGTGCAAATGTTAAGCAGAACTAATTCTGAAAACCACGGACAACAGTGGGAAATAATAATCTACCATGAGGTATGGCCAACGGCTGTTGGAGAATTTTCAATGTTTATTATTTCATGCTTCTCATTGTTTTTTTATGTTAATAGTCGTAACAGAATTTTTATGGGTTCTTTTACGATTCTTTTGGGTTTCTCATTTCATTTTTTTCTATTCATTAATTTTTTTTTTTTACCATTTTTTCTACGAAAAAATGAGTTATTCAATTTATTTAATTTTTTTAATCATAAATTTTTGATTCTTTTCCATTCGTCAAATCACTCGGCCATTGTGAAATATTGATTTAGAGGGGATTAAAAGCCATTTCAAATGAATCAACTGAACCAGTATTGATTTCAATGGGAGTTCTGTGGGTGTACCAGCCAGGGCGTGGGAAATGATGATTTTTTAATTACCCAACCATGTGGACATGAATTGTAGAACAGATGAAATCCCATGGGGATTTCGTGATGATTAGATACACATATTAAATAATTCAACTCATGTCCCTCTTGATTCAAATGATATTTAATCCATCAATTATTTAATTCTTCAATTTTTCATGATTAAAAAACAAAAATCAAGAGGAAATTTATATTTCACTGTTTATTTTAAAGAGATACCCTCAAGTGCTTGAAACCTGAATCAATATTTACAGATTGTTAAAATAAATAGTAGAATTATTTTCCTTTTGACTGTTCTTGAGACCCTTTTATGACCTGAAGCTTTGAAGGTTACGCGGTATTTTCAACACAAAGAACAAAAAAAAATTCTTCAATTTTTTTAGCCTTCATCCCTAAATTCTTAATTATACTGTTAACGAAAAACAATGTAAACAGATCCTTAGCTGGAGGTCCTACCAGTCTTCTCGAATATCCCATACCAGCACGATATAAGGTAACGTACATCTTAAATTCCCAAAATTACCGTCTTGATAATTTCAATAAGAAAAAGAAAAATTCACTCCACAGTTGAAGTACTATCCATGCCCCCAGGACTGAAAAAGATCACTACAGTACTATTCACGTGCACGCATGTGCCTGCTGCCTGAGACCCAGATCATTGTTCAATATCGTATACAATGAGACCCCATTGCACTGGTAGAAAGCATTCCAAAAAAAAAAAGAGAGAGAGAAGTGGACGGAAAACTATTCTCCAAATTCCACCTGTCTCTCATCCATCAGTCTAAAAAAAGGTGAATATTCAAAACTCTTTCGTTCGATTGAAAAATCAATAAATTCTTCTTAGAATTTAACGTATAAACCACTCAATCACTTGAATCAGTCCCAAACTCACTTCTCTGCACTCAGAGAAAGATAAAAACTAACAGCCCAACACCACATGGCCAATTTTTTACAAATTAAACCCATGGGATTCCCCTAAAATCACTTTTTGCTGAAGACATGGTGGCGCTAAATTAGCAGAAATGATTGACAAATAAATATATTTTTTTTTTTTGTAAAAATTGCCTCAACTCATTCAAAACTCACATCATCATTAACACTGGATATCAGCAGAGACAGTCTAGTCGTGGGACTCTCTTGTTCTGTTTCCCATCTTTGGTTCCCATACATTGAAGAAAAAAAAGGAGAGAAAGAGAGCTGGGAGGTAACGTGTAACGTTATATCCCTCAAGCAGATCTCCTTCTCTCTCTATCTCCTTGCATCAGAGTATATAGTGTAGCACCCTGAATGTTCGCATGCTGGTTAACCTTACCCACAGCAAATGCCCAAGGAAAAGAAACAAGATGGGTGGTCGGTATAGAAACAGACGATAGGGTCATCCTAACTTGACCCATCATTCTCTTCATTCTGATAACTCAAACAAGAATAATCTCAATATTTTTGTCCATTCTTATATTTTCCTTCCATCAAAATCAAAAGAAAATCTCTCTATTGTACCCAAAATATATCCTCCTGATGCCATTGTTGGATTCATAGCTCACTGATGACCAAAATCTGTGAGAAAAAAATATGAAAATACACGTGTGAAATACTAATCCAATATCTTCATCACTGGAATATGATGATCCTGTAGTAAAATAGCTGGTCTTTATTGTAGCATGTTGAATTCACTTGTTCATCCAGTCTCCTGGACATTCACCTCAAACTATACATCTCACCAATACAACTTTTACCCTCTGCATTAACCAGTGTAGTATCCACTTTGGTTGTTGGTTGTATTCTCTTCTGGAGACATATCTGGTCTGTTTTCTTGGTAGACCGGTCATCCATGTTTGGTAATGCCATGAACAACATCAGTTAACTTCTTGTTTTTTCACTCTGTCTCACTCTTTCTTTATCCAATGCTGTTTGTAATATCTCCATGTTTAAGACAAAGAGCATTACATGTTTTACTGGATTGACACTGTAAAGCCAAACGGATGTGCCACCGTTTTCAGATATTCCTCAAGCCATTTTAAGATGACGAGTTGAAGACCAGGTTGATAATAATAATGCTAGCACTTCCGTTCTCATTGGTTCTTCATGGAATTAGGTATGTGGTATTTTTATATGGATAATTAAAATAAATTAGAATCGATAGAAAAAAATTGGCTTTATTCACTTTCTCGTGGAAAAAAAGAGAAAGTATGCTTTCCAGTGAATAAAATTTAACTCATTTCAATAAATATTCTTGTTTTTAGGAAATTTTTCTCACACCATTTCATCATCTGTAGCCCAATAACGGTCAATCATCGTCTTCCTCACTAATTCAACCCTTCAATCCAGTTTTAATTTATCCTTTGGAGAAAAAAAAAACATTCTCCTGGATCCTACCTCATAATCGCGTGTTGCATGACACAACGACAGGCGAAGATGCATGAAAGGCCATGCGAATCCTTGAGGTAAAAAAAAAAAAATACGACTCATATAATAAAAGAAGCAAACGAAATAAATAAAAATGGAATCCTGGTACCGCGTACCCTTCGTGGGACGTGGTTTTCAGGTTCTCAAGAGTGCCAGACACGTTCAAACGAACAAAGAGAAAGAGTGTATAGAGAATTGAGTGATGGAGAGAGATACAGGGACGTTGGTACTGGATGAAGAAGAAAAAAAGGTATATGTAGGATAGAGCCTCAAGCGAATGAGGGAATAAAGAAGACAGGGGTGGGGGGGGGGGGGGGGACGAAGGACCGACTTGAAGGTCTCTCATAGCATGCAATCTTCGTCCATTGAAGACGCGCTGGGAAACTGCATGGTTATTATCCCTGAATGGGTATATGCTAGGTAAAAGAGTAAATGGAGAGAGAGAGGATGGAATGCAAGAAGGCTAATCCAGTAGTTGGGAGGCTTCTGGAAGTCTCTTGTTTCTTTAATTCCAATAAATTCAACTGAGATTGAATTATTTCCAATGCCCAATGATAGTAGGCTGCAATTTTTGAACAGAAAAGGACTTGAATTTGATCGGAAGTTGACGAGACCACTGGTTACTCCATTGAGAGTGCTGAGCCCTTCTTTACCCACAATTTTTTTTCAAAATTTATATCCATTATTCATCGGTCTTATCGAAGAATCAATATAGCTTGATTTATTCAGTGTTAACAGCTGTTGTAGAGTCATTGGATTGAACATGTCTCAATGAAAACTAAACACAAAGCATATGATGCATGTTACAAGTATCTGTAACGATAGCCACTGGAAGAAAGCATTTAGAATCTCTGGAATGTGGAGGGAATGAGGGAAATCTCTTCACCTCAACTGAAAGGACATTGGAGTCTCTCGATTCATGATAATACGTTTATTTTGATTTTTATTTTTTCGCTCTGGTTGTGATGGGTGAGGCTCGCATCGATTTTCCTGGATGGCTCAAGACACAAGATGAGTTGTTTGGATGAGAGCGTGAAACATCATCTCGGCATTGAATTCCGGGCCAATACGAGCGCCCCCCTCATCAACCTCAATTAAACTTCTACGTCTCGCACTTGTGCTCACTTGGCACCCAAGAAAATACATAGGATTGCTGTAATATTGCATGACAAACGATTTTCATAAATATTTTATACAATTATTCTTCCAAAAATTGGTAAAAAATTTTGCAATCTTTCAATAAATTTCTTGTTTCAAAGAATGCGAATGAAATAAAATAAAATAAAGAAGGAAAAACAATCATTTCCTGAAGTAAATCCATATAAAAATTCTCTAGAACATGATGATGAATATCACGGTGCGATTAACAGTGTCAATGGACGATAAAAACCAATCCCAGACGAGAAACATCCGTCGAGTTTCTTTTGACATCGGCACCATGAAAGCAGGGTTACGGACACCGGGGCTTTGAACTTCGGCCTCTTAGAAATAAAAATTCAACTGTAGATACTCTCTATACATCTCAACGCGTGTCAAACTTCCGTTTTATTGGACCCTCTCAGTGACATTTAATATGAATAAATATCTCAATGGATTGAAGAAAATACTCCATTCAGGGGTATCCAAAGTCCTCAATCTGTCTTCCTTGGAGACCATAAAACTGGTCTTGCCAGATTTGTTAAATTATCAGACGGAAACGGATGTTGAGGTACTAATGATCAATCTCATCAGTATTGAGGTAAAAAAAATTTTATTTAAAAAATTAAACAATTTTTTTTTTGCATATACAGGTAAAAATTCCAGGATTTTCCACTTGAATGGTCTATTATTGTTGTGAAAAATAATTTTTTACCTCTTGAATAAAGTGAAATAAATTTTTTTTCTTTTTTTCGAGAGTCAAGAATGAACAGGTAAAGTGCATGGTCAGTTTGAATGAATAGAGCATCCCCCTGAACCTTCTCTCCGTAGGGAGTCTTCATCTGAAAGGAGATGAAGGAGCAGAAGAGATGTTTGAATCCCACGTTGCCAGATTTCTCAAATTCCAGCGACACCCATCGAACTACCTTTTTTTTTTTCTACTGAGTAACAATTTTTTACCATGATTTTTCTGGACTAATTGGTGGGAACTGAGGGAGCTGTTGAGCTCCCAAGACTAAGTTTCATGGGCACAATGACCTTTATGTATTTAATCGAGTTATTAAACAACAATTAACGATAATTTAATGAATTTTAAGACGACAAAGATAAAAAGTTGATTGAAATTAATTGATTCCCATATTTTTTTTACAGTTTATAATTGAATGATTGAAGCAATCTATCAATTCCTAATGAAATTCCCACGAAATGATTACAAGACTGAGTGGCAATGGGAAATTGTAAAGATACAGACGGGTCAACACCACTTGAACCATTCCCAATGGATGATTCCTGACTGATGACGCATCTCAAAACTCGCAAATCATCTGAATGTCATTTCCTGGTAATATTTACCCAATGTATTATAATTACTCACTGATAAATTGAATAAGTAATTTATTTAATCGATTAAAATTATTATCAATAAATATTTTACTCGTATTCAAGGGAAATTAAACAGTGACAATGTCGTGACTTATCACAAATGCACTTTAGAATTGTATGAGCAATTGAGCTATCTATTCCACAGTGACAGCAATCACAGCAAAGAGTTGCTATTGCATACATTCACCTCGCTCATCGGCCACGGTTTACATCTTGTGACGTATATTGCATACCAGAGTCTCTCTTTCTTCACTCAATAATATAAAAAAAAAAAAATTATTATTGATATGTGAAGATGATGGAATAAAATAGAATTAATCATATTATTTTAATTTTTTTAAAATATGTTAAATACGTATAAAAAAAATTGCTCCAATGGCCTATAGACATTCTGTCTTTTACTTTATGCTTGGCTAACCACCGCTCCTCAGTGCCTTTCCTCGGTGATGTATAACCGTCCGGGAAAAGGCACACAAAGATGGATAATATTGCGTTTCTCCATGAACCATTTTAAATTGAACGGAATATATTTTTTTTCTCTTCATCCTAAAGAATTTTAATTAAATTCATCCCGTGACATGGCGCAAGAGTTATAAAATAATGCTAGAGAGAAATGAAAAATAAACTGTCATCATCAACTCAAACGGGCATGTGACAAGTCTGCTCTGAATTCTTACTCTTGTTTCGAAGGAGATGATCTTATTAAAGGCCTAATTAACCATTTAACAAGATATATTTAACTCTACTTGGTGTTGGGGGAGTAAGTTTATTTGAATACCGATGAAAATTAAGTTTAATCGTTGTTATCAATTTTTTTTATGATCGATTAATGAGAGAAATTGAGGTATAAATTAAGACAGTATTTAGTCTAGACCTTGCATGAATTTTTATTAATTTTTCAAATACTCTGATATCGTTCGTGACGTCACAAGGTCTTTTGGAGGCTAAACCAATCACAGAACGTATTCAAGTCAACCTAACTCAATCTGTGAGCGTGTCTCAGCCAATGAAGGACTACAACTCCCCACCCTCGTACCCAAGGGACCTTGTAACGTCATAACCTAAAAATTGATTTCAGAAACTACTGATTTTTAATTAATTATCATAAATTATCTAGGACATATATCACAAAATATTTTTTGGTGTTTGGATATTCATTTTTTTATGAAGAATGCGTAGATTAAAAGTTGAGAAAAAGTGAGCTCCGTGTAAGTTCTCTATTGGATTGTTTACGAATGAATAAAATACGTTACAAAAACATAAACACCCCCTATACGTAACCCAAGAGACAAATCACTCCGTGTAAACCAAAACGTAACCTTATCTAAAAACTGCGACTTATCACTTGAGCCTCTTGACAGTTGTGCCTATTTGCGACGTTAAATGATAAGCAATTAAGGTGAATACATGGAGATTAAAAAAAATGATTTTATCACACAATAAATTCCTCACCTCTCTCCTCAATACCATCGGCATGTATCCCATTGTACTCCAGTAGTAGAATCATAAAAATCCAATATACCCCGATTATTGCCATTATTAATCAATTTTAATTACAACGTCTCCACCACGAGACCATCTACATCCACAATAAACAATGCATATCACTCACGATGAGCATAAAAACACTAGAATATTTTTTTTTTTTTGTTTTTGTCAACTTGAGTAGTTTTATTTGATAAATATGGAATTGAGTAGTCACCACCTGTTGATTTATCGTATTTATTATATAATATATTTATTCACACGTATCAAACTCCATTTTATACTCCAATTATTCACGATTATTTAATTATTTATAACAAATAGTTTGAATTTCACTTGTTTTGTTCAACTGTCAGATTTATTTATCAAACTCACGATTAACAATAATCATTGTTATTAGGTTAAATCAATCGATTGGAGAATTCCCGGGTTTTTTTTATTTATTTCTTCGGAGGGGTGTGCGTCGCACACGCGCGTACCTACTCCCACGCTGGTCGAGTAGAGAATACCAGCGTTCTGTCAGTTTGTATTTGGAGTTTCAACGGTTGAGCAACAGGTGGCGGTTCGTTTTGCACCCGAAGAATTACGACAATTGCCGAGGATTTGGGTTTAGGGCTATTCTACAGGGAACAATAAGTGACTAAAACACTTACTCCACACAAATATTCATTATAATTATTTAATTAAATTTAAAAAATACAATTTTCCATTTTTCATCAAAAATTAATGAATATTTGGGATAAACAATTTTTTTGAGGTTAGAATGCAGTGATTATTCACTCTAATCGATATATATTATTGTTCATTGTAATTAGAATGATAATTTTTTATAGGTTATTATTTTAATTCATTAAACAATTGGATAAAACTATTAATTGGATATTAAAAAAATATTTTACTAATTCTCTCGCACTCTCAATGTTGCAGAATGGCCCTCAGATATTGCGGGTATATGATCGTATTACGATTCCACGAAGTGCATTCTATTCCTCAACGAAGGAAAGAAAGAAATAAAAGAGAGAGGCCTTCGTCTTTCTTTATCCTCATGAGACTGGTTTTCCTCGGTGCACACGAACCGGTGTTAGAGGCATGCAGAGGAGATTCATGAATTGAGAAAAAATGAGCTGATAGGGGTTACTTGGCGTCAAGGATACTGTAATCCATGAGACTTTTGTGAAAAACATTTGGTATGTTGCTAAGATTTAATTATATAATTTTTTAGAATCATTGGTGAATTTTATTTTTTGCTCCAGAGCAATTAATCCAATTTTTTTATTTAAAATTCTCGAGTTGTCATACACGAGTTTTTTTTAATTCAATCAATCATCGATTTTGAATCAATCAGAGGAGAAAATCGTGGAATAGAAATTAGAGAGAGAGATTGATGTTTTTTCTGTCTCGATGGCGTTGTCACATTCTTTACAAATTAATTCAATGTATGTGTCTTAAATGATACAACATGTCCACATAACTGGCCCCCAAAATCCCACAATGAGTCTCACAGATGTCTCCATTCATTCTCCCTCAAAAAAATTCATCGACTTGTTTTTTTTATTTTAAATCGTGCAGAGACTCTCGATTCCCAGGATCTCTTTGTACTTGTTTACTGGAGGATTTATGATATTGTCAGTCTCTTTTAATAAATTTAAGGTTTATTAAAAGAATTAGGAGTGAAATAAATAATAATAAGAGAGGAAAATTAATCAAAATCGATAAGACGATCGTACATAAAGTTGGTTAGGAGGAAAAGAAAAAAATCAAAAAAGAAAAAAAAATCCATTCTTTCATTTTATATACGTTTATTATAAATAACAAGATGTATATCGGTGCGTACGTGTTGTTTACTTTGTTGTTTTTTTTTTTGTTTTTATTTTTTATTAATATACTAAAGCTCCATCTACCATCGTACCTCAATTTTTGACCCATTCAGTTGATAATTACAGTCAAATAATTTCCATTCCGCTCATGTGGCAGCTAAGAGCCAGTGCTCACTGCCCAATGGCGTATTTTCAATTTAAATAATTACGCAAAATAGCGCTGGTAAAGCATTTTTTGCATATTGATTTTTCCCATGTGTAATTGTTTTCTTTAGCAGCAATTATTTCAGCTATAATCTATCAGCTGTCCCTCAGTAAAACTCTGTATATTTTTTTCCTTCTGCCTCGTCAACAATTTTTTTTCTTTCTTTTAAAATATCATCTGACACCGTTTTAAATATTCAAACATATCGGATTAGTGATTCTCCATCAGGCACTCGTGCCAGCACAATTAGAAGGACGTACGAGGAACAATGTAATTCGTAAAACGCCTCCGGGGATAATATTTAATAGAAAACTAAAAGGCCGTTAAGTTATATACTTTTTTTTTTTGTTTCTTTTTAAGCTATTTTTTTTTTTCTTCACAATTCGATGCAGGCACGTCTTATAATATCACGCTAAAGGCTTGGGGCGACCTGGCAAAACCATATGGGAACCTACCAAACCATTTTTTTAAATTTTTTTATTAAATAGGTAGTCCATCTTTTTTTTATTTTTACCTTCACCTATCTAATTATCGCCATTATTACTATGACAACTGCCCAAAACTTTCAAATCAAGTGCAAAAAGTGCACAAGCACAAATCAAGAGCAGTTTTTTTTTATTAATTTTTTTAATTAATGGGATTATTCATCTGGAAAATAATTTATTGTTCCAGTTGATATGAAGCATTCGTCGTCACGTGCATAATTAAGCTAATTTATTTAATTAAATTTTTTAAAACTAAATTATCAGGTTGAGCTAAAATTAAAATTCCTCAAGACACTCGATAATTTATTCGCGACGGCAGTTTGTGGTATGAATTTATACTCATTCGATAATTTGCGTGGCTTTTCAATTCTGATATATAACAGAACCTTTTTTTTTTTTTTTTTTTTCAAAAAACGTTTTTTGATCAATTTTGTCGAAACAAATGTCGACTGATAGAATTTGATATTTGAATTATTCGTAAAAAGTCACGCGATATTTTTCCAATTTTTTTTATAGAATTCAATACGAAAAAAAAAATGATATTTCCTTGCAGTCATCTCAGATAATAATCAATAAATTTGAATTTGTGGTCGGGGATAATTTTTTGCAATCGGTTGTGATTAAACAGTATTATTTAACATACAACCGCTTCTGATATGGGATTCTCAGTTATGTGAATTGTGGCTGTTGGCCAGTCAATCTTCTTGCTGCATATGTGATTTAGACTCTCAAGTGATGCCAGCCGGTAATCTGCCATTTTTAGGGGTGATAGTGGTGCCACTGGAAAATTATTTAGAGAAAAAAAAATAATTCAAAATGAATTTAATATTTTATTATTCTTACGCTTAAATGCTGACGTGACATATCTGTTATTTGATTCACTAGTAGTTTCATGGGAATTTTTTTTTTTTTTTTTTATAAAAGGTATAACCGAGAGATCAAGTAATACATTTTAATCTCGATTTTTAAATAAATTATTTTGTTGTCAATAGAGAAATTAAAAAACAAGCACACATGCAAAGTAAAATGATAAATTAACGTGTGTGTGTTTTCTTTTTAGTGTGCATTATGTTTGTTTTATTCAAAAATAATTAATTTGATTATTCATTTCTAATCTACACTGTGCAATAATCAATGAATTTTGTTTATTGTTTTTTTTTTCTTAGTATATTAAACAAAAATAATGTTTTAACAGTAAATTTCCTACCACAAATTTGAGAGCCCCTATATTATGAGAAGAAGAATCATTTCTACAAATTACAATATTTTTTTTTTCCCGATATTAATTAATGATTCAATATTAATAAATGAAATTTTATACTTAATTTATCATCAGTTGGTAATGGGTATTATTTGCAGAAAATCCATCAACGGTTATTAAAACTCAGTCGGTAATAAGAAAGACATTTATGACGTAATACATGGAGATATATATTTTTAGATAAACCAATTACCAAATGACATAATTATATTTATGATTATGTTGATGGAATACAGTGAAGCAAAATTCTACAACCCAATTATAAATAAAAAAATCTAATTATTTGTTAATTGATGATGATAGAAATTATTAATTTACAACCCGATTATAAACTATAAATTCCGACTTACTTAAAATTTAGAAGTGGCCAATAAAATAATTGGCCAACAGCGGTTTTTTTTTTTTTAATCGCCTCCTTTTAATCTCAATTCCTGGCCTTCAATTCCTAATTACAATTACCTTCGGATGTTGTTGGCGTCATTGCCGGCTTCCGCGGGCATCTCACCGCTAAAACGCAAAAGAAGAAAGAAATAAAAAATTTTAAATGATAAATTTATCAAATAAATAATTATCAAGTGCTAATATTTGAAATTATGATATTCTAATGCATGTAATAAATATAAAATTATAAAATAATTGAATTTAAAAAAAAAAGACAATTTTCAGCTAATAAGCTAAAACTCAAAATAACAATGCCATCTACGTGACTTTAATTTCTGCTCTCATGTGCTTTTTCATTGTTTTGATTTATTCATACATACCACTCGATTGATCCGAGACGCGTGGGAAATAAAGGCGCAAATCGATGAACAATTATTTCTTTCTTATTTATATTTTTGTTTTTTTTTTTGTTTAAATCATTTTTTCATCTCTCCATTATAGAGAATTAAATTATTACAGTCAACTTAGATACTTGTAATCCTATCTGTGAACTTGATTTATTGAATGAAAAAAAAAAATTTAATTGGGTCGTGGTTGAGATGACAGGAATCATGATAATGACGATGAATAAAGCTATTTAATTCATTAATCAATAGTAATTGATAACAATTATCGTAATAATAATATTCAACTGTGGATAGTATAATAATCCTAAGACATCAATGGCGGCACCATGAATTAGCAAAGTCTTTGTTCATTTTTTAAAATTTTACTGACCTATCATCAGATAAATAAAATCGTTGCAAGCCTGGTGAACGCGTTAAATTACGATTAACGAGAATTTATGATAAAATTTTTATATGATAATTGAAGCATTAATTATTTTTAATAAGTTTAGAGTCGTAAATTCTTAATTAACGTGTATTGATAATTATTTTGTGTCAAGTGCAGGATTTGTGTGTTTTTTGTGACTAAAAAAGCAAAACTGAAGAACAAATTTATATTAATTTGGTTGAATGTTATTCACTTTACTCTGGGGGGGGGGGGGGAGGGAGGGAAACCATTAGTATCGACTCAATTGGAATCCTTAACTACCGTTGCTATGTGCACCATTTCAATTATTTTTTTGTTCAATTCACCTCAACGTAACAGTTTAAGACACTGAAACCACTGAATAAAAATGTTTTTCATTTTATATATCTCGAATTGTTAAAAAAAATTCGCAACAAGGCCAGCGAATAACGGGCTAATAAACTCTGTAATTACAGTCATATTTTTCATCTTCATAATTATTAAATTAATACTAGAGAATATAATTAATCATTGAATTACTTTTAGGCCCATTTTTACAAATATTTTAACCGAATAGAAAAATTTTCAGCGAGATAAATAAACTTAATGCTAATTTTTTTAATTCTCAAATGCATAATTTTATCATTCTGTTAATTATTCTCTTTTTAAAAAAAAATGTTTCGAGAAAACATAAGATTGCCGCGTGATAGTCAACGAGGCACAAACAGTTATTACATAGCGAATATTCAAAAAAAAATATTGACTACTTTCTGCGTGATTAGACACACAGCAGAAATACCCAATTGCTGTCTAAGCATCGAGCTAATTCACTCGCAACATCGATGACTATATTTTCTGTTTTTCATATATCTAATATATTTATTTTGGCGATGATTAATATCGTTTAGTAGTGATATCGATTGTATCGAATGAGAGTGGCATTACGACGTACGCTCACTTACCATATCCTTCACCCTGAAGAAACAGTCGAAAGGCCTCGCTTACTTTGCCTGGTTGCTCCTCGAGTACCATTCCACAGTCTGATATCTTAAAAATGATGATAAAAAACAATATAACACATTTAGTCCGTCATTATTCTATGATTTTCAATGAGGAAAAAATAATAATTCCTTTATCATAAAGTTGATTGACAATGAAACATTGTCTTGATTGTTAACTTTCTATTCATGTTCTGATTGGTTGATGGATCAATTAATGATTTCCATGACTACGAGAATGTTATCGTTTCGTTTGTATTGAATTGCGCGTTTTTCGTTTACATTTTTCCTATTTTCCACCTTTTCCCAATAACAAGCCTTTAAATCATTAAATGATCCATCAGTTTTTACAATAGTTCCAATTGTCTATTTGTTTCATGATCATCCAATCACTCACAAATAACATTTTCTTGTTATTATACCATAATTAATGATTAAAATGTGATACCTTCATCCACGAACTGTTGGTGGGATCAAGACGGCCATTTAACGTGACAGTATCGTCAACGTGAGGGCTCAGTGATCCAGTAATATTTATTACAGGTACGCCAAGTGTGCTACCATCCTTTTTGCGTGTTGGATCCAATTCACGTGTAATATTCAAATCAGTACGTCGTACATAACTGTCGATAAATAGTGCTAGATTCGTTGGATTAACTCTGCGCTCAAAGTAATTAGTATAAACTTGAACAAGATCATGATTTCTCTCCTCTGTGCCCTATTAAAAGCAGAAAAAAAAAAAAAAACCATATGTTACCATTTGTTGGAAACACTTTGTATTGATTTTTCAGCTGTTATGCAACACCGAAGAATCAGAAGCTTTTCAGCCTGTGATGACGTAACAATATTTCTCCCTGTTATTTATTAGGTTTATGTCATGCAGAACTTCATTATTGTATTCAAAGGCGAGATTTTTCAACTTTTTTCCTTCATGCGTAGCATAAATAAAAGCTAGTACATATGCTAAAAGCCTTCTCAATTCTCCTTTAGAAAAAATAATGAAATTACGCTTTTAGTTGCAGATATTGTGCTAAAATTCTGGATTTAAACTCACCCTGCCAAAGTGATGCCACATGAGATAATCCAGTACACCCTGTGTCATACCCTGGGACCTAAGATGACGTACATTGAGCTTCTGATAGCCCCACTCAATCCAGCCAGCAACGGTAGATACACAATTTATTAAACACAATGCATTTATTTTCTCTGGATGGGCAAGTGCAAATCTTGCTAGGATATTAGCACCAGCCCCAACCCCAAAACCAATGACCGTTTTCAATCCATAATGTCCAAGTACGAAGAGCAATTGTTCGGCAAGCTCATCCATCGTTGGGTATACATAACTATCAATCAAAAAATATCAATTTTCATTTGGAAATGAGCTTGAATTTCAATATTTAGAATTAATTTTGAAAGGGGAAATATGGATAGTTTAATGTGTCTGGGTTGAGCATTTACGTTGACCATACTCAATTTATTGATACTAATTTAGGCACGCTAGTCCACACCCATCTACCTTCATTTTCTCTTTCCTTACTTTTACGATTCATCACGAAATCACATGCAAATCTGCAATGCAGTCAAATATCATCCTAAATCTGTCTCATGGCCAAGGTCATTAATCATGATAAATTGATATTTTATTATGATTATAAATGAATGAGGGCGTAGCTGAGTGCAATCGTCATAATGTTATTTTATTAAAGTGGGTCTCGTTATTCGTGTCAATTAACTATATCGATCTTGCGGGCATGCTTGCAACCATATAGTGGGCTTTACTCGTTATAAAAATTCATGAAATTTTGTGTACTCACTCTTCGGGTAGTGTTGGTGCTCCCTCCTCTTGACCTGGTGCATTCACGTGATAAACACAAAAATTTTCAAGAAGTACTCGCATGTCGATGTAGTTAAAGAATGCCTGGAAGCTCGAGATGTCTGTAAAACGAAGGTCAATTTTATTGTCAAGTGCTCTCTGAGAAATTGGGATTATCTTTGGAATACTTGGAAAGTGTTTGGACCCATTGAAATTTGATATTTTATTTTATTTCTTTTAATACTCACAGTTAAGGCCTAGATCGTGATAAGTGAGAATGGCAGGTTTAGCACGGTTTCCCTGTACAGCAACCAGTATTGTACCCTTATCTGTCTCAATTCTTTCCTCCCTGACCGAGCCATCGTCCCTCGTCAAATATCTAAGGGCTGGAAATTGTAGCTGAATATTCTTCAGCTCAATGTCGTCCATACTGTCAGATGGCATCGTGCTGAAATATTATATCATGAGTATCAAGAAATATAAGAAGCTACCTTGCTTCTGTAATTTTGTCTTTTGCTATCGCATATTGGATTTTCGTTATTCTTTACGTTTTATCGATAAATCAATATCTTCATGAAAAATTCAGATATTTACTGGTTTCTTGCACTTGTGACCTTTGGCATGTAACCATTTGGCTGTTTGAGGAATTCTTGAGGGTAAGATTTCTTGAATCAAGGGCGAAGTATTTTTTTTTTGGATCTTTACGACCTATTGAGTAAATCCGTCTTTGAATACTCTACAAAACGAGAATATTCATAGGGTCACAAGTTCGAAATTAGTACATAGTTTTGTCCTTTATTCCTATAGATAAAAGTCCTCAGGATATTCAGACATTAAACTTGGAAAAAGAGTTCATAAAGTTAACGATAAGAGACTTTCCTTTATATTGCTCTCATACCAGAATTTGAGAAGATGTTGAGAAAAGTAGAATTTCATGAAATTCGATCCAACTCAGGCGTGAGAGAAACGTGAGAGCATTTACCACATTTCAAATTGCATTGGCGATCTCTGTAGTATCTAATTCAAGCATGCGCATAACAACCAACCAATAATGATGGTGGAACACCCTTCAATTATACCTCTTTCGCAACAATTCACGTATACAGTATTCAACTCTCTGGTTACAATTTCTCCAAAAACATCAACACGAGAGCAGAAAGGATATACAATCTCATTTAGGGAAAGAGCATTCAGGCAAGATCTTACATCACTTCGAGAGAGTTAAAGTTACAGAAACTTTAAACGAACAACTCGTGACAGAAAGCTTTAATAACAAAAAAAAAACCTCAGACATTGCTAACTTTTCGAAAATTGATAACATTGGCTTTCTCTCAGTTCATATTGATCCAGATGAAGACCGCGCCCACATTCTGAAGTGATTTATTTTAAAGGGTTTCTTGATTCATAATTCTGGAATACCTAGAGAACTTTCTTGAGTGATTATCAGCTCTCTTTGATGAAAGAATTCCAAGTATTTTGCAACTTGAGTGATTGAACCACTCAACACCTGCCGATAGCACAGCTCAAGTAATGATGTTCTGATGGACAGGAGATCGATAATTACACTCACGTAGATATACCAAAATGAGCGGAAGTAATCAAGTTTTGTCGTTCACCAAGTGTAAGTTCATTAGACCTGGAGCGTCATCAGCTTGTAGTTTGGTGAAGCTGAGATATATAGCAGCACCATATGCTCTACCTTGTGATTTTATGCAATGACCCAATTCATTTTAAGTGCCAACCGGAAATGTCAGACGTTCCAATTTTTTTTTTATCCAGAATTTATGGAGCTATTGAAATGGAATTGTCGATCGATGAACGAAAGAATTACGCAGATTCCTGGGTAGGCATTCCATAAAGGGAAGTAATTTCTTCGACTTCCTTCTCTCATTATCACTGATGGAAGTCATCTCTCTGGAATATTGTAGATTGGAGGGCAAGTGCATTAGGAATTGTCAACGATTATTAGTTTTTGTCTTTTGGATGAATAATCCAGAGTTCCTTGACTCTTGATTCGTTGGACAAATAAAAAGAGTGCAAGAGACTGGAGCTCTCAGACGCGTCGTCGCGACGTCTGGAAATGTAGAATCGATTTTCTTGTCTTTAACAGGTCAGAGTGTTAAGTTGTTGATGCTTTAAAGTGCTGGAAGTAAATTTTCCCGGTAATTGAATTTGCTATCTGAACAACGTTTGACGAAATTTATTTACTTCTCTAGTCTTCAATATATTGCCAATTGTATTGAATCATTCAGTATTACTCTATTGACGTTTTTCTCTAGCTGTTGATGCTTTTAAACGCATTCACTTGCAAACCTGCCTCATAATCGTATTAATGAGGAAGCCTTAGGAATTAACTTCTTTTGAAAATTATGAGGAAAAACTAGAGGGAATGAAAGAACATCTTGAAAGAAAAGTACCACAAAGGGACATTTCCTGGTTTATTCATTCACATGAGCCAACCTATTTCTCAAAGTGCATGAGTCAGCAGGCTTGGTTCCCTCAACGGATCAATTTTCTTGGCGCCAGTGGGCATTTTTCGACTTCTAATTCATTACGGAAAATCAGATTACGGATGATTAAGTTGTTGCTAGGTATAGTCAACATCACCATTAAACTCTGATACATCGAATCAATTTTTAGGATTCTATCAATTCTTCTATCGAGGGAAAAATACTAAAACGATCAAATAACATGGGATGAAAAAATAAATAAGCAATCAGAGAAAGAAAATGATCCATCGAACCCATTAAAAAACCATTGTCCAGTGAACATTCAACATTGAACATTCGTAACGATTCCAATCAACCTACCCATACCGTTTCGTGACCTCGTTTTGTGGAACCTATTGATTTTGTACTTTCTAGATGCATCTACCATCCGAAAAAACGTGCATTCAAACATTCAAAATGATACGTGGACATTCTGACAATAGAAAAAGAGAAACAAAAAAAAATTGCCACTGTCACTTCATTAATAATCTGATCACAACATCTACCAGCTCATTGCGTATCTCCAGTACGTCATTTGATTTCAACTTCCGGTGATGTTCTTGCTGATTTTATTATTATAATAAATAGCAAACGGATTGGATGACTATTGCTATTATAATCCGGCTTCTCTCAAATATACAGAAAATTACTAGAGGACAAAATAGTAGATTATGTCACCAGGGCAATAAAGTATTAATTGACGAATGTGGCTTTATAATCCGAGCCGAAGGCGAGGATTATAATCACATTCGTCAATTAATCTTTTATTGGCCGTTGAACATATACAATTTTTTGTTACGAGGCCCGAAAACCGCGTTCTAACCGAACGAAGTGAGGTTAGAAACGCGGTTTATCGGGCCTAGTGACAAAAATGATATTATTGGACAACGCACTTGTACGAGACCCTGTGGTCAGAAACCAGTATGAGTTTGATGCAAGAAGACAAGCAGAAAAAAACAACAACTGAAAACCGGATCTCACTTTGATACTCGATACGGGTCTGCTTCTTCTTTTTATCGTCGATTAACCACGCATCGTGTACACTCGATACCGGTAAAAAATAAAAAAGAAGAATTTCTCATAAAATATATTGCTGGAGACAGTTTTGCGCAGGTGGACGTGGTAATTAGTTATTGCAGAGATTGCAATTATCGAGATGGAAAATAGGTTCATGATGCTGATGATGGATTTTCATTCTGTCTAAATTTGGATTTTGATGGAATTACTTGGTCACATTGGTGCATTAAATTGTCCTGGAGATATATCCCAGGGGTTTCCACGTGTCTGCTCGATTTAATGGCTTCCAATTGTAATTAATATCATCGTTAATTGGTGGTTTTAGTCGTTAGGGTATACTCTGTGCGGAATTACGGTCTGTATGACGCACATTCGATCAAAAGTGTGGAACGATAAAGTGTGGGCTATCGATGCGTGACAATTTTTATGAGAATTAATTCAGAGATTGTCCATTGAATTTTAATTGATTTTTCTCGTTGTATAGGTGTGATTAGAGTATTGGAGACAATGGAGATTTATAAGTGATATTTGATGACCTATGGAATTGAGTCCATTTGTTTATTTATTTAAAGGAATAAATTAACTGCTAACGAATGACGCAATTAAGGTGTAATGCGAGTAGTTTGAGTATCTGATCAATAACCAAATTTTGTTAATATTCCTGTGATATTCAGATATTCTGAAAATCCGAGGATCACTGATCCATGAAATTATCACAATTTAACCAGTTATCCAATGCAATCTCCATGAATATCAATCAGTGTCAAGCAAGCCCTCAATCTCACCAAAACCTCTATACTTCTGGCTCAGTTAAGTTTGCAATTAACGTTGAACCGTTAATCACTGGTTGAATGACGCAAATTATTGCTACATACCATGGAGAAGTGAATTTCCCAGTGAAACTATCACAGTGAGACTCTATAATGGTCCCCTCCAATGGAAATTATGAATAACTACAGAGGTCTATCTATCTCAAGAAGCTCCAAGTTCAGTTACGTAATCGAGATTTGTGTAGACGAATAGAAACAGTGGGTTTGAGTGCTTGAGAAGCCTGAAGTTATCTTCCGGTGGTGGAGCGTGAATAATAGTCTCCCTTTTCCCAGCGATGAATTACTTGAATCAATTATCTCTGTTGAAACCCGGTCAAGCCGTCTCTCATTCAACTCGTCTCTGGAATTGACATTAATTCGTCACGATATCCATGGTAGCCATAGGATATTCAGTGACTCACAGCAAGAAACTGATAATTGTCATGGGATAATACACAATAGCAGTATTGACAAGCCCACTTGCTTATTCTGTTCTGCTTATTGAGGTCATCAATTCTACCTTTTTCTTTTTCACAATCCAAGAATTTTCCTCAACCCACTGAAGTGATTATTCCCTACATCACCACCCATCATGAATTTCCTTCTCCATTTTTAATTTATCAAAAACAAGGAACATTGATCGTAGTTTACACGATATTATCACGCTGATGATGATAATGATATCAAGTCTACGGTATAGTGCTCAGGTGTAAACTCATCTTCCAATCATTAACATTACGATGATTTCAAGTCTAACTACAGTTGATCATTCTCTAGCATATGAACAAAATTGGCATTCGTATGTAAATAATTAGCAATTATCACTCTATATTATTCTCTCTCGTTTTGTCAATAAAATTTAAAAATCCTGAAAAGAAAAAAAAAATTACTCACCCAAGCAGTGCTGATTCCTCAGCAGTAGTTGCTGCAGTCGGCATTTTGGTTCTTTCCCTAAAACAAAATTGGGGGGCAAATAATGATACTATGGGCTTACAAACGTCATTGTCCCACTCTTCCACTGAGGCCCCATCATAACAACCAAATTTCCAACAACTACGATTAGATAATATTCAACAACTGGCTCAATATGATTCAATGATGAAAGCAGTTAAGCCATGCAACCAATATATAATTTTTGCACATAAGCAAATGCACTGAATTTACCTGATGACCGGCTTTTTTTTTTAAATTATAATACAAAAGCCTCTAGAGTCGATCGATAACCGCAGTAGCAGCTTCCGCTCCCTGAAGTCCAAACTGACCACCTATCTACGATCGCCAGCATACAAACGATTCATACAGATCGATGTGCCCGATTTTTGTCACGCAATTTTCAAATTAGAGAGTAATAAAGTGTCCCACTGGCCCACATAACACACAAAGCAAATAACAAAAAAATATAATCATCAACAAGATGAACAAGCTAACGTACCTTGTTACGATTGATATTGTCTCCCTTCTATTCTCAATAAGTGGATCCTTCTTTCTGATATCTACTTTTGGTGATGCAAAACTAAATGCTTTCTTTACACTTTCCAGAACACTCTGTGATGTTGTCTGCGTATGTTCAACGATTGTTGTACTTTTGTAAACATCCTCACCAAGATCACCCAATGATCTGTACGAAGCGCCAATACCTGCCGGCATTGCGGCACCTTAATAACTGTCAAGTGGATATGATGATGCTGGAGATATGCTTCAATTATGTACAGAAAATGTTGATTATTGAATTGCAACTTGTGACAGAGTGTGACGTACGTCTGTCGCCAATGGCCTAATGTCGATGTCTGTGGGTAAGTCTCTCTTTCCTTCTTTTTTTTTTATTATTCCTTCCTACGTTGAACGTAAACTGAGTGCGAAGATATTGGTTTTGATGCTGTGTGCGCACACTGATGCGGGCGTGACCGTAAAGCCCAAATACGTCAAGCCAAAACGAATATTGGTAACATAAAAGAAATGAAAATAATATGAATTTATATTCAATGAATAAGGGATGAGATTCAAAAGAGACTGGAATATATATTTTGTCCATTTTTTTGGAGAAACCTGAGGTATCTCGAGAGTACGAGATAAGACGAGTCTTGTTATTTCTTGAGTTGGAAAATTTTGTATATGATATTCTCAGTGGACTCCCTTCAATCTCACACCTCTAAACATGCAAATTGCATATTGTCACTTATATATAGATATACCTCATCTAGCTATATTAATTCTCATGCACACGTCATCATGCCAAAAATTTTGCAAGCCATGCGGAATTTCACAGTGAAAAATATGATCAATGATACTATTTACTATTCACGAATATCAGATTTTTTTCTAATATAATATTCTCAATATTTCATCATGACTATGACGTACATTCGATCATATCAATATGAGTCATCGTTTTGACCAATTCGTTTTGATAAAACTATCCGAATAACAAAGATATTCCTGATATGAAGCAATAACTCATTATAACAAGAATCGATGTGACTCAACGATCGATACGCCTGCATTAATGAACGATCCGATTAAAAAAAAAAAAACGTGAATACATGTTGAAAATAAAAATGACGTATAAATTCAAAAAGTCCCGCGAATATTTTCAACATTGATATCACGATTAAATTAGCTGCTAGTCCCTACCAACTCCTTGCGCGCCTGGTATACCCCCCCACGGCCAGTTACCACTATCGATTTCTCCGGACGCGGGAAATCGTGTACTTCCTCTTTTACTCAGTTATAGTCCAAGCACGACCTCGAGTCCTATCGTACACGATACAACGTCGACAATTTCACAATGGGATAATGTTGAAAATACCTATCCTAGGCATAACGTATTTGTAACGAAAAATATATCTATGATGACAACGCGCAATAGTACACCTTAAGGGTAGGGTTAGTGTATTGATTTTTTGCCCGTTAAACCCTAGAATATTATCGAGGTTAAATATCGGAGTTACTTTTTTGTCCCAATACAACCGAAACATTTGAATATTTATTATTTACTTTAATTATCTATCGAGGAAATGATGAAAATACAAAAGCAAATTGCACACATATATTAACTATGTCCCTGGGTATAGTTATACATTATGAACATAGAGCGCACGATGTTGACCGAAGTGACAGTTTTAACGGCTGTCATAATTTATTTTTAGTTTAAATAATATATAATAATTTTTTTTTATTGCTCACCTGGGTGATTTGGTAAATTTAGCTGTTGCAAAATTATTGCTGGATCGTCCAGCAGAGCCGAAGAACAGTTGCAGTTTAGAGATTTAATATATCTCCAATGACAGACACTATTTTATTACCTTTATGTTAATTTGACAACTCGAGTCAAGGATAAATAACACAATTTTTTATTTTTATTTTGATACAAATATTTTTCTTTTGTTTTGAATAATCATAAATTTGAATTGAATTGTAAAAAAAAACACTGGAGGGTGAAAAAAGTGATATTACCAACGACGAGACACACAATGAATACTGGTCTCGGGTGACTCGGTCTTGTCGAAGGCACCGAGGATTACTATTGGATGTAACTATACTCTCCAGACGGTCAATGGGAGTGCGCAGTCTGTCTTGCGCACTAGTGTGTTACTGGATTTTACCGGATAGACTGTATGTCGACATCTGTGTAAATATTGGGGGCAGGTTTATACACTGTTGGTAAATTACCGTTGATATCTTACCATCCTGTGGTAAATTATGTTTTATCATCTGTGAATAGAGTGATTTACTGCAGGAAAAGATATTTATTAGTTATTATTATTCTTTTTAATCATTATTTTATGAACGAGAGAGAATCAATATATGTTGATAATTAATCATTATAAATTATATTGAATATTATTTCAGGAGATTGCCTAGAAAAACTCCATCATTCAAGTTCACCCACTCTTTTCGATGGAATAAAACTTGAAAAATTCTACTTTAGTGCCAATTGAGAATCGATTCCAGAAAGCAAACACGTAAAACTCTGGATGGGAAATAAATGAAGAAAAAAAAAAAACGGAGAACGGTGAGTGCATTTTGAAATTCCAATCCACCCTGACCCTTTAATCCGGCTGACCCTTCTCCTTAAATCACAGGAACGTGCTATTCGTTTTACTGAGTATGGGATAAGGGGGTAGAGTTTAAGGATTTTATCACCAGCTGTTTTTTTGATTTTCTACATTCTTCCTGAAGATACCCCACAGCCGATTAAATGGTGAGTCAATGATAAATTTATTTTATTACAAACAAATAACTTTCTCCAACTCTCACCTTGAATAGGGAATTTTTGTTAATTTTTTTTTTTTTTTATGTCAAGATCATGACACCAATTAACAATTTTTCATTCGAAAATTTTTGTTACAAAAATTGTTCAGTAATTAGTCATTAATTTTTAAAATTTCCATATTTTAAATGCTCTGATATCGCTCGTGACGTCACAAGGTTTCTTGGACGCTAAATCAATCACAGGACGTATCCAAAAAATCCATTTTTCTTAATTTTCTCGAAAACCAAAGGAGATAGCGACTTTTAGTCTTTTGCAATCGATTTCTGAGATGATTTTACATCTGGGGGCTCTGAAACCCAGAGCCTGGCATGCCAAGACCTGTTTTTGTGTGTAAAAACCATTTTTTCGTGCTCCATTATTGGAAAGAAAATCCATAAATATGAGAAGATAACTTTCGGTAGTGCTGGAAGCTATTAAACTTGCAAGATAAAGAAATGTTGTTTCCTGTGCACTCCTTACATCCACTTGTCCTCACGCGCTTTTATAACTGTCGCAAAACGTGACCTCCGCTTTCTACACTGCATGTTGGTAAAATCCTTGTCTATACCCGTATGGAATATTTTCAACATTTTTTCTTTTTTCCACTACAACTACATATATCGTTACACTGTGCTCATATAAATGTGTATTTATGGATATATTTCCGGTTTCTCTGGAATACATATTGTTGCTGGAAATCCATTCCTGTGGATTTGAATCCACTGGAGGAAATATTGATATTTGATGGAGAATTTTTTTTCTTTTAACGATAATCAAATATCACCCTAAAATAATTGAATTTAAAACCCGAAAATTTCATTTATTGTCACTGATACTGCTGGCTGCACTGAGTAAATCGCATTAGCATAAAAACAAGAAAAGCAAAAGTTTGAGTTTACTCATGCAAATAGCCATGGGTTTTCGAGAATAGAGTAGAATAAAAGGGGAGTTAAGGTGTGGATAAGGATGAGAATTTGAGCAAAACTCTCAGCAGTGTTACGCCGAGAGCGACGAGTTTTAATTCAACTTTCGTTTTTCATGAGAGAGGAAGAGAAGAGGGTAAAACCGCTGGTGAATTGCCCTGAAGATTGACCTCAGTGATATCTCCTCGTGAAACTTTTAAGGTATTTTTTTAGTTGGACTTGCCTTTTCGGTCTACAATCGTCAGATATTCATTGCGGTAACGCAATTGGTGGATGAAAAGGAGAAAAAAAAAAAGGGTCGAGGATATCAAGGTGTGAAGCTCTCCAGAATCCACTCAAAATGGTAATACGAAAGTTCACAAGATATCTCAGGGTCTTTCAGCCTTTTTTAGCATTTAGATTTCCAACACCTGTGGAGATGTTTGTATTATTACAGTGATGACTGACATATCACATTTCTCATTCTCTTTGGAATATCGTATCATAGAAAGGACAAAAATAATCATGACCTCATGTTTGAATAATGCTATGACATTCTTCTTATTGACAATTTTTAATACCCCACGAGTTAATTCTTATTTCTCTCAAATTATCAAACTGAAGCTATAAAGATAAGTTTTTAAAAAATCAATAATCACCTGAAGTTGTTTTTCCAAGGGATATCTATACCTATAAGCTAAGTTTTCTAAAAACGAGTCATCTGGGTGTACTATCTGGCCACATCCCCGAGAGCTCGACTCCTATCAAGAGTCCAAAGGAGGACAAAAAAAAAATGTGAAACTTTAGCCACTATCGCAAGTCTCTGACATTTTCTTCTGGTATTGTACAGTAACAATACGGTAAAGTGGATAAAAAGTTTTCTTAAAAACACTTGAGGGAGAAGGGGCTAACTTAATCTATAATATCTACTTTTCCAGAATGTTTGGTAAGATAGAATATTTTATTTATGTTGATAATGCAGATTTTAAAGGAATAGCACCAGTCAGGGTTCACGACTGAATGATGTATTAATAATAAATAACTACAGAATGAACTCGTCGGTGGTACGTGCTTCACTGGAGATACTGGTTGTGTCTCGAGGGTACCCTAGTCTTCCATTGGATATATTTAACAATGACAGCTACATGGAGAAAATGTTTTAGTGGATATTACCAGTCCTTCCCAGCAATTTTTTTCTAAATTTTGTCATCAAATGTTGATAATGAATCCACCATCAATCCAACCATGAATGTTTTAATTATTGAAAATAATTTAATTTCATACCAAAATCGAAACGATAAATTTACCACAAATTATACTCGTGGGAGTGGGTGGGGTTTGAAAACGCTGGAGATACCAATCCATACAGTTTCCAGTGTCCCACGGGTACAACTGGCTATCGGTTGAGGATTATGAGGATCATAAAATGATGAAAGTACCCTCAGCATCAGTAACTCAATAAAGAAATTCAACCGCAGTTATCATGTTTAAAATTTCATTTATCGATTCAGATTAATTTGATAATTAGAAATTTATGAGAAACATTTTTCCCGCACACATGTGATAATTTAACAACTTATGAATTAACCGTTTTTCGTATAAATAATTCATGTACAAGTTGGTGAAGCAAATTGTGGATGAATTGAATGAATGAGATGTAGGATAGATGGCAAAGTTTGTATGAAGAGGGGAAAATGAATAACAGATTGAGGATTCTGGGTGGTAATGTTAGGACTGAGTTTGGTAGAATTGTACTATGTATAGTATAGAGGGGGATTTGGAAACCATCCCTCGTCTACTCACGACATAAACCACCAGAGTGAAATCCCTGTGCCTTGGGAAGCCAGTTGTTCGGAATTTGTACGCACAATTATGTAAATGTATTGAATTTTACAACCGAGGGTATCTGTCTGACTTCAACTATGTCAAGAATTTTATACTGTAATTCGATTAATTCATCCTTTTGTTATTTTAGAATTTCATCGGTATGAAGGTCAATGCTATTGACTATTCTTTCAATATTATCAATGAAGATATCGTCCTGAGAAAGGATTTTGGCTAGAGTTTTTTCAAGGAAAAGCTTTCTCGGAAAATTTATGGTTGAGTGAGTCTGGTGGGTGGAATAATTCGTTGGGTGCTTTCATCAAAACGCCAATAAATATCTTAAAGAAAAGCCAACTGGATCGTAGTCCACCATCAAAAGGCTACTCTGTTACTTCAATGGTATTCCTTTGGACTTTTACGTATCAGGGTCCACACATACTTGATAAATCCATCGAGGAATAGTCACCCGCTGTAGGCGACACGGTCCTAGTCTCAAGGCTCACCAGAAAATGAATTGATAGAGGTGTGCACTTGAGAGCTAAAGAGAGTGACCGAATGGAGTATTTGTCTGAACAAAAAAAAAGAAAAAAAGAGAGAATTCACTGGGGGAATGGTGACCAGTCGACCTCAACCAGTAAACTTCTAGGTATTCGCTACAAGTTGCTAGTAGGATAGCGCTCTCTCTCTCTCTCTTCTGTTTTCTGAGGTCAACGTTAAATATTTACAAGGTACGGAATTCGAGAAACCCGAAGGAAATAGTTTTGGTGAATTCCTGACGATCAAACCACAACATTGACCACTCCTGTTGATACAACTCTACTCACTGGATCTTCTATAATTATCCAGCAATGGACAATTTTATGAATCAAAGATACAACGAAGAATGGAGAAAATAATGTTAGACAGAGGGAACCCTGTGGCTGCATTGCAGAGATAGTATTGCCCAGAAACTCCCAGAGTCTCGCCAGATACTAGTTAAATATTTATCATCGGGGGCCAGAAGAAGAGGGTTGGATGCGGTTCTGGAATCGTATAACCGCAAAGGCATTGCTAGGATAGTATACAAGCCAAGAGGAGACGGATCGAGTGACTCAATTTGATGGTGTGTATCCTAAGGTCAAATATACCGTCTACGCTTCTGATAGTAAATGAAGCCCCTAGCATTTTCATGTGAAATACTGAGACAAGTATATAGGATGTGCTACATTCTGTTATCCCAGAATCACGTAACTCGTAAGACGCCAGTGTTTTCACCCAAAACTGGGAATAAAGATCTGCGAACATCTTTCCTGCACCTGCACCAAATGTACCAATACTGAGAAAAATACTTTTCAGTCTTGGATAAATGGTATCCACGTTTGCTCAATAACTCCTAGCTCCCCCCCCCCCCCTTCTTTCCCCAATTCGGGGGTTGAGGTAGCCGAGAAATTTCGTGTGAAAGGAGAGGAGGAGGAGATTGAATATCAAACTCTATCTCGTAGACCGGGAAATTAGTTCTGAAATAATTAAAGCCTAATTGAAAGTAGAATTGGACATTGCTGTACACTACGAACAATATGGTTAGAGGGAAAATGGAACAATCGCTTCGCTCCATGTGTAATTTACTCTCTCGATAGCGTATCAATATCGCTTTGTCAATATGAAGATGGATTTTGAACTGAAACCGATAATTCTAACACCGCAAACAAATGGAAAAGTGGTTTCTGGTAGTAATATAGATATTCTTCATATTTTCTATTAAAATTATGTTATATCTAGTTGTGAGTGAATGATACAAATATCTACATAGGAGATTATTTAAAGGAAATGTTGATTTTTTTTCAGGAAAACCATACCTCTGCGACTTGACGATAATAACGGAAGGCTGAAGTATCAAATGAGCGGATTGCTGACGGTTGACCCGTACATCCCGAAAGGCGACGACAACTGTATCCGGATTGGTCCACGTACCTTGAAATATCCCTGAACTCGTCGAGGCGGAAATTCCATGGTGGGAAGAGGAGTCTACGCCAGACTGCATCATCTCGTTGTACCTCCAACTTCTGACCCTAGAATCTTCCGGCATTTCACTCGATATCTGAACAAGCCCACGCTCCACCGGTTTCACTAGGACCATTTTACCAAGGTTTGACAACACACTTGATCTTTTTTTATCATCCGAATTCTTTCTTTGTCTTTATTCTTCCTTGATTGATGTTACTTCTGTTACAATGATCTGATTATTACACGACCGCACCACATCACCAACTGAATGATGACCTCCGGTTTACGTATCTACGGAGAAGCTATGTTATGGCTGAGTTACGCTCGATTGAAACTCAATGGCGATGTTCTGTGCAGTGTTAATTGGATGGAAATTTACGTAACGGAACACGCCTACATCTGTGGGGAAAAATGAGCTCATTGATAATCGGTAAGTACCTGAGTACCTATATATGCATGATTATATTCTGAAAGGAAGAGTCAAATAATTAAATTTTTCAAAATTCTTCAATTCAACACAAAATGTTAACCGTAGTATCGTATTCTCAAAAAGTTTTCCTTTGACCAAGAGCTACAAGAATAAATGTGAATACAACCACAAAGATTCTTTGCCTATACGAGGAATACGAGACTAGCTCACTCTCGTCCTGTTATACATATGGTAGAGCTTTTCCGAGTTATGCTATTCTGCAAAGGGGGGTTAACACTGGGCAGAGAGAAAAGTAGAAAGGGAGTAATGGGGAGAGAGAGAGAGAGAGAGAGAGGGTACTGAGGGCTCAGACATGTCTGAAATTCATGAGCTTTCTGGGCAACCAGAGCTTGCAAGACTGAATATAGAGATGGAGGGAGGGGAGAGGGTTGCGAAGTTTCAGAAGTAGATGTGTGCAATACATAGAGTGAACCCAAGTCTCTCAGTTCAGCTGGTGTAGGATGTACGTATGTACTCTGGCAACTCTTCTCTCCTATACAACTACCCAACCTCAAACAATGCCAAGTGAATTAAGGGAGTGGGGGGAGGAAGGGAGGGGATATAGAGAAGGAAGAAGTTGGAAGCTTTGCATGGCAAGGATACTGAAAAGAAAAAGGCTCTGAGTAGTCTTCAGATTCAGTTGATTCTGGGCAACTGGGAAATAAGAAAATGGAAAATTCTTTATCCTCAACTTATTGAAATGTATATTTCATTGAAATTTCAATTATAACGTCGATATCTTAGACCCAGAGTCGTATAAATTTGAGGATATTTTTGGGGGATTTGTAGGGAAACATCTTTGATATTAAATTACCCATTAAATTGGTGTCACGAGAGTGATTCTGTTCACTGAAGATTATATAGTTGTATAACTGATGGTATTATAACATGATGCAAATTGTAGTCATGTATCGGTAGATTCAACAGTCTTTGGCAGGTGCATATACACTATCACTTGCAATATAGGTACTGTACTTGGAGATAGGTAGAGTCAACCACTTCACCATACTGCTTCTACCCATCACATTTTCACTAAAACCACACCATCTCCTATCCATCCGCATTGTATATACACGTGCTATCTCAACGTATCACTATTAATTAGAGCAAAAGTACCAAGTTGTGGGTGTCTCTATCGACCCAACGGTATCCACAAGACTGCTAATTACGGTGAAAGTTACACTCAGTGTATACAGTCTAGCACCCCTCGTAGCTATCTCTCTAGTACCTATCCTTTAGTTGCAATTATTAAGGTATTACGATGAACCAGACAGCTGCCGTGTGAGCTTTTCGGGTTTACTTCCTTCTGGTCTATGGATTGTCATCTAGTGTCTTTGGTGATGGTGGCTTGGTGTCAAACATCCTATTCTCACCAACTCCTACTATTTTCACTCTTCCGCTTCATTCCCTCAGGCATACACATAACAAGCTTCTCTGCCACAGACACTTGCTCCATACCCATCAACTTGGAAGATTTAGATACTAGTTTAACCTATTCTCCTTTCCTTTGTCAACCACTGAGATTAGTGTGGATGATTCATTGACGTGATTTTCATGTTTTTAAAGACCATAAATCCGTTTATATTTCTTGTTCAGGATTAATGATCATTTTGAGATTGATTTGAAGATTGATGATATTGATTTTATCATCGCAGAGTTACGTATTCCACTCCATTTGTTAAGAATGTTTTAATTTGCAAAATTCACTGAGAAGCAGGATTGTGAAAGATTGTGAAAGATTGTGGAGTTGTTCAATGGAACTTGGAAGGTTTTCAAGGGGTCATTTACGATTTCTGGACTAACTACTTCAACATGTGAAATGATAGAAAAAACTCTGAAGTAGTTGGAGAGTTTATTTTCGTTTATGCTTAGTTTCTTCTAGACTTGTTTACACTTTTCATTGAAGAAAATTGATTTAAAATACTTCAAAGAATATGTACATAAATTCGATTTAATTCCACTTGGTGCAGAGTTATCATCATTATCTCGAGTTATCTAGTAGGTATAGAGTCCAGTGAGGGTTTGAGGCAGTTTAATGCTTGGTACAGGCTTAAAAATGCAGTAGTTTTACTTTGGAAGGATAGCCAGTTGGTTAATTTTTTAGACAGAGCTTTTAAAAGAGCTCGTGATACTGAGATCCACAGGCTCCTCCGATTAATCTCCCACTTTTTACAATTCCCCTCCTCTCTTCACTCCCACTTGTCGTTTTACATCTCTCGCAAGGAACAGTGAATTTTTCCGCCTATAGGGAGGTAAGGACTGCACATCTACATTAATAATTCAACATTGTCTGAATAGTAGCTGAATTAGTGCTGGAAAAATGTGTAAAGTGGACTTTTTTTGAGTTGAATATTTCATTCCGTCCCTGGAGTAAACGAAGTGCCGAGAAATTTTTTCTTTTTCCCCCTCAAGTTCATCAATTTTTCACCGTTTGGAAAAAGTTTTGTTTGATATTACGTTCCGTCTTCGAATAGTCGTGCTATTTTAAAAATCTTCTTTCTGATAATCTCAGAAAAGGCATCATTATCCTCACGTCAAACGTCAATAATCCATTGTAGTAAAAGTCACGTGAAATAATGTCGATGGTGGGAGGAAAATTCCGGATCCTTTATCGACATTCAGCTCTATCGAGTCTAGCCATAGGTCTGCACCCCAGCTGGTCGGGCTTGTCTCGATCATAAATTCTTGAAAACCTAAGGATAGTGGCTCTCCACTCCCTTGTTTTAGGTAACCATGCTTCATAAATTGGAGGGAGGGAGATAGAAAATGGTAAATACAGGGACAGAATACTGAGGAGACGCAGGTGGTATCGTTGGTAGTGTTTGGAGCAACAGCGGTTTTCATGATGAACTAATACATAAGTAAAATCTCTACTGGCTCTAGTTGTAGAATGAAAAGAGCTCGTAAGCTACGACACATGCTACCTATCATTTCAACTCTCTTTGCTCTATCTTTCTTCACTAAATGTGACGTTCATCGTTGAAAACATATCTTGTTTTTGACAATATCAAAGCTCTTTAAATTACTTCTTGCAGCAGACGTTTGCCGAAGCCGGAGATCCTTCAGATGACAAGACTTTTTATTATCCATGAAAAACTTGAACATTCAGGTTTAATCCAGTTTGTCTGAGATTTTACGAGGAGTAGGTTTGCAGAGAGAAAGAGGAAAGAGTAGAAGCAATTACAATTTACAACCTCACATGATGAAGAAAAAAAGTCTATTCGGTTCAACTATCTGACAACGAAGCGATCGGAGAATTCAATCAACCATGATTATTCTCAACCCCTTTCCCTTTATTCTTCTTCATTCGGCTATCATCCTGCTTTAATTCCAGGTATATTCGTTTTTCTTCTGTCCTCTCTTATATATTCTTCATATCAATGCACACCTAGTGGGGATTCTCACGAGTCCAGTGGTCGAAAATCCTCACCAAACACTAGAATACATAAACCATTATGCGTGAGAGTGTTCATAAATTCTATAGTATAACAATCGCTTGCGAAGCCGCTTAAACTCGAATATATCACAGTAACAAGCTGATCATGTAAATCTCCATTGCCTAGATATCGTAGTTATTAGAGATGTCGGTAAAGTGGAATCAATGCAAAATAATTCCAAATTACGCAATTTTAAAATGTCTTTTGTTCATACCTCGATAATACCTCAACAAATACTTGATTGAGGGAAATATTAAATCTAATGTAGAGTAAATAATGTTGTTTAATAACAGTAATTTTCGCTGATGATTATACACAAGTGATGGCTGAGATAATCAGCGATATTTTTCGAGTGAAACTGTCAGAGTGGAGGTTCATGCATCAGAAAGTGTCATGGCGCACTCTTCATGAGGCGGATTCTCATGAAAATCACAGCGACAGTCGTTCCCCGCGAAAATTTAAAAAAAAAATTGTATTTAAAATCGTACAATTGATAATGCAGATATATATTTTGACGCTAATATTCGAATTCTCATCGAAATCATTCGAGTCTAAACTTCTATAATAACTCTTTCGACAACTTGAATTTTGCCATAATAGTCCATTGGACTAGAAATAAAAAAAATATAGGGTTCCGATTCAGAAGTTTGGGTCGAGAGAGAGGAGGGGCTAACAAGATTTTTAACTCAAGCGAACTTTTCCATTATTGAGGTTTCCGTGTGGTACCTACTCTCCCCTCTTCCAACACTTTCTTTACTCTTTGCGAAAAAAAAAAAAAAAAAAAAAAAACAAGCCCCAATATCGAGTATCGTGAGGCGCTGCTATACCGATCTTCCGATTCTATCCAGACAAACCAAGAGTTTCAATTTTATACAGATATCCACTTTTATCCAGGCACCTGTCCAGCCAACGTTTTTCCATGATCCAACTCCATTTTATGTGACACTTGGATGAAATAGCTGACTCACAAATTGGTGCATTTCACGTATAAAGTCTGTCACGGTGGATTCTTTAGACAGAGTGTACCTTGAAGATCGTAAATTGAATTTTTTTTTTTCCCTCGAGAAAATGAATTTTCTCGATTATTTTATTTACGATGTCATTCTGATAGATGAATTAGAATCAATTTTTTTTTTTTTTTTCAAAAATTCACTGCAAAAAAAAATATGAATTTTTCATTCATCACTCAATCCTCTATTTCAACGGGACTTTTATTATTTCTACGTTCCATTAGTCTACGGTATTTTAACCCTTCCTGGCATTTTTAACGAATAGCTGGAGGGGGTGCTCGACGAGTGACCGGTTAATTGCAGCTATTATCCACTGGCATTGTTTCCCCTGTATTCCACCCACCTGCAAACTGTCTACACCGGGACAGGCGTTTACCAATCCCCTGTCAAACCGTTCAACCCCTTTCCTCCCATAGAATCAGTCATTCTGTCCCCCCCCCCCCCCCTCTTCCCTTTCTATTTACCCCGATTTTTGGGAGAATAGGAGGAACAATGAGAATTCACGCTTACCCCTGTATTCTAATGGAATTGCGACTATTTTCAAACTGCAGCCAGATTAAAGACCCACACCCAAAGAAAAAAAAGCTGGGGTGGCTGTATCTATCGCGGTACTAGCTAGTGCCGCTGATACATCCGATGAATTTTACCGTGGACACGTCTATGTAGCCTGGGTAATGGTGTTAGAATCTGAATGAAATGGAAAATATCAAGTAAAGAGGAAAAAGGGGAATGAAAAATAAATATCTCAATGTAATAAAATTCATCTTTCTAAGAAGTTCCATAATGTTCTGGAACATTCTGGAAACATTAAACGATATTTGGAAAATCGACATGAATCTCCCAAACGGTTCTCGAATTTTCGAGTAAATTCCAGAAATTTCTAGAAATGTTGCGGTGTCGGTATCGGTGTCGGTGTCACGGTGTCGGTGTCACGTGGTCTCGGTATCGGTGTCGTTTTTTTCGCAGAACGGGAAGTAAGACGTGCCCACGTCAAAAGAGTTTTACATTGAGATTTAGTTAGAATAGATAATTTTCCGAAATTGGCCATTTTAATTAAAGAATAGTTCCCCCAAATTTCGACCTAACAAAAATTTTGTCTTTTCGATTCTTTCTCGTTTGATATCTTCAAAATAGCAGAACTTGCGGAAAAAAATGGAAAAGTGTTGAATTAGAGAAAATGTCAAAATTGACCATTTTGACTGGAGAATGGCTGACCCCCGGAACCGGCCCACCCAAAATTTCGTCTTTTCGATTCTTTCTCGTTCGATATCTTCAAAATAGCTGCCCGACTATTCAGAACTCGCGAGAAACATTGGAAAAGGATCAAATTAGAAAAAATGTCTTTAAATAAGATTTTTCAAAAATCTCAAATTTAGATCGGAAAGCTCAAATTAAGATTTTTTTTGGTGCAGCGGTCTCATTAAGTAAACCATGTACCAAAGCCCGCATACCCATTATGCTGTGGTTAAAGCACCTTTTTTTATCGCCTTGGAAACCCTCTTATGTATATCACCAACGGCTACTACTCATCATCCAGGCTTGCTATACGCCTCCGTGCCCTTGAGACAAAAAGCTTAATGATATTTACACAGAGCACAGTTGTGGGTGAAAAATTTTAACGCTGGGTATATAGGGTAAACCGCAAATGAGCTTCTTTCAATGGTGACTCGTGCGGCAACCGCCATTTTACCAACTGAAATAATGAATAAAAATGAGTAAAAATAAAATAAACTATTGGCAATTAAATTTGTCTCATTTGCTAGTGAATTTTCTACGCGAATGAAAATAGTTGATTCAAGATAATATAACACTTGTTTTTGCCAGATGCATTTGGGGTAGAAGATTAAAATTTATCGTCCGAGCAAATGACTATCGTTTTTTTTTAAACTCGTGTGTGACGTATAATCGTACTTCACCTTTTTCAAACCCTCTTCACCTCTGCCAACACCCACTCTGTACACATCCCTCTTCTCCATTCTCATGCAAAAGGGGCGAGGGGGAGGTGCAGGAATAGGAGAATACATATATAGACATCTCAAAAAACGCTTGTGCCCAGTTGACGAAATATGAGCCACACGGTATTGTTGTTTGGTAAACGAGAGTCCATGGGACATATTGGCATCATTCCAATCCCTCCAACCACTCGTTTCATACTGGGGGAAATATAGAGACTAGGGGACTAATATATGGTAATATCTAGTTTTTTCTAGGTATTCATTAAATCTGATGAAAAAATTAATTTTTCCATGTTAAGAAATATGTTTCAAGTAGTCTCAAATTGAGATTTTCGAAAAGCTCAATTTAAGCTTTATGAAAAGTTTAATTTAAGCTTTTCGAAAAGTTTAATTTGAGATTTTTGAATCTTAATTTAACAATTGAAGGTCCAATTTGAAGGTACCGAAGAGCTTAAATTGAGTTTTTCGAAAGTCTCAATTTAAGATTTTCATAAAATTTAAATTGACCACTGAAAAGCTCAAATTGAGCTTTCAATGTCTTTAAATGAGATTTTTCAAAAGCTCAATCTAAGCTTTCCGAAAATCTCAAATTAAGATCGAAAAGCTCAAATTAAGATTTTTTTTTGGGTGTAATCAAACTATAGATTCGATAATTTCAATAATTATAACATCCAATTGAATTGAACACATTGGTATCATCAATTTTTGCTTGATAAAAAAAAAATTTCATTTATTTAATAACTTTTTTTAAAATTTGTTTAATAAAAATGAAAATTGAGGAAAAATAAATCGGTTTAATTTTCTAAATTTTACCAGTAGGAGAATTACCTCAGAGCGATTTTCACATTTTGCTTAATTCCCTCTCCCCCCCCCCCCCCCACACTACCCGCCAATCCCATCATCCATGCTGTTTCATCTATGCTCAACGGACCAGTGAGACAATTAAATGTACACCCCGTTGGTTCTTGTTGGCCGTAACTGGTATTAGCTAAAAGGGCAAACACGATGCCAGTGTTTGGGGTCAGTTTGACGTTTACCTGTGTCAAGTGGTGAAAGTATACAGCAGTGGATGGTGAAGCACTTTATGTGATGTTTCTCTCGTGGTATAAGCGGCTTATCTCGGTGTAACTGGGTATGTGTGGGTTAAATACGAGAATATTGAAATATTCAGTGAGTTATTCTCTATTTTATTCAATTTAATTAAATTAAAAAATTTATTCATCTCTTTTATTATTTTATTCTGACGAAAAATTTATAAAAAAAAAATTTTTCCAATGTTAACATGATTTTTTTTATTTTTTAATGGAAAAATAGTCAATATATTGCGGTTACCCGCACTCGAACCATTAAAAAAAAATGAGTTGAAACAAGAATTTACCATCCATAAACCGTGAAAATGCATGGATGCACTATATAAATATTTTTTTTTAAATCGACAGATGAATATGACTATGGTTGATTTTTTTTTTTTTTAAATTTCCCTATTTCTCCCCCCATTTCTCTGAAATTCATGTCACGTACATGTTCGTGGTAAATTCGATAGACTAGTCATTTCGACCATATATCCATGTATATGGTAGCAGGAGGGATTTGTAAAAAAAAAAATAGTGAATGAGATGAAGGTACAAGGGTAAAAACTTTCCGAACGACCCTTCTTCACTCCTAAATCTCCACCATTTCCCCCACCCCTTTGGTATGACGTGAAAATATGGAGCTTAGCGTTAACGAAACCCATAAAACATGTACCTGGTTCGGTTACGTCATACAGTACATGTACATGAATACAGTGGGAGAATTCTCTATTTCGTTTCCTCTTTCACATTTTCCAGGGAGTTGAAGTGATCTCCATACCTTATTGGGTTAATTCAATTTAAACTTTTTAAAATAGATGATATGGCAAAGTTGACTCTATATATGAACTCTTTTTGAAGTAAAAATTTCTCTGATAAACTTTAATTTTTACGTATATAATGTGTACTATTGATTTCCCCTGTTTGTTTTCACTTTTTTATGATGATATTCTCCAGAATAAGAGATTTTTTTAATCATAAAAGTAGAGTCTTCTCAAGCATACTCATGAGTGGTATTGATGGTCTGTTGGATTAAACTCTTTTTCCCTCTGAAACAAACATCTCAACTTGAACACAGACATGCCCCCTTCAACAACAAGAGACTCAACAAACAATTGATTCGATTCTGTATCGAATCGAGATGTTTGGAAAGGAGTAAAGAGGGTTCAAACTAACAATTTCAAATCCTCTGGGAGATGGTGTTGATATACATTTCATACTGAGAATTCAATGAACAATCAATTCACCATAAATCTGTAGATAACTGAAGTAACATTGTATTATTCCAGATGATTCGTCAGATGTACTGGATACGTTTGGACAATGCTTGATGCTGCTGATTGTGATCAGAAGAATGAAACATAAACGATGAGGTGAAGAGGAGCTGTTGAAAGAAGAGAATAAAACAATCTCTATGGTCTGAAGACTGAGAAGAAGACTTTGCTAATTATTGGGTCATTGGTGAGTTTCAAACACTTGATACATGTAGATAGCTTTACACCCTCTATCTATCCCCGTTTGATCCTCTTCCCAAAATAATCAGCATTCCATTCTCGTTGATAGCAAGCATGTCTGCACGATCAAAGCCACCACGTTCTTACGCCCTTTAACATGTAAAATTTGATGCCTACAGGAAACATTTGGATCAAGTTTTTGGATTGGATATAAAATCACATCACAAGTCCATTTAAACAAATTACAATTAATCGTCGAGTCAAGAATGAAGAAAGTAAAATACAGGTAATAATAATAATCATTATGGTATTCATTAAGAGTCAGCTATTCTGTTAAATAATAATTATCACTGATATTGAATTGGTGGAGTGCAGCCAAGCGTTATCTCGTCTTTATGTATACCCAACAATCCGTATATGGATTTTGCAGCCTCGATACAATCCTCCACTACGATTTTCACGAATGAAAGCTATAGTTGGTATTAACGTTGAAGGCAAAGCCATAGGATTATGCGTACCACTGCCTCCAAATCTGAGAGAAATGTTATTGCTGGATTTTCACCAACTGGATATATCGTACTGCTATTTCAAATGACAAATTCTAGGATTTTTTTGGGGGAAACAAAAGAATTATCATAATCATGTTATTAATACTTGAAGTGATTGTCATAACTAATTATTATTTTTGGTAGAATTTATCATAAAATGTAGAATTTTTTAGTGAAAATCGAGGAAAAAATTAATTTGGATAATTTTATCATTGAATTTTTATTGAAAATGATGATAAAATTTTTAAAATTCATTTAATATTGCAGAAAAACAGAAAGAGGGGTACTACCGGGTCTGCGCATGCGCGTCAGTGGGCGCGTGCGCGTGCAACGTGCAAGGGGCAGGCGACGCCATCTTGGATTTTAGTCAGTTTTCTTGTGAAACAGATGCTTCCTCAATTAATGAGTTAAAACAGAGTAATTGTGGTGTTTTTATTGTGAAAAATGGACTCGAAGGATTGAGAAAAGCTACCGGAAGCCTCAGTGTATTGATAAACAATAATTTTATGTGTCTAGTGGGGTTTTTAGTGTCATTTTCATGTTGTCACAGTTGGACAATTTCTCGTTTCAGTGGAATTATTTTGTTCATTTTTTCTATTCAATTGGGGGACTGGGATAATTAATTTTTTCGTGAGTGTGAGTGCATTTAAGGGTTTAGACTTCAATCAGGTTATTGAAGAGGTTAGAATGGAGCTGTTATTTACATCTATCACAGGTGAGTAATCCCAAACGTTTTTTTTATTTATTTCACGATTAGTCTGCAGGTATAGCTTTATAAATACCAGAGTAATAATATTTTTTTGGTGAAAATAATCGAAAAATGTGAAAATTGAGGGGAAAAAAAATATTTGGATTGAAGCAATTGATAAAAAATAACGAAAAAACGAAAATTTATTCAATATTCCAGAAAAAACAGAGGAAAAAGGCACTCGAGAGAACTCACCCCATGGATTATAATCAAGGCAAGGTGATTGGAGAGGTGAAAACAGAGCTCTTGTTTTCATCCATCATCGGTGAGTGAATCCAATTCTCTCATTTACCTATTTATTTACTCTGATCATTCACAAGTACCATAACTATATACTCAACATTATTCAAAATAATAATTCAATTTCACATTATGAATCATTGAATAAATCATAATTTCATGTCACGAGTATACAATATTCCTCAGTGAAATTCGGTTGACTCACTTTGCATAAATAATGCACCATATATTCTAGTATTTTCCCATGAATTTTACGTATTTAATTCTACATTATGGCCTGTCAAAAATTAACTTTTCATAAGAAAATTTGGGAAGTAATTAATATTCAACCGAGAATTTATAAACCCATTGTCACATTTGGTTTCAATGGTGCAACAGAAGTTGGTAATTCAATTGAATCCCCAATCATCGTGATTTGACACATTTCAACTTGTAGTTCTGGGTGATATTTAGGAAATTCTCTGTCCTCCAATAGTCTGATATTCCTGTATACAGCTTTACGAGTTGCGTATTACGACTCGAGAGTGTCTTATACAAGCTAAGCTGTGGTATTGCAAATGTATTGGGTTTGTGGTCTGTGTGTTGAGTCAGGAGGAAGAGTTAAAAGCCAAAGTTTCCATCAGATTCTCTCACTCCTGATGTTTCAAGTTTCATGCTCTCAGAAATCCTGTTAATCGCTTTCGATGGTAATCTCTTCTGCATTTTAAAATCCAAAGATTTCGTGATTAATTCTATTCAGTTCTTCTCAAACTTCTCATCTATGCATTTTAGATAATTCGGGTCATGACCTTGATATCAAAGAAATTAATAAAATAATTCCCTATTCCATATGATCATAAGACAAAACAATTCACTCAAATGTCTAATTTCACACTGTCATGACTCCTAAACTATTCCTCTCCAACAATCGATTCCCCATAGTTTGTGTATACGATACACGCTATCCAGAATAATTAGAACCACCCCGGGGATGCTAATTAATGCTTGTTGGAAAGTTCATTGATGCAACAACATGCGTGGCTTCAGTCTGCTGATGGTTCACCGGGTCGTTTCACTTTGCTTGTTTCTAATCTATATATGTCTATTTGTCGCATAGAATTTCAAATACCAGTGCTGGCAATTTTCGTGGACATTGAGGGGGGGGGGGGGGGAAGTTTTATATTCCATGGTACATGCGTTTGGGGAGACATTTGTGAGTTTCACAACTGCAGAATTTTGTTGTCTGTTGGAACATGGTTGAGGGTTTTGAGCATTGGGCTTGAGATACTGACATGTATACAATTTTTCATAGGTCATAGAATAATGTCATTTGCACAGAATTCCTTATTTATTTCATTCTACTTTTGTTACCTTGTAGTCTGACCACATTCCGAGATTGTACCCCAAGTGTATTTCCTGAGCTATCGTATGTGATAAGTCGTTTGCGGTTCTTCTTTTTTTAAGCCCATTGGCTCGTAAATTCCACTTTACGATCTACTTATTCGCTTATTTCGCTCGTTTTTTCATTACTATGCAGAATATTTTTTGTCTTCTGGAGTATACTCTATCGTACTATAGTATATAATACTATACTATAGTATACTAGACCACACTATAGTATACTATACCATACTATATAATATACTGTACCATACTATAGTATATTATACTATACTATAGTATAATACTATACCATACTATATAGTATTCTATACCATACTATAGTATACTATGCAATACAAAGCTAGATAGTTAAAATAGTGGCTTCAAAAATCGTTAAACTGAATTCTTCAATAGAAAAATATCCACAATATTTTCTCTTCTGGACTTTCTTTGCTTTTCGATCAAGAAAAATATTTCTTTTCCTCCTCACTGTTTGTTGAATGAATCACTCTGAAGCACATCAAGATCGCAATTAGTATCACTAGACTTATTTCCGTCGTGTTAGAGGGTATTATTTTTACTTTTAATTTGTCGTTTGAGCGCTGGAGAGAAAGTTGACCTCATCACCAACAACTTTCTACCGGCAGGTGAATCGGTCTGGTAAATATTTATCGTTCGTGTTACGGTGAATTTAGGTATTTCTGTCATCATTGGAATTAATTAAGTTTGATCAAATCAAATTAACTCATTATTATTTTAATCGAACCATAATATAGGACTTGAAATTTTTTAAATTATGAATTTTGTGATCTCTGAAAGCATTTTTATTTTTTAAATTTTTTACTCTCAAGTGCACGTCTTCCGTTTTCATTCCGGGGTTGAAAATTAACAGAATAATAAATCCACTGGAGTGAGTATGGATAAGGAGTCTGAAGAAAATTCAAATCCAACTAGCGTAGTAATTAAGTAGAGATAACGAGACCGTAAGGCTTTTCATTAATCGCTTTTAGCATTTCTCTGGTGTGCCAATTCCTTCATCAATTCTATTCATATTGAGATAATATTATCCATCCACTCTTTTAGAAAAAAAAGTGCTCAGAGTGTAGTATATTCTAACTGGTTTTACTTTGAAAAAAAAATAATAATAATAAAGGGCAATGTACAGTGAATGGTGAAAGTGAGGTCTTGATCTTGCTCCTTGACTCTCGTTAAATTCTTCAAGGCTCATGTTTTCTTTTCCCTTCAATTTCTGTACTTCTATCTCTCAATTAACGATAAATGATTATTCAATTTTTTTTTTCGACACTAATTAATAATTTCGAAATTAAACTTTCCCGTTTTTTAATTAATTTCACTGTCAAAAAAATTCAAAACATTTGAATTAAATATTAATAAATCCCAACGGTAAAAAAAAAAGGTAAACTCATTTTATATAAATTCAACACTTTTTAATACCCGACAATTAAATGCAAATGTTAAATCTCCCATGAGAATTTTAAACTGAAATTTTCCATTCATTTAATTAAATGAATTTCTAATTAAATCTGATAAAATAATATTTAAAAAATAAAAATGGAAATTCCAATGAAGCCCAGTAAAAGGGTAACTCATAACTCTATGGGTTAAATTTTCTTTCCATGTACCCCCGAAATATCAAAATTTGTATTCTGCGATTTCTCGTAACTGGGGGGGGGGGGGAACAATATAGAGGTGCGACATGGCGGGTAAAGTAAGGAACGAGTCGTGCAACGGCTCGTAAATGGCGCCAGAACTGTCTCACACAGGGGATGTGTACGTGATAAGAATTTTCGAATATTTAATGACGTTACATGGGATACCCATAAACATTTGAATTTACACTGATATAGACATATACCTATATCCCTTTAATTATTTCACACCCTGAAACTTAATTACGAAACGTTGAAAATTTTCTCTCATCTCACTTTACTATCTTTCACACCATCGCAAATACTTTACTTCAAACATTGTTGTTGTTGTTGTTTGTAACTCGATTAACGCTTTTTACCCTCAATATTTTGACACCATCTCTTTAACTTTGCTTTGAACAATCTTCCATAACCTCTCTGCGCTCAAATGAGCTCATGTTTAATGACAAAATGAAGATGTTATTTTATAGGTGATTATAGAGCACAAAAAAACATACATTTATAGGGTTTTGGATAGGAAATTTTCCTGGCTTTCCACTCGTTCAATTTTCAATATCCCAGGATCAATATTTTTCGAGATATTCCAGTTTAAAGATTCACATTTCGTTTTAGTCAAATTCAACATTTCCATAACAGCTTTTTTCAAGCTTTTTCTTTGTATCACGTCGGATGAACACTCTCCAGAAGATTACGTGTCTCAAAATGTACACAAGAGTCTTATTCCACTTGTAAAATCTAGTGGCAGTTCTAAAACCCAAGCATATACACCAGTACATCTACTTGGTTGATGCATGCTCACGTCAGCAGTAAATTGCTTATTCACCGTGTCACATGCTCACGCATCCCCCTTCGCCATTTTGAATGATGGAATGTCCAAGATTGAGTGAGTGAAAGTGCCCAAGAGGGGGGGGGGGGAAGTGACTCGGTAAAATTTCTCTGATTGTCATCAATCTGTTATTTTCATGAGAATAAAATATGACAGAGGATAATTTATCTTTCTCGTTATTTGTATTCATTAATCCACTCGATTATCCACTCATTCATCATTCATACAAGGGAAGAAATAATAAAACTAATAGAATTATTTTTAACCCCCCTCCCCCTCCACCTGTTGCAGTATCCATTTACTAATCAAAGATCTCTCTCTCTCTCTCTCTCTTTTCATTCATGTATATTTTTTTTTTGTACTCAGTACTGGCTTTTTGATACATAAAGTACTAATGTCCAAGAAAGGGGTAAACTTTAACTCATAAACTTGCAGTTTGGCCTTTTCACGAAAAACCACATTCAACTTCATCTTGTGTGTATCCTCCCCCCCCTCCTCTCTCTCTCTCTCTCTTTTTCTCTCATTCCCTCATCCCAAATCTCAAAACTTCAGAGTTGTGTATCACAGTTTCATTTGTAACTGAGACATTTTCATTTCCTTCCTTTGGTCTTTTGTGGTGGCAACAGCTAAAGTGCTTTGTACATGAATTTTCATGAATTTTGTTGTACGTGAAATAATGAAAAAAATTTTTTTTCGTAATAAAACATATGGAATTTATTTATCGAAGTGATAAGATAACGAAAATTGATATAATTGAAAGAATTAAAATATTTGAAAAATTAATTATAAAGACTTACCTCAATTCTCGTTCTGTCATCTCAATTTTCATCATATCTTTGTTTTCTCTTTTAATTGAACTAGTTATACCGATTAACATCAACTCTGGTTGTATCTATCACTTTCACGGAGATTCTAATCGAGAATAGTTACATTGTGTTGAGTGAGCGTGTTATCTCTTTCACCAGATTGTTTATGAAGCGAGTTATAACGTTGACAAAAGACTTTTTCCATGGATTGGCGGAGAGTTGTAAACGTGGCCCAATCACTGCACACGAATGCGAGAAAGCGAGAAGCCGCGTGACACACGCGTAGGGATATTGTTGTATACGATTTGTCGTGGTGTTGAACGCTCGGATGATTCCACAAATGTGTGACATTCAGTATAGTTGAGAAATTTGGGAATCGTAACTAAAATATTCACTTTAGGTTATTATTTCAGATTTTATGATGATTTTTTTTTTTTTTCTTGAAAAAAATCCAGTGTGAAACGATTTCTGAAGCTACTATTTCACCTATCTAGCTTTGTATCGCATAGCATAGTATAGTATAGTATAGCATACTATAGTGTACTATACTATAGTATGGTATAATATACTATGGTATAGTACAGTTTAGAATTGTATACTATACTAACTATACTATACTATATTATATTTTTGGCTTAGAAAATAGTTTAAAAAAACGAAAAATAAGAGGAAAAAGTGCCTCAAAATAGTTTAAACTATTTTCAAAAAATAGCAAAATAATTCGAAGAAAAAAAAAATTGGTATAGTATAGTATAGTTTAGAATTGTATACTATACTAACTATACTATACTATATTATATTTTTGGCTTAGAAAATAGTTTAAAAAAACGAAAAATAAGAGGAAAAAGTGCCTCAAAATAGTTTAAACTATTTTCAAAAAATAGCAAAATAATTCGAAGAAAAAAAAAATTGGTATAGTATAGTATAGTTTAGAATTGTATACTATACTAACTATACTATACTATATTATATTTTTGGCTAAAAAAAATAGTTTAAAAAACGAAAAATAAGAGGAAAAAGTGCCTCAAAATAGTTTAAACTATTTTCAAAAAAAAAAGCAAAATAATTCGAAGAAAAAAAAACCTTGATAAAGTGAAAGGGGTCATAGTACAGCCAGGAAAGTGGTAATCGAGTGTCAGAGACCTACATATTTTCAAGGGGCCAATGAGACGGCGCAATGTGGCGTGGCGGGACGTTTCTATACCTCACACTCAATCCTTGCTTCCACGTAGGATAGAATGAAGGAGTTATGTTGGAACGCGCGCGCAATATCCCACCACCACTTTTACAACACTATACACCCAGTGTGAACGTCACTACCGTTAAGAGACGTACTGTGGAAGCGCCAGTTGATCGTAGGCGCTTGCCAACGTAACACTTGTAGCGTGGAAAAAATTGTTTCATTTCATTCCGGTGGAGATAAATTGAGTAATAATCGAAGTAGATAAATATAGTAAATTAAATTTCAACGTGGTTTTACTTCGTGGAAGAGATTTTTAAAATAAATAAAATGTATTCAAATTATATTCGTGGTGCTACTGTTGCATTATGGGCTGTACTAGCGCTGACTGTTGTTTCAGTGTCTGCTAGTTCAAAGGAACTCAAAGTTGAGAAAATTTTTGTGCCGGAAATTTGCGATGTTAAAACTAAAAAGGATGATAAAGTCACTATGCACTACACTGGAACACTTGTCGATGGTACTAAATTCGATTCAAGGTCAGTTGACGTGTCTTTTTTTTTCTTTTTGAGTGAATGGGTGGGATTTAGTGACGCTAGTAAACACGTGGTATCCATTCTCTTTTTATTCTTTCATTTTCCGGGGGAAAAAGGAGAGTGGATAAATTTTTATTCGTGAAATACCCAGGGAAATTTTCCATTCCAGAGAGTCTAATCTAAACTTTTGTGGCCGCATACCTCTGGAGATATTGGGGGAGATGTTTTTTTTTTTTTTTCGTGTTGAAAGTGATTTGAATGATATCGAGAAATGAGTATAATTACATTCTTAAATATTGAAAATATATTAATAAAATGAGTAAAATCAATTTTTTGAAACGAAAAAAAAAAAAAAAATTATCACTGATTTTATGAATAATGAATCAGTTTTTTTGATAATAAAAAACTGTGAAATTACTCGAGATAAACAGAATTGTACGTAAATGCTTGAGACTGACAATTATTCTTTTTTCCCCCCCCCCCCCCCTCCTCCGGAAACTCTCTTGGGGTCGCAGGTAAAACGGATTATCCCTCAGTGTAGATCGTACTTAGGTACCAAAGAACAAAAGTCCCTCGTTTACCAAAATGGCACCAATTATTTTCTACTTGTCCTCAGTGGCATCATAACTAAAAAATTTATGAAAATTTTGTGGCACAACAATTTTATAAACTTTTCTCTCTTGTACATACAAATAGTTGGCAATTATATTTTCGTACCTCGTAATAAGGTGAATTGTTTCATTTTCCGTTACAAGAACCGTTAATCCCTGGAAGTGAAATGTAGGCCCATAAAACCACTCTGTATGTCATAAATATGATATTTTTTCCATTTTTTTTGCGGGCATTTTTATTTTTAGGGAATGTCGTAGATTTAGGAGAAAATTTAAGAGCGTCTGGTTTTTATCTTTTGAGATGAATTCCTTCGGTTTCAGTTGCAGACATTTGTTCTGGTGGAATGAATGATTAAATTTGTTTCTCTTTTTTTCATGATATGGAGAGAGTTTTTTTGAAAGAGTTATGGGGCAAAATGGGTTATGGTAGGGTTTAAAAATTTTATGAATTGAATTTAGAAAAAAAAAAAATGGTCAAATTTTGATCATCCCATAAATCTAATTCTATTTCAATTCCTTTGGGCCGTTGAATTCTCAATAAATTTGATTACAAAATCGATTGGACCATTCCATCAGGTTTTCAATTGAAATTCCATGTATATTTGTTCTCTCAAAAAATGTGTTATCACAGTTAATTCAATTCCACGTTCATAAAAGTATGAAATGTTTCTTTAGGAAATAGAATCCAGTAAACTATTCGAAAGATTTGCGGTATTATTAAATAGAATAGTTAATGGTGCACACAGGAATAGTCAGGAATGTTTGAAGAGTGCGAGTGGAAAATAATAATGAGTGAATCTACAGGGAGAGGTCTTTCATATCACAGCTTTCAACCTCTTGATAAAGGATGATTGATTTCATGACTCGGGGGGGTATATGCTCAAGACTTTCTGAAGTTAATTTCATCTGTCAGGAGATTTACATGGTTGTTAGGACAACTTTGATGATGAAGTGTTAATATTTCAATTAATTGTGATAGTTTGACTAGTATTATTATTATTATTATTTTATAGTATTGAAAAATCCAGTGTAACGATTTCTTAAGCCATTATTACGCCTATATAGTTTTGTATCGCATAGTTTAGTATACCATACTATACCAGTAGTATAGTATAGTATAGTATAGTATAGTATAGTATAGTATAGTATAGTATAGTATAGTATAGTATACTATTATACTAGTGTAGTATACTATACTATACTATACTATACTATAATATACTATACTATAATATGTATAGTATGTATTCTTAAATCTCGCGGGGTTCATGATTATTAATGGAAAAATTGAATGAATGGAAAATTCATATTCTGGTGTTTCTAGTCATAATTAATTGGGATTATAGTATGGTATACTATAGTAAACTATACCAGTAGTATAGTATAATATAGTATACTATACACCACTATATTATACTATACTATACTATACTATAATATGTATAGTATATAATTCAAATTAATTATGACTAGAAACACTAGAATATGAATTTTCCATTAATTCGATTTTTCTATTAATAATCATGAACCCCGCGAGATTGAAGAATTTATTTTAAAAAAATTATTCATAAAAACATGAAATCCCTCCCTATACCGTACCCTTATCAACAATTAGTAGGGGAAAAAAAAAATTCACAAAGTCAACGAGATTTTCTGATTGATCTGGTGAAAAGCATTTCCCTCTTGACAAAAAAAAAAAAAAAATACGTTCTTCTAACCCAAACTCTTGAGAAGCGTGTCGGAGAGGTCGTCTATTCTCGAGTCTCGAATTACGGGTAAAACGATAACGCCCGTTGGTGGCACAAGCATCCACTGTGAATGCTAGAAGGAGAGAATCTGTAGTGAAGATGAGACGGAGAAAATAGAAGAGTCAAGAGAGGTGGGGGGATGAGTTCGATAGCGTTATCGCTGAGCAAGCTGTAGGTCCAGGCTGTGGGCCTTGGCCGTGTGTCTATGGTTAGCCGTTATCTCAGTTACCGAGGTTCACCTCTTTGCCCCCCTCCCCTCACCCTCTTGCCACCTTTTCACCTAGTGTCCCCTTTGGTCTGTTGCATGAGTATACCCTACTGCATGTATACAATCGAGGCAAATGCAACAGAATGGAACCTCTGACTATGACAATGATGTGACTTACCCATTCCCACCACCAACAGCGGTTTATTCCTCCTCACGAAATACGTTAATTGAAATTTCAATCTAGAATCATACGGAGGGGAGGAGGCAATGGGAAAACATTAACTCTGATGAGAAATAATTGTATGTAATGGATGATTATGATTTTTTTTTTCAAATTTATGATTGAAATCAACATTTCAAAATTATTGAGTTGAATATAGTTAACGAGTTCTCTTTGACGAATCGTCATATCAATTAACGAGATTTAACTTTTTCCTCTCTGTGATTTGAAATAGACAAATAACGGGTTAATAGTTTTTTTTTTTCATAAATCCGTGTTTGATATTGACGTATACATAATGTCGAAATATGAATTTCAATATTCTATTTTAAAAGGGATCCCAGAAACACTCGAAAACATCAATAATAACCCAGTAATTACTCCGTTGGTAAGAGAAATGAGGTCGATGGTCGGAAAGGGCTAATTTCGTGTCGCACTGTTCAAATACGCTGATGATACGGTTCCATTACAGCGCCATTCACCTGTATCTGAACCACCGTTAATTCTGACCACTCTGGGACCACTCAAATACCCGAAATCCGTACCACGATTGATCATTCAATCGATATTAACCCATAAATAATGACATAAGTATCTCCATTGAATTAAATCGGTGATATCCGCCAATTTGAAATATCTCTAGCGACATGACTATTCAAATAATTCACTTTGTCAATTCATTATTTTCCTCATTTGAGAATATGCCGTACTATAGTTATTACTATGCATATAATAAAAAAACGTACTATAGTTATTACTATGCATATAGTGATAACTATATATAGTTATGGTCATAACTCTAACTAAGCACATAGTTGTGGCTCTAATTAAGTACATAGTTATGGTTCTAACTATGCGTATAGTTATAACTATAACTATGCATATAGTTGTGATAATAACTTTACCTATAGTTACGACTATAGTTATGGTTACATAACTATAGTTCAAACTCCATAATCATAACTATATCTAAATCCATTATTTCCTCTAAAACTCACATTTTTCATACTTCCTCAAACAAAATCAATCCAAAGTCACTCTTCCCTTATTTTCCTCATCTGTAAATACATCATAGAATTTAATCCAGCGTGATTGGTTCAATTCGAATTACCTTAATTCCTGACTCGGTGGTAGACATTGAACGATTCAATTAAGGGCAAAGAGATTATTAAAACCAGAAGTATGAGGTTCTGAGTGAGAAAGTCAGTGGGAGCATTTACATTATCTTTCTCTCCAACTAACAATGTTGTACTTGATTTAATTAGAGTACCTCTCTCAGGCTTCCCCAGTCAAACAAAAGTAGCAACGACCAATTCTACCAGCAATTTGCCTCATTAAATTTCTACAAAAAAAAAAAAAAAAAAAAAATTATTTTTCTCCCATTTCCCTCCATCTTAAACTCAAATAATTACATTTCAATTTTATCGCTAGATTTTAAAAATATCAGCATTAATTCCTGGAATACTTTGAGTTATAATAATAATCTCTGAGAGATTAAAATGTTGCGATATTTTACTGCATTTCCTGGCATTCGTGAGAAATGTTTCATTAAATGAAAGATGTTACCGACCCCCCTTCTCCAACGTATATCCAACTGTTAAACCCATCAACAATTTCCGTTAAACTATCCCTACTCCCACCCGTATACCACTGAAATACCTCTGGTGAAACTATCTAGCCCCAGTTGTACACGAGTTTGTTCTCAACAACCATCATTCTACGTAAACCCCATGGGATATAAACTGTTGACGTGGACGAATCGATTATGCGTTACATGATGATGTACCAACTATGAGTTTCATATAGGTACTACAAAGAGGGGGGGGTGGGGGGTTGGACTTAACGTTGAAACACTAGCCATAATCGATTTAATAGTTTATTGGAGAGATGTTAATGACATGACAATACTGTTGAATGAGAATTATTTTATGACGAGAACGTGAAATTTTTTTTTTTCTCTATAATTATCAAAATTTCATGTTTATTGCAAAAGAATTCATAACTTGTTTTTTTTTTTTTTTTGAATATCACAAATTTTCCCGCCCATTCTCTCTGATACACCGGAAAATTGGAGCAGCTTATTTCCTCAAATTTCCAATTATTCCGAGTCTGAAAAACCCTTTGAAGCCAAAACTTTTGGGATAAAAGTGAGAGGAAAAAAAAAATCAGTCGTTGGTTTTTACGAAAAATAAAAAAATCCTCTCTTTATTTATTTAATTGATTTTTATTTTTCTTTAATTCTCAAAAGCATTCAAAGCAAATAAAAATCCCGGACTCTCGTGAAAATTTCACTCATGTACATCAGTGGATGGGTATATGTATAGAATAGTACGAAAAGCGAATTCCAGGGGATCGACGAGTTGCATGGAATTGCATTATGGTAGGAAGGATTGAAAAGCCTGAATATCCTGAGGGAGCAAACTCAGCAGCTATTTTTCTTCAACTCTTAGTGTATGCATTTGACCTCGTACCAATATCCAACCAATGACCACTTGACTTTTCACACGCTCCCATTCTCTAGAAAAAAAAAAAATCAATCGATGATAATTTTCCCCTGCATCTCTATTTCACAAATACCCTCTGGAAAAAAAACTGTTCTATTTTCTTTCAAATTTATCAAAATTTCTGGACATGTTTTCTCAGTAAATTTGTGAAAAATAGTCTCAACTAAATTCACCTCCCCAAGAGATGGGTGTTTATATAGTTATGCTGTTGGTGACTGGGGGATTTTTGCAAAGTAACATCGATTTGTTTCAACATGCATGACAGCCCTCCTATCCGTCATATTTCTATCCCCCCCCCCCCCCCCCCCCCCTAGTAGGATATCCAGTGTGGCCTGTTTTTACGCGTTATATTCCACCTCTTGCACATTGTCATCCACTCAGTCAGTACCGTGTATCGAACACCAATGAAATAATCAAATATAGATGTATTCACGCACCTATAACTGAAAGGAATGTTTCCGTTTTGTGTCAAAACTATTCTCCGGATCTTTTAATTCAACATTTCAATATCAATTTATTTGTATATTGACAATGTACCTGTCGGGCGAGTAGCTTGAATTTATTGAAAAATGGTTAGAGTTGTATTGATTATTTGATAATGTCAGTGACCTCTCGTTATTTTCACCGTAGATCAATCATTAATGGGATTGTACATAAATCGCCTCTAACCAAAGTGCCTACTCAGTGTTATCATTAGATCAAGAGTTTCCGCTCTAATAATACTGAAAATTTTAGCTACTAGGGTATGCTGAAGTGATCTGTATATAGCTATATTTCATGCATTAGTATATACACCGGTGAGCATAGTTATAAATGTAGTTTTACCTATAGTTATAATCATATTACTATAATACTATAATTATAACTATATTCATACTATAGTATTATAGCTATCATAGTTAGCATAGTTATAAATGTAGTTGTAACTATTGTTATAATCATATTACTATAGTACTATAATTATAACTATATTCATACTATAGTACTATAGTTATGGTGATAACTAGGAATATAGTTATGCGTATAGTACTATATCATATAGTGCTATAGTTATAGTTAACTATGACCAAAATAATCCACAAATTGAATGATGACTCAAATAACCTGAAATATGCACAAGAATAATTTTCTTCCCTGTTTTTCACTCTATAACTCTCATTTCTTATTCATCGAGCGTACAAGAAGCTCCGGAAAATCTAAGGATATTCAATTTCAAGATGCGATAGACTTCTCGTCATAAAATTTAATTTGTCCTACCCCCCCCCCCCTTACCCCCCTCATTCATCTCGAAGGAACAAGCCGTGTCTTATTACTGAATTAAATTATTCCCCCTCCCCCTCCCCCTTGCCCTATCACATTAAAATTTACGGTTTCGAAAATTAGTATATTTCAACGTCATTCAGACCACATGGCCATTTATAATACTTTTAATGAGTTCACGTCCGCATTCCAGTGATCTCTCGACTTTCACGATTCCCCGACTTCCAATTTTGGAGGTAACGCCTCTGATCCCTCCATTTTATCCGGTATGTCCAGGGTAATTTATGTTTTTTTTAAAAAAAAAGAGATGGTGGAATGATGAACAAATGCAAAATGCGATTGAACTTGTCACGAGATGAAATATCACTCAGTATTATTAAAATCGCAATGATGAATTAATTCATATGATTATTCCGGAGAGATAAGATGAAGGATAAAATACAGATTTTAAGGATTTCCGTTATTCTGATTAAAAAAAAGTGATAAAATTGAAGTTTATCATCTTCGAGGTTTTGGGGGTTAAAGTGAGATGAAACATTTATTTTCTTACTAGCACTTTTAACGAACCCCTAACGAGCCTCTGGCTGAAGTAGATACTTCATGATATTGATTCCAATCGCTTTCTATTAATTCAATTAAAACTCTCCTTACGGTCATATAGCGATCACAAAAACCAGTTGATAAATTGGAAATGAATATGAAAGACAATTCATTTCATTAAAAAATGCCAACGTTTCGGACACTATATGTGTCCATCATCAGGGCAATATTTTATTGTTCTGCGAAAAATTAAACAAAAATCTACAAATCAAGTTTACCAATATAACAATCCGGAAAAATTTAAAATAATAAAATAAATAATAGAATTTCATAATTTACCTAAGTCCCATCGAATGTTAAGGGAGCAGAACGAAATTAACCAACAATTACACAAGACAATAAAAATACATGTCATTGGCCTCTTCTAACCTAGAAAATACAATGCATAGATATTAATGATCCAAAACAGATGAAGAAATATTTACAAGAATGAAATTTATGTTTTGAATGAAAGATCATATTATTGTATACCATGAGAAACTAGAAATATCAATTCAATATTTGGATCATTAAATAAATATGCATTATATTGCACATGTCATTCAAAATAATTAACAATATTAAAAATTCCAAAAAAATTAATGAAAATGTCAAGTATGTTTAAAAAAAAAAAAACCAATTAAGAACATAAAGTCAGTCAGTCAGTACATAAATATTAACCATATACATAGAAATTACTGTATCGTTAATTTCTTTTGCATTCTAATTAATCCATCATAAGAGTTGCTAAGATTTTTACAGTCATTAACAAAATTAACCGTTCTACCTTGATGTTTTTTTTATATTAAATATTTCCATAATATTTAACGCAACCCCAGGATTAGCTGAACCTAATATGATAGAACGATCAAAATTAAAATTGTGATGTCTGTTCTCCACATGAGCTGACAGTCCAGAACGATACTTCTTAGGATCTCTTTCACTTCTTTTGTGCTCATCTAGTCTATCTTTAAAAAACCTAGTGGTTTGTCCAATATACACCATTGGACAGTTACCATAAGGAATTCTATATACCACATTTGATTTCAAGTTTATTGCAACTGGATCTTTAGTTGTTTTAAATAAATTCCCTAACTTATAAGCAATCGTCGAGATAACTTTCAGGTCAAACCTAGAACAACAGTTCTTGATGTTGTTAATCAAATGAGGAGAGAAAGGCACAAATAGAGTCTTTTTACTTTCAATGATAAGCCCGTCATCAAAGACTGGATTCAACACATTATTGTTATTTTGAATGTTTAATAATCTATCTCTAACTAAGTCATTAATGAACTCAATAGGATAGTCATTGAAGATTAAAATCTTCTTAACTAATAAAAGATTCTCCTTGAAAAACCTCTTGTCAGCCACTTTAAACACTCTGTCCACCAAATTTTTCACAACAGCACGTTTTTGTGAAATTGGATGTTGGGAGTTAAAATTTAACATCCTACCAGACCATGTGTCTTTACGATACCAATTGAAGAAAACTCTATTATTCTCTCTGAGCACTAGGATATAGTGCATATAGTGTCCGAAACGTTGGCATTTTTTAATGAAATGAATTGTCTTTCATATTCATTTCCAATTCATCAACTGGTTTTTCTGATCGCTATATGGCCGTAAGGAGAGTTTTAATTGAAATAGATACTTGTTGGGGAGGGGGAGGGGGGGGGGATAAAAATAAAACGTGGTAAGATAAAGAATTGATACAATATTTGAATTGCCTTGATTATAATTCTCTCTTCTTTTGAATATCCAAAGTGGATAGAATGGAAATTTGGTTAAGGATGAAAATTGATTTTCCTCAATTATGAATTCAATCGTATTTACAAAGTAATTAAGAAATTGTAGATGAGATGAATTGAATTGAATAGAGATTAGATAGTTTTGGGAAAATGAATGAATCAGGGTATGAACAGATGATACCACTTGGAATATTCAATTCATAAAATGAAATGAGAAGATAAATTTATCTTACAATAGAGATGATGAAGGTAGTAGAGATTTTGAAACACCTGGTGTATTAATCATACCTTCGATTTGGTTGAGCATTGAGGGATTCGCCTTCTGGCTTTATACCATGTTAAACTTTTGCAATATCCTGTGAAAATCTTGAGTACTTTTCACTCAGTTTCACGTTTGATGGGCGGAAATAATTCATTGGACATGTATTGGTACTTTCAGTGATAATTTATTTATTTTTCAAATATGATGAAATAAAAAATGTTCGATCTCAATTTGAGATTTTCAAAAAGCTTAAATTGAGATTTTCGAAAAATATTATTTAAAGACATTGAAAAGCTCAAATTGAGCTTTTGGAAAATCTCACATTGAGACTTTTGAAAAGCTCAATTCAAGCTTTATAAAAATCTCAAATTGAGATTTTCGAAATGTTCAATTAAAACTTTATGAAAATCTTAAATTGACCTTTTCAAGCGCTCAAATTGAGCTTTTTCAAAGTTCTCAATTTAAGATTTTGAAAATGTCAATTCAACTTTTTTTTTAGTGAATTAAAAAAAAAATGCAATTTCACTGAAACGTGTACTACGTCACGAAGCACAGCATCGAGATAGTATTTTGTATGGTTGAGAAGATTCTTTTTCATCTCAGCATCACTCCTTCTAGTCTTCAAGAGCCAAAACTCTTGTACCGTAGTCTGTTGGATAGATACGAGATTTTATTACCATCAAAGGATAGGGTATTGAGAGGAAGAGGCAATGATTGGTGAGGGGATGCAACTTGGTTCGAGTCAAGGAGACACGGGTAAAAAATTGATGTAAAAGGAAGGGATGATATAATAGGTTAAAGGGATTCGGAATGAGCTAGTACGACTACGGAAGTCAGAAAATCGCTTCATTAACAGTCTGATGAGCATGAATTGTTGGTCCTCAGGCGTTATTCCTATCTCTCTCGTTTCTATCATCTTTCTATGGATTTTCAGATGAATGTCAATGTTGAATTCAAATTTCATCATCATCTGAATTTTAATGCGAGTGAGTGGTAGTCATGTAGGAGAATGATGTCTTTATATTTTAGGTATTATTACCCCCTCACCCATAAACCCTGAAATCAATGTTTATTATCATCATTCGGGTATGATCAAATTACTCATAAACACAACTTGAATTCAGGTCAGTCTCGTATTATAGTTTCTTCTCCAATGAATATGCCATTGAACTGTAAATTATCAAGCAAAATTGCTCGTGAATATTCTTACTACACCATGGGTGAAAGTTTGGTGAAAGTTACACGTCGATTTCCTCGTTCAAGAAGGTCATTGAGACCTTGACAAAAGGGGGGTGGGGAGGGTGGGAGTAACGTAATTGGCAAGATCTGCACGTTGAGTTTCCTCTCGGTTATTGCTGGTGACAGTAGAGAGTTTTCACGTGAGTTGTTCCATACCCAGAGGAATTGAGTTAAATACTACTCGAGATAAATTACGTTATTTTTGAGTTGTTTATGGGTATTTTGGTACACCCAAAAAAAAAAAAAAAAAAATTAAATTGAGATCGAAAAGCTCAAATTAAGATTTTTTTTGGATCTATTCGATGGTTTGTGTTTTGGTATTCGCGTTGGTCTTTAAATAAAGGTAAAAAAAAAATTCGCACGTTTCAGTGATTTTTTGAGGTTTATAACTGACATGTTGAATAAATGATTTTGGCATATTTCATCGTCGGCTCATTGACGTGAACATGAATTTCCTGGGTTTTCGGGTATTCGGCAATATCTCGGTAGTCCATGGAATATTAACTCCGTGATTGATATCCTATTTCATAGCCAACAGAGATCCCCTTCGGGATATATCATTCAGTGTGTTTTCAACTGTTGACTTTTCACAAATTTTTAACCTCCTTTTTTTTTTTTTGTCAACTATTCCCCTGTATATTTCGACCCTTAAAGCCGAACGCTCAAGACTCATTCTCAATTGTGGTCTGCAAGTGAGAAGGGGATGAGTGCTTTTGTTGAGGCCTTCTGGGCATTCACAAACCACTCTGGTACACTTTCTATCGACAAGTGGGGCCAACCCTTTTTTTTTGTCCTCTTCTGACTTGCGGGGGTTTTTAAGTTGACTGCATGGGTTGTACGAGAAACGGATTGAAAGTGTCCTCCACTATTTCTCCTTAACCCCCCCCCCCTCCCCGCCCCCCACTTGTCCTCAATTTCTTTTGCGAGAAATGAATTTAAAAAAAAAAAATTGAGGTATCCAATTTCACTCTGTTAGTCATTGACCCCTGTAATTGAAAAAAAAAAATATTGGAACAAATTATTATAGTTTTTTTTTTCAATGAGAATGAAATTTATAGCGCGATAGTTCACGCCTTGCCATTTGATATTCATTGTTTGTGGTTAATAAACCGGAGTATCGACGCCAGGTACTGTTTGTTGTTGTCCCCAGTGGAAATATGTTGTCGGCTGATATCCCCAGGGCAACATTAATTTACATCCTTTGTTTGATAACCAATACGTGCCTCCCTCACTGCTGCCGGATATGTGCATAATATTAACCTATGAAATTCCTACAAATGCCGGAATACATATGTCTGTATGTACATAAACAGAGCCTATATAAGGTATTCAATTTTCTTATTGTGAAGGTGGGGTAATTCTTTGGATGGCTTTTCATCGTTGTAGTAATGGGACGCCACCGCGTGAGGGCGCACACGGTATTAGTACTGCCAATAGTTGCATCGTATAGCTCTAGTGCTGCCATTTGTTCTGACATATGCATTAAACATTTCCATTTATGGTATTCCATTTCCGCAGATGCATGATTGAATACAGATTATGTTCTTAATAATGGAAATAAAACCTCTCAAAGGCAATAGTAAATAATAAATGATATTGCATTGAACGATACTGCTTCAATTCCCTTTGACAAAATTCTCTTCACTCCTCTTTGACTAATTCTCTGGCTAACGAGATAGTCCTCAGTTCACACGAATCCTCTAGTAGCGAGTGGACGAATCCCGTTTGTTCTATTAATGGCCTCTGTAAAAGCCTCTTGACTCAGTATATACCTCTTACCTTCAAGAGATAACGAGAAGATTTCACCACATCGTTTGACAGACCAATGTCCTATCTAACGCAACTTATTACCCCCTATTTAGACACTTCATCAATACGTTGATTGCCTTGATTGCAATTAATCAGAATTTAATCAAAATTATTATAACTCTTCTCTTCATTCATCAATTAAAAAAAAAAAAGTGTTTCTGAGTGATCTCGTATGCTCCAGGAGAAAAGATTTTCATACCAACCTTCTCATATCTCGGTGGATATATTCCACAAGGGCCCTTGGAATTGCAAATGTTTCATAGAAGATGTGAGTGGGATATGAGAGGGGCTGAGAAGAAAAGGCACGGTCGTCGACGCCACAGCCATCGGGTGGCGGCCACTTTTCGCTAGGTGATATGGAAATTTCATACGCACCGGCTGCACCATTTCCCTCCACCTCTCCTTCCCCCCCCCCCCCCCCATACTCGTATCATCCGCTCCTCCGTCGTTTGCAAGTTTTCTCATAGAAAAATCATGAAAATTCATATCTGATTTTCAATATATTTTTTTCTTTCATCGTCTAAGTTTTTGACTAAATTCAGTGAATTTCATTGATCTATAGTATGCATACTATATTATAGTATGCATACTATATTATACTATAGTATACTATACTACATAGTATATCGTATATTATGATATATAATAGTATAGTGTAACATAGTAGTGTATAGTTTACGAAGAAAAGGTGAAATAGGGGCTCTAGAAAATACGGATACGGAAATCGTGTGTACGTGAGAGACACGAAATACTGAGAAATCTATGGTCGACCTCTTTCAGACCCCCCCCCCCCCTCTCACGAAAATTAAACTCCAATTTCGTATGAGGGATAAGGAAAGGTGGCTCTTCCTTTCCACCGCACTGCAAACATATTATCTACTCGTATATTGACTTTGCGGTAACTATATGGTACCTTACCAGCCCAACCTCTTTCTCTTACACGAACACGTAGGTTTTCAGTATAAAACGATTTACGAGCGAGTGTTGTTTTTTTACTCTCTTCACGCGATTTCATAATCTCCCCCCCCCCCCCCCATTTTCCTCTTATTTTTCACAATTTTTTATTCTTGATCATTCTTGCTGGTTTTTCATAATAACAAAAAGAAAAAGAGTCAAAGTTGTAAAAATAAAATTGCGGATATAAAACGCGGTGAAACGAGTTATTTACGGTCTTTTTTTTTTTACAATTAAAAATTAGAAAAAAGGGATATTGTGCACGCTATCAAAAAAAAAAGTTTATACAGCCGAGTTAGAAGGTACTGTTACAATCACATTGGCTGATGGGAATATCACGTGGTTTATCGTGCAAAAGATTTTAATTTTAAGGAAGTTGAGGGAAATAACTTTAGGGTATTATGGTGATACGAGAGATTAGGAAAGTATTATCAAGTGATTTGTTGAGTCGTAATTGAATTTATGTTGTCATGCTATTTTCAAGTGTTTCCAGGCAATATTTGTATTACGACGACATCTAACGTCATAAGTATAAAACTTGTTTCTTCAATTTCCCAAGATAACAACATTTGACAAAATAAAAGAATGTGAAGGAAAAAACTTTAAAGTGTCTCGTTGCTCGAAATCTAATATTGTAAAACTGGTATATAGTTCTCAACAACATCCTGTTACTCTAGGATACTTTCATGAGTCCTGTGATGATTGTGAAACAGTTGAAAGGGTATTGTAATTGAGTTAGTAGGATTGTTCTAGTGATTAGTTACAACTAATCAAGATTGTTAAATTACTATTGTGTAAAACGATGATGCACTCTGATTACTGAGATGTGAGTAGCTCAAAAATTTCAGGTTTTTCAATTGAAACTTTTCATGATGAATCTCATAATTGAGTTGTAACAATAATAAAATTCAGCTAGACTCGATACAATGGAATTCCACTTTTATTTATCTTTCCACAGAGAGATAAATTTCGTGAAAAAAAAAAAAAAAACAGAAAACGTAATTTCATCGATAGTATAAAAACAAGAAATAGACAGGAAATGTTGAATAAATTTGTCCCAATTCGATGCAAACTTATTCACATTGCATGAAGAATCAATGAAATACCCGGATGCTCGTAAATTTTAATCTCAAAAAAGGAGGGGTGAGGGAGAAATAGAAATAACCAAGTGAGTCAGGTGGCCAGAGCCGGAAGTGAATACCTCGTTGAATTTCACCGAGGTTTGTGAGACTAGGAAAAAGGGGTTATCCTAAACCTAAAATGTAGTACGCTCACTGTACCCTACCATTATACACATTGCTGGAAAAGCGGTAAAGAGAACAGAAGCAATGGGTGAAGGAGAGGAGGAGGGGGTTTACAACGTAGTGTAACCGCGAGGGCATTTCGTTTTACATTTCCGTTCGCTTAATTCCTACGGAATTGTGAGTAAAGTTGTTGTCACTGCACGCTCACAAGAAAGTTATCACTTTATTTAGGTCATTGATGATTTGGAGAAAATTCTTATTGGAATCAACAGATATTGTTGTATTTATTCATCTTTTCATAACAATTTTATTGAAAATTTTATTAACAAGCAATATTTATGTCCCGCTTTGGCTTTTGCCTCTTATCTAGAACCTAAACCAACAATTATCGTGTTCCCAGAGACAGGTATTTTATCATGTCCCTCACGCATGGTCATGCAATGCTAGACAATAGTTGGATAAATTTTTTTCATAATAATTCAGTCGTTCAACTGAAATAGTCATAGTTGTGAACTGGTCAGTGCTTGATTGAAAATTTTATTTGAAGTCTAATGATGATAGTTATTGGGATCCTAGCACTCTGTGCTACTGCTTCAGCAGTCGTAAGTTCTCTTTAGAATTGAGAATAAATAAACTGGAAATTTTATTCTTCCTCGTTTTTTTTTTTCATTTTAAGGATTTTGAAGCGACAGCAAAACTTGTTAGTCAACCCAGTGATGATTCTAGTAAAAATGATTACTTTACATTCGAATGGTTCGAAGTTAAGATTGAGAAGGAACTTACTTATGATGAAAAATTGACGGTTTGTAGATTAATTCATCAAAATGTTTTTTTTTTCTCCTTCATCCCCTCTCATTGATTATTGATTTCTTGGGATAGGTGAGTTATGCCATAAAAGAAAAAAATGGTGCGAAATTGGCAAATGGTGATCATGTTCTGCTTTGTCGTGAGGCTCCTTATCTTGTAGGACAGGATGCTACCGCTGTTGAGTTATTCAAAGGTGTTTTAAATCTTCTGAATAAAGACTGTCCAATATCTAAGGTGGGAAATTATTGATACAATCTTGATCTCATGATGAATATCATACTCATTTTATTTATTCATATCGTAGCAAACTGTAACTATACAACCGGAATTTGACCTACAGCTGACAATCGATAGTCTTTTGAGCCCACCATGTGACAAGACTCTTGATGCTGATTTGAGAGTATATGCTTCAGGATCAGCTAAGAAAATTGTGAAGATTAAGTATCTAATTATTCCTAAATGTTAATTGACGGAAATTTTTTAATCTTTCACGTAAAATTTCATGAATTGTTGAATAAATTATCCAGATTAATGGTTGAGTTTGAATTCATTTTCTTCAACTTGACATGACAAATTACATAGGATACCAAAACAATTGATTGGAACAGGTATACAACCTTGCTGATATGATATCAACACATAACGTGATGTTTAACTATCAAGTCAATGTTGTTTTTTTTGTCATGCAAGGAAACTTTTCACTGCACGAATGTTCATAAATAATAATTTGTTAAAATACTTAAGGAAATTCGCAAGAGTAATACGCGACATTTCCTTCAGAAACTTTGTATTCCAAAGGGGTCATCAGAAATATAAGTTTAATCCTTCGAGTACAACCGATATAGTTTCAAAAAGACTTGAAAACTTGAGCAATTTCTCAATCTTGAAGAACCCCTCCTCTTCCTCTCATTACTCACTCCAATTATACTCATTCCCAACATCACACACCTTTTACCTCACCTTACTTCTCAAACATTGAAAACTGTGAGCAAAGGACGTAAAATTGTGAGCGAAGCAGAAAGCTTTTTCTGTCTTTATATTCCTCGAGTGCCTTGAGAACTCTGTTGAAAAACCAAAGCGCAGGAGTAAAGTACTCATTCTTTCTTTTTTACCTATGCAGTGCGTCCTTTAAAGACTCGCTAATTTCACAACTCGGAACTTCATATTCCGCTCGAACAGAGGCTTGAGTAGCCGAGAAAACTTTTCAGAAAATCCATTAACACACCCATTCTACAGCCTCACTGTTCCATCCACACCTTTCCCTTCGGCCCTTTCACTTCCTTCCTTATTCCATTCTTTTTCATTCTAACCACTTCTTATCCCAAGTCTCCTTATCTCAGCATCAATATCAACGCTATGAGCACTCAACCAAAATCTCTTTCACTCTGAAAATGCCAATGTACAGGATTATTCTGTACATCATCGTTTGGTGGATTGTGAGGGCTCTTGACGCGTTTTCAATCGAAAATCTCTCTTGGGATGATGAGTTTCTGCCAGCACTATTATCAAGACTTTACACTATATCTCCAAGAGGAGCTATTCCCTTTCTTGGAAGGCAATAAGCTTGTCAGATGGAATTAACTCTCCAACCGCTTGGATATATAGTTGTGGGCTTGTAGTTATTGACTGCTGCTGAAGACCTCATGGTTTTATCAAATATTGGGTGAGTCAGAGATGTATATTGCATTATGGAATTTTAGTGAGGTATAATTAAACATTTTCGAGCTGTTGTGAGCGCTCAATATCATTAACTGATTTTCGTGTTTGAGAAAGTCTCATGAAAGTTCTCATTCTTACTCTTTTTGCTATATCCAAATCTGATAATCCTGTGAATTTTCATACATCTTTCCTAAACCACCACCTAATAGTTTATGCCTCCCACGATTGTGATCTCGATCAGCTACATGGCTCTTAGAAAATTCCATTGTCACGCTTAGGAGCCCCAGAGTGGCTGTCGTGTCAACATTAGAAATACCGTTATACTGCCGGTCAATATTAGACGGACATATTGAATGGGTTGAAAAAGTAAGTGGAGGTCTAATATTGGCGCACTATGGATTTTGAACACAGGGGGTTGGTAGCCATTCCAAACGGCTTTCCAAGAGGGTATTGCATATTTCATGGATGGGAGGGTGCACGTACACATCGCATGGGAAATCCCAACATGGCTGGAAGTTTTCAACAATCCCCATGTCACATTCCCCCTCATAGACTCCTTTGAATTTGTGTCACTGAGGGTGGGGGGAAATCATTTGTCACCCTCGCACGTTTAATCTTCACTATCAGCAAACATTTATCGTCAATTTGGTAAACGGAAGAATTTTATTATGGTGACAGTCAGAAGTAGTCGATAAAGTCTTCAATTCTTTTCTGAAGTTTTTGCTGCGAGTATCTCCTCTGATAAAAGTCGGGAAACGTTTTTTGTTACATATCTATTTTCTTATGTAATAGTTTAGTACTATTATATAAGACTATTACTACTATGACTGTACTAAACTATAGTTACTATACTATACTACACTATACTATACTATGTCACAGTATAGTATAGCATGTCATAGTATACTATAGTATAGTAACTACTACTATACTATATTATGTCACAGTATAGTATAGCACGTCATAGTATAGTATAGTATAGTATGGCATAGTATAATAATAGTATACTATAGTATTAAACTATTCTATACTATACTTTATACACATGTAATAGTAAAAAATTATGTAAAATCATTTAATTCAGATAAGAAAAACGGAAACTGAGATAGTTCTAAAAAAAAACGATGGAAAACTACAACATGTATACTGTTATCTCCAATAGTTGCTCGGGTATGAGTTAAGGGCTATACGTTAAAGCTTGATAGGACAAGCGCGCGAATTGCTATGTTGTGAGTCCATGTTGAATAGAGAAATATCCAACTCGTATATAAACGAGAAATCCAATACCACATACCCACTGAGAGAGTTTGAATGCCTCCAGGCACCTCCAAAGCATAGAGAAATTGGTGTCTATAAATTAATTAGACCATGTCTCTGAGACTTAAAAGCTGGGCACACCGCCCATGCCTCTAGCTATCTAAATCTACATTAAGCCACTGTTATATGTACTTTCGCACTTGAAATTTAAGGGGAGGGGAAAGAGTGAGTGCCACGAAGCAAAACACCAACTGAATGGAAGAAACTCGAGAGATGCCCTCGGGATATTCTCGTGTAGATTTACCTAAGAATTGTCTCTCTCTCTCTCTCTCTCTCACTTCTTTTGTTTACTATGTTTCTTTCTTACTTCGTATTTCCCCTTTCTATGGTTTTGCTTAGAGGGACGGAAGGGGGGGGGGGGAGTGAAAACGTTTGGGTTAATGAGCAAAAGTGCTCTTGAATAAAGTTTTGGCTTTCTAATAAAATAAATTCTCCATTTTGGGGCATTTGATAACAAAAATGTGATTTTCAGATCAAAATTATTCGTGATTTTTTCTTCTTTCCCTCTTTAAAAATATGTGAGAAATCGATAAGTGCAGAAGAGGGATAAGGGAGGAGGGGGGGATATGTCTTTTATATCGGAATTTTTACCCAAGGGGGAGGTGAATGAAATCCGTACGCAATATATGACTGGACAATAAAGAGCTTAAGCTCAAGGATATATACCCCTCTATAGAGGCTAGATAAAAATTCCAAAGTAAAATGAAGTTTCCGTTGGTAGAAGGAGGAGGGGGAGGGACAAATGGGTCGAGATTTTTTTTTTCTTTTTATTCATCGAAAGGTTAAAGCTCATCCTACCGTGTATGAGGGCTTTTCTCACCGCGTGTAATAAAAACTGGGGTAAAGAATTTTTTTTTTTTTTTTTTGGGTGAAAAATGTATAATGGGGGAGGAAAGGGATATTCTATAAGGGTTGAAAGAAAGATGAACAGAGTGAGCTTATTCTGTTCTGTACTTGTTGTCTTTGTCGGTCATAAATTTAAATATAGCGCCTTTGATATGTTGATGAGACTCATATTTTTACAAAATTTTCAAGGGGAAAAATGAGGAAAATAGCACCTGAGTTTCAACGAAATATTATTTGATAATATTTCTCACGGTTTTATCTCATTTTTTTTTTTTTATTATCTTTCTTCTGTAGTCCCTTTAGCCTCGTGGATTTGCAACGAAGAGGCATGTAAAGTGTTTTTTTTTCTTTTTATTCTTTAATATTACTCTGTTTTCCATTTTTGTGGAGAATAAATTTTCGTAACGGGTGCCTTGGACGCATCTTGCTGGGCTCATTTTTTTTCTCCCCTCCCCCCAACGAATATACCCAGTGGGTCTGACAGTGGCCCGAAGGTGTACATAATATTATACTTCTCTTGGTAAAATTGTATATCTTCGTGTAATCGTGTGCATAAGCTCGGAGCAAGCGACTGAAAGATATTTATGTTTCTCTTGTAGTTTAATGTAGGATTCAGGGGGTGAATTTTTTTTTTCTTCAGCTTGAGAGTGTAATTCTGATATTAATTTCAATCATTTTTAGACATTAAATAATTTTTTATTTTCATTTTTTTCATTTTTATCGCGAAAAAAGAATTAAATTGAATAAAAAAAGAAAAATATTGTGGTTAAATTTATTATTTTCAATCATTCAAATGAGATTGATGTATACATAAAAAGATACTGGAAAGAGTGATGGAGAATGATAACAATGGCCATCTACGACGAAGACAAAATGGAAGAGATTTTGTTGGAGGAAGAATTGGGATGAGAATATTCAAATGAAGACATTAAAATGGAGAAAGAGTCTCCAGCCATGAGACTTTCGAGTCAAATGTATTTTACGAAGAGACGAAATGCACTCTACGACATTATTCTCTACTCTCATCCATTAGGTGAGGAAGAATATTCAGTTGTCAAATAATTAATTCAAATTTTTTTGCCGTTTTTTGTTTATCACTGCGGTTGAATATTTCATTTGATTTTTTTCTATTCAATTTTTTTTTTTTAATTCAAATAGTTTAATTTTTTTTTCACAGAAATTTTAATTGTTTTATTGAAAAAAATGTATTGAATATAGTATAGAATAATATGGTATACTATAGTGCACTATAGTATATTATAGTACTATAGTACACTATACTATAGTATAGTACTATAGTGTTCTATAGTACTATAGTACATTATAGTACACTATAAAACATTATAGTACACTATAGTACATTATAGTACACTATAGTACATTATAGTACACTATAGTATACTGTAGTAGAGTATAGTACACTATAGTATAGCATACCATAGTATACTATACCATACTATCCTATACTATGCGATACAAAGCTAGATAGGCAGAGTAACGGCGAAAAATTTTAATTACTTTATTGAAAAAAAAAAAAAAAAAATTCTACCCTCTTCCGTGAAAGTTTTTGCGCAAGATATATCACGTAAACTCGTGACATTCCCCTGAGCTGTTGAAATCCCTATAGTATCTCTCAAGACATAATGTTTCCTAACGTTATCGCTTGATCCTTCCACTTCAGCTACCCAAAAAGAAAAAGTAGGAAATGAATGAATTACACGCACTTTAGTCACGATATAGTGTTTCAAATTGACTCAAGTCACTTTGGTTTTTTGATGTAGCTGAGGATGAAATGATCAAACAAATATATTTATTACGATAATCTTCTGACTCATTTAATAAATAACCACTTTTTCTATTTAAAAAATATCACAAAACTATCGATTCTCCACCCATTATTTTTTACAATCCTCAACAACTTTTTCACATTGAAAAAGTTTCTCATTCAAATTCAAAACAATGGGTATGAAAATAGGTACTAGGTAAAAAGTTTGAAATGTGAAAATTTTCTGGGTTTACTGATGCATTCGACAACTCCCTCTATCGGTTGCATTCATCGATATTTACCAGAGAGTTGAATCGGTTTTTCATGAAAAAAAAATAAATAAATATATATATTGGTATAGGGTATACAATAGGAAGAATACAAAGTAATTTTCTAGAAAAAAGTTGGATTTATTTTATCCCCCGGAAATACAAATAGTAACTGCACAACAATAATCAAAACTCGTGTCAAGGTTTATGTTTGATCATAACAAAAATTCTTTGAGTTGAGGTAGAATTGTTGGTCCGGTCATTCCAGACCATTTCTCGGAGAATGTTTGAAATACGGTGGACGGTCAGGTCTCGACAGTAAACTTTACTGTCTCTCTCATCCCTCACTATTCCCCTCCTCTTTTCCCTAGTTACCAAGCCCCGAGGTACAGTCAAGTACAACCATAGCTCCTTGTAGATTACCCTCTTGGTGTATATAGGCCGGTGAGGGATAAGCTCTCGGTTGTGGCTCGTAAACAAGGCTAGTTAATGAAATAATTAAATGACATGAGGGGCACTTTGGCTGGGTAGGAGTTTGCCGACCGCCTGAAGAAATCTCATGAAATTTATTTATTATCAAACATCGTTAAGAGTTTTTGTTTTAATTATTTTTTTTTTCTTCTGTCCAGAATAGTTTATTCATTATTGTGGTGTTTTTTTTTATGTTACAGTCTGGATAGGGAGCAACCGTTTACGTTTCAACTTGGTGTCGGACAAGTGATCAAGGGATGGGATCAGGGTCTTGTTGATATGTGCGTTGGTGAAAAGAGAAAATTAACTATTCCACCGGAGCTTGGTTATGGTGATCAAGGAGCTGGAAATGTTATTCCAGGAGGTAAGGATATTTTGTCTTCTTGGCATTTTTTTTCATACTAGACGATAGTATATTATACTATGCTATACTACTGCATAGTATTATACTATAGTACAATATACTATATAGTATAGTATAGGATAGTATATAGTATATTATACTATAGTATAGTGTAGCATAGTATACTATAGCATAGTATACTATACTCAATACTATTACATGAGAAAATAAATCACTTTTCTAATATAGTCTATCCATATTCCTTTTCAAAGTTATTAACATAGTTAAAGTCCTGTTCTCCACTATCACAGGGGCTAGAAATATGATAATCTAATATGAAAAATATGATAGACAACTTCAGTTATGCATGTCTTGTGGTATTTTTGGTGAAATCGATAGCCAACGGTAGGCAATATAACCATATATCGACACGTTGAAACTATTCAACTCACTGCACCTCTGATATATACAGAGTGGGGCGGGAAGGAGGGGGGGGGGGGGGTGAAGCAATTAACGGCGGTCGACCGAGGGAATACAGGAATCGACCAAATCGATAACTCGTTCGTCCGTGTGTCGTGAGATTAAAGGGCTCCGTCACTCTTCGAATTACTTTACAATTTTAATTGTCAATGTCTTCTCTATTTTTTTCCCCCCCTCTCTCTGGACAAAAGAGAATTAACGTCATTCGAACGTGTGCAAAAATGAAAGGTGTGACAGGTAAATGTAAAAAAGTTCATTTCCCCGTGGATTTTTTTTTTTCAACGACGAAAAAAATTGCATTATAATTTTGCCACTCACTTTTATATCTTTGAAGGTTGCATTTGAATTAATTAAAGTTGAAGGGTAACTCATAAACTCGATTGTTAAAAAATTTGTAATTATTATTAATTTATTTTTTTTCATTTTCTCTCAATTAAAAAAAAAATTGAGTTCAAAATATTGAAAAAATTTAATTAAAATGAAATTCCTGCAATGAACTGAAATTTGCCGGAATATTTGGATAAAATAGCCTCCAGTATTCGTATATGTCAGCTCTGGAACAATTCCCTTATTAAAAAAAAAAAAAAAAAAACGAAAATTCATGGTAGAATTCAATGGGATAGGGTCAGGAGGATGAGTAGTACCATCGGGACCAAGAGAAGTTATCAATTTCACTTGTTCAAACAGCGAATAATTGAGCGCCATATTTCATTAGCGTCTATTTAATCGCACCGGGACCATCCGTAATTAATGCGTAGTGCAGTTCGTTAACCCCTCATCCTCACCAACTGTCCCATGATCCTACCTTCCGAAAATTTGCCCTATATGCACTATAAATGTATTTACGCTGGTTCGAGCTTCAATTGAACGTGTGACAGATATCAATAATTATCATGAATTTGATTGTATATTAGTCAGACACATTACAATAGTGTTGGAGATAATTTTTGGGAGTATATACAAATATTAATAGAGATTTGATTTTATGAATTGATACGTGTCTCTTTATCTCGATTGATGATGGAAATAATCTTTTACTTTCTTCCCCTCCTCGATTAATCGAAGTGTATCAAAATTTATTGGACATGAGGGGAGCTAGTCAGGTGGAGGATACAGTGAGAACGATCAACGTGAAAGGGATGTCTGTCTCATCTCGTCCTCTCCAATACTTGCCACTTCTCCATTGATGGTTGATTCGACACGACGTATCCGATACTCTGGAAATCTCTCGGGTCTAACCATCCAGTTTATATTCATGGAATACTAGTATATAGTAAAGCATAGTATACTATATAGACTATACTATACTATAGTATTTACTATACTCGTATGTACTATAGTATAATACTATAGTATAGTTTAGTAATAAACTATATAGTATAGTATAATTTATTACTAAACTATACTCTACTATACTATAGTATTATACTATAGTACATACGAGTATAGTATATACTATAGTATAGTCTATATAGTATACTATATAGTATAGTGTAGTTTCTTACTAAACTATACTATAGTATTATACTATAGCCCCATAAACCTGTAGGTTTCAATAGCTCAATAAAAGAAAAAAGTACTATGCTATAGTATTATACTATACTATTGTAACGAGAAGACTAGGAACCGAATGGGAAAAGAATAACAATAAATTAACAAAGTTGAGATTGAGAATGTTTATTAAAATATCCCCTGTATTTTTATTGTTACAGGTGCTACTCTTATGTTTGATGTTGAATTGATTAATATCGGTGACTCACCACCCACTGCCAATGTGTTCAGAGAGATTGACTCAGACGAGGACAATCAGCTGTCTCGCGAGGAGGTGAGAGAAATGGCAAGATTGATTTTTTTCAAGTTCCTCTCATATTCTGGGAATCTTGGTGATGGTTGCATGATCTATTCATCTGTTTAATCACTAGAATTTCAAAAATTGTAATTAAATTTTATATTTTCCAAGTAGAGCTCATTACCAAGAATCTCAATGGGGTGAAAAAAATTGATGCTATCTAATTTCTTAATATTCTTAAATTTTCTTTCTAACAAATGAAAATGAAATAAAAATTAATACGAAAACTAATTACGAGAATTAATTAATTTTGGTTTATTACACAGGTCAGCGAATATCTTCGGAAGCAGATGGTTGAGGCAGAGCAGGCAGGTGATAACAATGAAGACATAAAGAAAATGGTTGCAGATCACGACAAATTAGTCGAGGAGATATTCCAGCACGAGGACACTGATAAGAATGGTTTCATCTCGCACAAGGAGTTCAGTGGTCCTAAGCACGATGAACTGTGAGGCAATAGTATACACATGTGTATACTTATCGGGGTAGTGGGCCATTCTCAAACGGACTACTTGCAAAATATCATCACTGCTGATTGTATCCTGAAGGAAGAAGGAGGGAGGAATAACTGTGAGTAATAAAGTGTGAAAATTCAACGACACATCAACAAATAATAAGTTGAAAAACACTTTAAATGACTGGACATGATCGTAAAAGTGAATTTAAATTTTTTTAAAAAAAGGTGCTGATCATGTACTTATACATATTCCAATTTTGAAGAGAAAATTTGTGAACTCTTTCTTGTGCAACTGCTTCTCTAGATGTATGGGCACAAAGTCAGATTGTGAATTTTTTTGAATCGAGTATATATAGAGTGTAAATCAGCTGCCTGAATCCCAGAATGAGAGTGATTTTTTTAAACAAAAAGTAGGAAAATCCAAAAAAAAACAACTCAATTCTGAATTTTATGAACGAGTGAGTAAATATTCCAAAAATCATTTAAAATTTATCCTTCCAACTTCCTTCCGATGCTTCTGTATAATGACCCCTGCAACATTCATGAATGTATCGTAGATTAAGTATAAAAAAAAATTGTAAAATTTCTACTTCCTCGGTACTCTGAGTAACAACTTTGGACTATCGTTAAAAATAAAAAAGAAAATGAATAAAAATCCAACATCTCATGATAAATTGATAAGAAAATTTGTAATATGTGAAATGACTAAATTTGAAATAAGTTTAATAAATTGTTTTGTGAGAGTGAGAGTGTTTAATAAGGGAGTATGAAAGATTTTAAAAGATGAAAATAAGTTAATGGACGTTATCGTCATTATCATTATTATGGTAAAATTAAAATACGTTTTATTACTACATTATATTGTATGTTGTTAAAGTTGAACGAAGGTTAATAATAAATCATGTGTCATGTACACATTTTGTTAATAAAAAAAAAAATAATAATTTTTGTTTATTTATTTCATCCATCTTTCCTGCAACCCATTCATATGCTTATGATTATAATAATAATAATAATAATAATAATTTTTGCACAAAAAAATTTGAAAAAATAATAATAATATTAATAATATGAATAATAATAATATTAATAATAACAATTTTTGCGCGAAAAAATTTGAAAAAAATAATAATAATATTAATAATAATCCTTTATCATAAAGTTGATTGACAATGAATCATTGTCTTGATTGTTGACTTTTTATTCGTCTTCCTATTGGTCGATGGATCTAATCAACAGTTTCCTTGACTACAACGATGTTATTCATGAGAAGTTAGCAGCGCGCGTTAGCGCGCCTGTTTGTCTAGTAATATGAATAATAATAATAACAATTTTTGCGCGAAAAAATTTGAAAAAAATCATAATATTAATAATAATAATATTAATGATGAACAAAAAATTAATACTAATTATGGTGCTGCTATTGGAGTTTTTTTTCATTGGGAAAATAATGGAAAATAAATGATAACACAGATAATTAATTTATCATTGTTTATTTAATGAAACATCAGTCACAAAATTTTATTCACATGATTATTATCCATTAATCGTATATTTACGATGATGAAATGAAAATTTAAAGCTATTATTAAATCTCATCGTATTGTTTTTACATTCTCGTATACAATAAGGCAGTTGACTTTGATATTAAAAATGACTGAATTGAATTAATTTTCAAATAATTTAGAAAAATAGCATTCTAACGACTTGAATTACATGTTTTTTTTATTAATCTTCATTAATCAACTTATCACAGTTGAGCACGATAGATAGACTCCTAATAAATGTATAATTTCAACTATTTAATGAAATATTGTAGAAACTTTGATAATGGCTGGAGAGCGTTGGTGAGAAATTCCAATGGTTTTTTTATGATTAAAAGTTGGAGTTTAGGTTTTGTGAACTGAAGGGAAATTCCTGACGCGCCATTTACGTAAGAGCTTACGAGTTGGTGTTACATTTTTTTGTTGATAAAGTAACACGGTTGAATGTACGTATGGGACCAATTTAAAATACTCTTGATTATATATAAAAAAAAAAAAATAACTAAGTCAATGCCAAGTTGTCAGAGAGTCGCTATCAATCGTGCTACTTATTATTTTTTTTTTTTTTAATATATTTTTATCACTTGAGAAGATCAAAAAAATATCTATTCATAGATCATATCCCTCGTTATTGAATTCACTGCATTATCTCACGAAAACGTTGCATCTCTATCACCCCCAAAATTTGAGGCATCAATGGCGTACATATATATCACAGTTATCGTAATAATATAGTTTCAATAGCCTTTTATGTACGCAGCAATGTGCTTCTTTTCTTCCTCCGACAGGCCATTCTTCAACGTTCTTCGCACTGAAAAATAACAATTCATTATTCATCCTGGAGCGATAATAAAAAAATCATAAAAATCAAACTGTACCATATTGTTCAATGCAAAAATAATAATAAAAACATAAAAAAAAATACTGCAAAATGCATTCCATAAAAATAGAAATATTTTCATTGGGAAAAACGCCAAAAGCCATGCCATAATTTCCATTCCAACGGTTGCAGAGAAAGCTGAATCTTCAATAGGTAAAAAAAAAATGTAAAATAAAACAATAAGTTAAACATGCAAAATTCGTTTTGACAATTGGTGGACCATTTATGGATGAACGAAAAAAAAATTCACCTGAATTTTTTTTTATTCACCTGAAACTATTTCACTTTGAAATTCAATAACAAGGATGCAGAGTTATCGACTTGTTCCTATACATGTCTAGATTGGGGGGGGGGGGGGCTGTGATGTGAGTAAGGAAATGACTGGATGGAATTTTACAACGCTATGATTCATGGTTTTATGTACATATTCGTGTCTCGTTATGAGACACGTCGATTGTCAATTTCTTAATGCATCTGCAAGTTGAGAGCAATAAACTGGAGAATTCCATGACAATATAATTCCAGAAATCATTCCATTCCCCCCCCCCCCCCCGATGAAAAAAAAATATATCACCATATTTTATAAAAACTCTTTCATCGTAATAATAATAATCTAAAATTTATAAAAATAAATAAATCAATCCATCAACCCATTGATAATATTTTTCCACCAAAAATCATACTTCCGGTATATATACAGACCATTGAAAGAGTATAAATCCCTCCGAAGATTCTATATGATCCCCATATGACTCATTCATAACCCATACATGATTTATGACGGTCCGGCGCCATATATACCCTCCAAAGGGATCAGATATGTCTTGAAAAAATTGAGTTACCCCGGCATTTATCGAAAATTTTCACACCGGGTTTCATTGTCACTTTCTTATCATCAGAAAAATTGAAAATGATTAAAAAATATTTTGTAAATAATCATTCAAAGTAAATCCATTCATGAAGTGGAGGATTTTCACTTCTTTTTTCCTCCTTCTCCCACCCCCCCAACCACCCACTGACGTAATACCCGAAAACCCCGGGCATTTTTCTCACCGAGTGAATTTTATCGTTCAAGTACTTGCCCCATCTCCCACAAACATTTTTCCCGAAAAGACGAATGAAAATGTCTATTTATGGATTTAGCTCTCCCCCCCTCCCTCCACCCGTCCCCTCATACCACTCCTCACGAATATCGTAATGGCGCGTCGTTTACGAGTTTATCGTTCAGAGACTGAAATCAATGTGCCGGAACGCGTCGACTAAAGTCTGACAAATCGATGCCGTCAAATTCAATGCGATGAGATACAATCCAGTGTTTCAATTTTCTCTAGTATTTAATGATATAGTAATGTTCAATATTCGATACTGATTACTATTAAATTTTCTCGGATTTTACATGTAAAAAAAATTCAGTGTAACATTTTCTGAAACTATTCTGAATATCTAGCTTGGTATAGTATGCATAGTATAGTATAGATACTATACTGTAAACTATCCATATAGTTAATAAACTACTCCGAGGGATTATACTATTGTAGGAATAGAAAATAGTATAGTATAGTATAGTTAATAGTATAGATACTACACATACTATGTTATATTATATACTATGCATATAGTTTATAAACTACTCCATGAGATTATACTATTATAGAAATACAATATAGTATAGTATAGTTATTTACTATACTATACTGTACTATTTTGCATGGTTATTTAGTATACTATACTATACTTTATACTATGCATATATCAATGAACTACTCTAAAAAAATTTAACTATTGTAGAAATGAAAAATAGTTCAGAATAGTATAGTAAATAGTTCATATACTATACATACTATAGTAAAATAAAAAACAAGAGAATGATAAATATCAATTATCCCACTGGGATTAAACATTAATATTAATCGGCACTCTTTCATTCTTATTCTACCCCCATTATTTTCACACAAACTGGATCAATACCACTGCCGCAGTACTCTCAATGTTATTTCGTGGTTTAAATCCGTGACACGACCCTTCAAATGCAAACATCAAAAAGTGAAATATTTAGAGTGAAAAAAAAAGTGTAAACATTCCCCCCCCCCCCCCTCTCACCCTCTTGACGGATATGCGAGAGATAAAAATTTCACCCAGTCGCGAATTAAAAAAAAATAATAATAATAATTGTGAAAAATGAGGTGGTCGGGGTCAGCTGTTTCCATTGTTACCCAGAATTTATATTATATTCATTTCATTATTTCAGTGGGTGAGCCATACATGCCACAAGTTTATCTCCCACTCTCTGAGTACTTATCGAAACAATGGGTGGGAAGAGAGGGGTGGGATTATATGGCTATTGCCAATTGGCATAAACCTCGCTTTTAGTAGCATTATTAATAGTCAAACAGTCATAAACCAAAATATCATGAATATGGTCTTGTTGTTCATCCGTAAATTTGTGAGAATGAGAGAAAATCATGGGGAAATTGTGTGAATTCTCATGCTGATTCAAACGTAATCACAATACATTTACAATTTGACGTTTTTTTTTTTTACTGTCGACATTGCTGAATATTTGATGATTGTGATAAATTTTTACCTTTGAAAAAAAAAAGAGAACAATTGAGTTAAATTGAATGAAACAATAGGGGATGAGGGAGACAATAGTGTGCAATTGCTCGCATTTGTTCTGTACCATTGGGTTTTAACATTTTTTTTTTTTACCACTTTTTCGTCGAGTTTGAAATTTTTTTTTTTTTTTTCAAGGGAAGGTAAAATTGACAAGAGAATTGAAAATGATATCCTTGATTAATCCGATTGACAGTACGGCAATTGAACACACGCTGGGTTATAACTAGACGATGGTAATCAATAAGCCATTTGTTACGTGTCTCCCAATTCAGTTGGTCGCTTGTTTCCCAATAAATCATTTTAGTAACATAGAAACGCATCACTGACGACGAGATATCGATTGTTTGAATTAAATTTAGCATATCTGTGATGTTTAGTATTTCAATGGGAGGGTGAGGGGGTGGCAGATTAATTTAATTATTATTAAAACCTTTTAATTTTCTCATTAAAACTGTAAAAAAAAAAAAATAATTAATCAACATATTTCATTCGTTTGTAATGTTTTTCCTCCTTTCAGTAATGAATTGTTCCCATGAGATTGAAAAATAGTGAGAGGAAATCATGCATACTATATAGAAAATTGTTAGTAAAAAGAAAAAAGCATGGAAAACATGATGAAAAAAACCACTGAACCCTATTTAAAATTTTTCTTCACCTTTGGAAGACAACAAGGGGTGTTATACCAAGTGTATTCGCGTGTATCTTCAGGGTCGGTACCCTTCTGGCGTTGTGTTGTTCTCACGTGTGCGTGATCGTTTCACTGGACAAAAATAATATAAAAGATAGTTGACACAGAGAGTGTCATTTGAGATTAGAACCATCACCACACCCATTTTTTTTTTTATCCATCACCGTTGTATTAAAAGAAAATACTGAGGAATTCATTAAATTGTTCTACTTTAAGAGAATAAAGAAATTTCTACTTCGATATGAATTTAATGAATAAAATAAATGAGTAATGATCAATAAATTTTCTTCTTCTCTTTCATTTCTATATAAAATTCGTTTACTTGAGAATTAAAAGTTATAACAAGAAATTGAAGATTTTAATACCTAGTTGTGGAATCGGATTGGAGATTGAGGGGGGGTGGTGGGTGGGAGATAGGTTGGAATGAATAATTCTGTTGTATCTATACAGAAAAGATACGATGGAATCAGAGGAAAAAAAAAAAAAGAGAGATCGAGAACTGTAAGCACGTCGATGGAGGGATTTAGGAATCCGTTCTGTTGCACGAAAGAATTTTTTTTTTCCTTTTATCCTCTTTTAAAACCCAGGTACCATCACATCAATTCCATATAAATTCACGTCTCTCCCGTAAATTGAAATTCAAGGATACGTGACACAGTAAAATATGAATACAACCTTTTAGAAATAAACTGAATGAATGATGAAGATCATTAATTAATTAATTTTTATTACCCTGCAGTTAAAATTTAATTTTCAATTAGAGACTGAGGACGACGCCTCGTAATTGACCATTATCACGATCGTTGTGAAACGTTTACCACCCTCTAACCCCCTTTACCTATGGCACAGATATACTGCCAAGACATCCTAGTATGATTAACCCCCCCCCCCCCCTCTTCTACCACTGACTTTTGGTGTACCCGTAACAAGCGACACGGAATAGAAAAACGTCTTTTGCACCCTCGCGTGACGACAGTCAGTGAATCAAAAAGTTTAAGTTATTATCCTTCTCTTTTTCAGTCCCGTCTTTCTTTTTTTTTTTCATTTCGTTTTGAGAACGATATTAACTCGAGATAACAAACCGGAAGTGGCTCTAGGGTGAGCCCATTTCCGGTTGCGATCAGGGGGAAAATTTTTCTTTTTTTTTTTGGGAGTCATTCTGAGGGATTAATCGGGGTTTGAAATGATTTTAATGTATACCTCGTAAATTACCGATTTAAAACTCCACTCAAGCCCATTTCACTCCGATAATTCCTAGAAGAATCCCCCCCCCCCCCCCACAATGTAGAATTTTCTCGTTAATTATCGCACAGTGTAATGAAGCAAAATTTGCCCCCTTTGTGATGTTTTGAACTGGAAATTTTTCATTGGAAGTGTTCGATGAAGCATATCTCATTAGCCTATCAGTAATCACTTCTCCAATATTAATATTTTAAAGGTAAAATTTTCAATCAAAGTGTTGTAATTGAATTTAAGAGAAAACCGCAGAATTTTCATCGTTAATCTAATATTAAAATTCACCTGCGGCTTGAAATGAAAGAGAATAGAAATATTGAGATTGAGTAAAAGGGTGCATTAAAAATGTGCAAAAAAGATGATAATTTTTTTTTTTTTCTTCAACTTTCGACCAACGGTTTTGCGTCTGTTTCACTAATTATTTATCTCTCGTTTCTATTAAAAAATAATTATCACTATATTAATGATAATAATTGTAATTAATTAGCGAAACAGAGTCGCGTGCAAGGGTGCGGGGATCGCACTTACAAGACTTACGATCGGCGTGTCTCGTTCTTTTTCTCTCCCTCGGTGTTGTTCTTGTTGCTGGTGATTTTGTTGCTGTTTTTACTAGGGACTCGAGTAATTCATCATCACCGTCTGTCACATTGCCATTTGTCATTTCGTCCCTAAGAATTGGACCAAGTGCTGTACGTCCTGCAAGAAAAAACAAAATTTCATTAATTAAAAAACAAAAATACTTTATATTTTTTTTAAACCCTTGAATTCTTCATAAAACTAAATATCTGATACATATTTATAATTAAAAAAAAAAAAATTTTAAATTCCATTCCATCTGGATTGTACAGTTGTACACACTAGGTAAGACGTATTGAGTTGTAAAAAGACAGACTAGTTTCCGGCCGTTGGAGGGATTTTTATCTCTGGATTGAGGAAACTCTGGTGAACTGGCTAAAGCTCCTGTCTCAATTTTCCCCACTACTCCCACCATCTAGTTTTCTACTGGCGCTCGTAAACTCTCTCCCCCCCCCCCCCCCATGCTATGTAGACCATTTCGTGCAATAACTTATGTCCTTTTTATTTTTGTATACATCAACCCTAGTGTATTTTTTAGTAAGAAAAACGTAAAACCACTGATGCTCACACGTACAACAAAATCTCGTACTCTCACTCGTATTTATTTACATTGTTCTCTGTTTTTTTCATACGGAGATTACAATTTTTTTTTTTCTCACCACTTTGTTCAATTGAATGACAAATACAACTCTCTTACGATGAATTCTACCGGGAATTCAATTGTTATGAAATATTTTTACTTCATCAGTGGAATTATCAATTGTAAACAGTTGACAAAACCATTTGAATATCTATCAATAATTCACTGAGTCAAATAACCCCAGAATTATTCAAATTCCCTCACAACTTCATCCCAAATATTCACCAATTTCTTGCTACGAAATTTATACATACCTCATGGTAACCACAACGTTCACCAAAACCTTGTGTTGTCCTGCATGTTTATAATATCCTTGAAATTGTGTTTAACGTGGAGAATTAACGAGACAACAAAATGAGATCTTGGGAGTCATGTAATGGCGGACATTTAACCTCAATAAAACACTTGCTGGGTTATACACACGAGAACAGAACAAAACGAAATGATTTTCTGAGAGATGTTGAATAGATATTGGATTCATTCACTGATATATTTTTTTTAAACCCAGAAACTCTTTTATTTCAATAAAATTGTGGGATTCAAGCGTCACATTTTACTTTCTCGTCCGCCATCTTGATTACGTTAGAGTGTCAATAAGAATAATCCCTACGTTACCATCGGATGATCTACATTATCGATGATATTATTTACTAATCTAACTTAACAATTGTTTAAGCCTAATGACACAATAAATCCTGCAATATACACGAAAAAATTCGCTCTTAAAAATTAAATCCTCCACCCGAGCTATTTATTAATATAAAATAAATCAAACTCACCATCTTTTCGTTGTCTACGCCATGGCAGAGTGCCGTGAAGACTCTCAACATCAGAAATATCACTGCCCAAAAGCTGTCTCAGTTCAGCATCAGCACGATCCTCTTTTGTTCTGAATTTACCCACCTTGAAGCAGACAAAAGAAATTGATGTACTTGGTGAAGAGATAAGAATATAAAAAAAGGAGCAATTTACTGTTTTTTGAAAAAAATTGAGACATTGTAAAAAAAACACACAGAAAACTCACTTCAGTTATCATTTTCCCTCTAGTTTTATTTCTCTCCCGGTGATTAGCTTTCTTCTCCAGCTGCTGAATGACACGCTCCCTCGTTGTTCTGTACTCCAATGCAAACTCTGACACTATTCTGCAAAATTCATTTGGCTTTGTGTCCTGTACACGATGAAGGGGAATACCCAGCCAAAGTATAAACTTGTGAAATCTATTGATAATACGTCTGTGGACTATACTGATGACTATTATTCTTTCTGCACAGTCGGCCAAAAAATCAGACATTCTGTAAATTAATATTTGAGATATTTCTATCATTATTAGGAGTAAAATGAATATCTAAGATCTTGTCTTTGTGAAAATGAAGAAATCAATATCACGAAATGAGAAAGAAACGAAGAAAAAAAAATTGAAGGAGAATTGAGAAATGAAAGTAGGAAGAAAAAAAAATATAGTCCAATATCTGTGGGTAAAGAAGACAGTAAAAAAAGGGGAAAAGAAGTAGGAAGAGAGCTTCAAGTAATTAATGGCAAGACGCTTGGACGTTTGCCAATTTCTGAAGAAGAGAGAAAAAAAAAAGAATACACGAATTTATCGGTTACCCAGAGCCCCATACCACGAATTTTGGCTCTCAAACAGAAACAATAAACCAAAGTGATAAAATAAGATATATCAAATGATGAATTGATGAATAAAATTAATTAAACTCACTTGACTTTCATCATAGTTGAACCATCGTGTTTGGCGATAAGTTTAAGGTGATCCCATGATGCTTTACACTCACTCTCCAGTTTAAATATGTTGGATGCTAACTCGTCAAAGTCAATCTTTGATGCTCTAGTTACTGCTCCAATCTGTACCGAATAGAGAGAAAAAAAAAAAGAAGTAAGAGATGAATAAAATAAAGAAATAAAAAGTTTTTCACTCTGAAAATAAAACTTGATGAAGCACTCACCTCGGAATAGAGATCCGTTGAGTCTGGAAATTTTTCCATCACCATGTGACAGAGATGATGAAGGAGTGAGTGCTTGTGCACAGTGTCCTTGACTTCAGGTACTTTGGCTAGGTATTCGAGTTGAAAGCCCTTTACCTTTAAAAAGTTGTTCGGTTAAAAAAAAAAGAGATAAATGAGTTGAGAATTGAATGGAACCAGGGCTCAAACGTTATAAATAAAAAAAAGCAGATTAAAACGGATATTATTTTCACAATAATTGAATAGTCTCACCTCATTTCCATTGAGAAATATACCGATTGATAGAAGTGTGCTGAGAATACCCCGAAACGTTTTATTCACTCTCAGAGTCTCCATTCCTTGCTTGAGATCCATCAAAGGATCCGCAATTTCCTGTGTTTAAAAAAAAGAGAAAAATAAAATTGCTTAAAGTTATTATTATACTCGTATCAACTTTTTCCCCCTTCTCATCGCCCCAAAATTTCTATACAACTGTTGCCAATTCAACTTTATGTATACCCCCCCCCGGCTGATTTGACTATTACTGACAAAACTTTATCGATATATATACATCCTCCCTCTTTACTCACCTTCTCCGAGTTCTCAAAGTCTAGTTTGAACGCCCAGAGCTTCAATCTCGCTGGCAATTCTGATATTGATGCTAGAGTGAGAAGAAATTGTTCAGCTGAACCAAGTGGAAGATCGGGACTGGCGGCCTGCGCCTCTTGAATTCTCGATCGTTCTTCCTCTGTTGGTAGCATTGTTAATAGTTTCTGAAATTTTTAAAAGAAATTATGTAAAATCATTATTTTATAAATATGAAAAAATTCTAATAAATCTCACCTCAATACCCTCTCTATTCATAATAGTTGCATCCATCTTGAGAATAGCTGTCTTGATTGATCTAGGTGGTGGTAATTTTGTCATACCAATATTAATGGCATTCGATCTCTTGTGATCCAAAACAATAATCTCCTTGTTCTTGTTCATCTCCTGTTGTTTCTATTATTTTTTTTTAACAATTCAAAACAAAAATTACAATTAATCACATTGATTTAATTGATGATGTGTATGCAGGGCTATCCAGTTAACAATTAATGAATATGAGGAGAGGGGAGGGGGGGGGGGGGGATTCTAATTAATTGCATGACTCGATCACGTGCAGAGTCTCGTTAGCGGCGACGAGTGTTAATTTTTTTTTTTTTTTTTAATTTCACTCACCAAATTTTTTTGGACAGATCAATCTGAACAATTGGGTAATATGGAAGAGAAGCTGTATAGGCAGGAGGTAACAAGTAGCTAAGCATTGGGATAATGTGATGAGTGTACGAAAAAGTGAGTAAAATAGATGAGTAATAAGTGAAATGACAAAGCAACAATGAGAAACACTGAAGAGTCATCCAGGTTTTTCTATCTATTATTAAGAAAAAAAGAAAAAGTTGAGAAATTGAGACTCACCTCCTGCAGTAAAACCAGGATATCATGCCATTTTTTTTTTTTTTTGTATCGTGCGAGCCACCAACAATATTGCAAAGAATACAAGAAACATATTAGTTTAATTTAATCATTTATTTTGATTAATAAACCACCACCTTCACAGGAATATTTCACGATTATTATTATTTTTATAATTATTCTCATGTAGAGAGTGAGTGTCTAGGTATAGTGTTGACAGTTGAATTGAAATGAAAAAAAAAGTTAATGAGAGAAAATTCTAAAGACCTAAACATGAATTTACTTTCATTTAAACAAATATATATATTCCCCATCTACTTCATTGAAATAAATTGAAAATGGAAAAACTTTTGGCACAGAGTGAATTCACTTCACATCATATCTAAGTGAATACTTGTTTGTCAAAAGTCCACGTAATCTAGGAAGAGAAGGAATGTAAACTATCTACGAGGAGTTTGTTTGTAAGCTCTCTGTCGATCGTTGGTCTGTCTTACTTTCGTAAATCTCGTGGTAAACTTTCCATGACAAATCGCAGAACTTCCCCACCTCCCCCACCCCCCCTATATTCTCCTATCAAATTCATTCTCTTTGTCTCACCGAAGAGCAAGCAATTTCATGTTACTCCGCCCTCTTAGTCTATCTCATCTGCCCCCTCTCCTCCCACCCTCCCACAAGCGGAAACTGGCAAAAGTGTCTAGGAAGTGCCTCAATGACTTTTTATACCTCCCCTCCCCCCCTTTTTTTTATCCTCTCAGAATACCCCTGTGTACCATTACATTTTTAAACTTGTCGTGACGGTTATCACTCGTGTTGCAAGTTATACGATAAAATTTGAGATTATGGAGAAATTTATGGGTATACTTGGGCCACTAATGGCAAATTATGGGTGTTATTGAGAGAATTATAATTGGGGATTATTATCTTGGAGAGTGTCGACAGAAAAAAAAATTAAATTGAGGTTTTTTTTTGTTTTGTTTTTGGAGACGATTAGAGCTTAATTTGAGCTCATGAAGGATCTCAATTTAAGGTCAATGAAAAGCTTCAATTAGGATTTTTAGTGTCTCAAAATTTAATATTTGAAGAGCTCAAATTAACCTCTTTAATGACTCAAAATGAGCTTTTAAAATGCTCAAACTGAACTCTCAAATATCCGAAAATTAGACTTGTAGAAATTGAGCATTTCAATTTCTCAAAATTTAATATCTGAAAATCTCAAATTAAGCTCTTCAATGGCTCAAAATAAATTTTGTAAAAGCTCAAATTAAGCCTTTCAAAAAATTCAAATCAATTTTTTTTATCCCTGAAAAATCTACCGTAATATCTTTTTTTCCCATTAATTACACAAAAATTCTCTATCCGACGAAGGAAAAAATTATTCTAACAAAAAATCTGAACCATCTGTCGAGTCCTTTATAAACACGGAAATCCCTGAGTAATTAGCGCACGAATTGAGTACCAGCGTCACCCCTAACGATGAAAAAAAAAACAACTCTACAAAAAAAAAAACAGACGGGAAGAGGGAACACAGTGGGATTTTGAGAGTTTCTGGCGTCACAGCAGTCAGAATTAAACTGACCAAAAAAATTTCATAAAAGAAAAATGAAAGAAAGAACATGAAAAAAAAACCCACTCCACACGTAATGAAAACAGAAAAAGGTGGTAGACGGTAAAAAAAAAAAAAACTTTTGTTTGCCTACTCGGCTCTCCGCAGGCTTTCCTAGGAGCACGTGCTGCAATTACCATTAGTTGACTGTAAATTCGTTAAAAGTACATTAAACCCGGATTTTACTCGGCATTCAAAAAAAAAAAAAGTCGAATGAATGTTGTTTTGTTTTTTCTTTTTCGTCAAAAGATTCAACGAAATTGATTCAAAAGAGTTTTTCACCCTCGTACCAATCACTTTGCGCTTGGATTGACTAATTAATAGGTTCGTTAAGGTAGTCGGTATCATTGAGTACTTTTAATTGCACTAAAAACACTTGACATGGAAGAAAACAAAAAAAAAGCCAACGGAGAAATACAAAATTTAATTGGGGAAAGGGGTGAATGTTGAATTGTTAAAAAATTTTCTCACATCGAAAACTTGATAATTTCGTTAATTGAAGATAAATAAAAGTTAATTAGAGGTAGAGTTGAGAAAGGAAGAAAAGGATTTATTGGTAATTATCAAGTTTTGGAAAATACTGTGGATAGAAACTTGAATTGGAATTGATGTAATAAAATATTAAATAATGAACGTCTGACTCAACTCGCACCTTAACCCCTTATAACCAGTAATACCGAAGAATTATTTTACGATAAGAGAGAGAGAGAGAAAGAGAGAATAAATGATGGTGGCATAAATAAGGGTTGTTAAGGGTGGAAAAATGAAAACTATGTGAAACAGATAAAATAACATAGTTAAAAAAAATAGCTCATTCAAGTTATATATGAGAGGAAAGAGCCAACAACGTAATGAGCGTCAACTTTTATTTCTATATTATTCTGTATAATAAAAGCAAAGTGATAAAAATTGTTTCAAGAGGAAATACTGTTCTCACTTGAAGAATTTTCTTTTTTTCACGTTATTAATTTCTCCACTTTTCCACCCAATTTGCATACCTAATTTAAAGAACGTTTTATTTTCTCTTTTTAATTCATTTCATTCAATTTTCAACAATTCCGAGCTGAGTGGTTTCTCGTGTTAAAGAGAATTAAATTTTTTTTCTTTAATAAAAAAAAAAATATTTCACATCTTCCTTGTTTCAAGTCAAAATGAAAATTCAAACAAATCCATAAACTTTGTTTTTTTTTGACTAAACATTAATTCTGAATGTTGAAGGAACACTGGATGTGTAATTTCTATCTAAGGCTATTACAATCCGTGTACAATGTAAACAGTATCGAAGGGTTAGAATGTACGTGAGTATTCGAGATTGATGGGATTCAACTATCAACAGACACGTATGAAATTTGTGGTTAAAGGTCATGTTGAAACTTTAACCAAGATTATCCCTTTTAATCAGTGCAATCCTAACTCTATAGAATACTCATTCAATTATCGTTTACTCAATTATTACAATCAAACAATGTAAAATCTCTCACAAAAACACTTTTCTCATCTCAGTGATTATTTTATAATTTTAGTTTGTAAATGGAAGAAAAATAAAATTTTGATAACAATTAATACATTTTTTTGAAAAAATTAATTAAACAAAATTAGCACTGAAATGCACGAAAAGCGAGATTTATAAAAGAATTGAGGTATAAAAAAAAAACTCACCTTGGTGATGAGATCCTTGGCTCGACTCTCAAAGAGATGTTCCAATTTCTGGGTATCCACGTTAACAGGTTGTAGCTCATCCCATATCATCTTATTTTTGTCAAGACGTGATAAAATAATTGGATCATCTCTCACTTCCTTCCAAAAGAGTTTCACTGTTTTTTTACTCTTTTTAGACAATGTCTGTGTAGGTGAAACTGGACATTTTATTGTACCAGGTGTTTCACCAATTGGACAAGATCTCGATGACTTGAGATTAACACCAAATGGTGGTGGTGGTGTACCATTGGGTAATGGCAGTGGAAATTTACCACCAGGTGGCGGTGGTGGTGGTGCTCTTGTGCCATTTTGATTTGTTAACATTGGTGGTGGTGGTGGTGGTGGTACACCATTATTAACATAAACTGGCCCAAGTACATCAATTTCATCATCTGAATTGAGATCAGTAAAATCAAGATCACAAAGTGCTAATGGACGTTTTAATTTATTAACAAGCTCCTCCCAGTGTAACTCATTCTCAGTTTTTTTAATTTCTGTTAATTTTTGAACATTATCACCAGTTGGTGATTTAACAATATCTCCTTTTGATTTTGACTTTGCTAAACCCTCTTTAGCTTTTGATATTAAACCACTCATATCTCCTATTCTGAAATTATCACAATTGACAATTGTAATTAATAATTTATTACAATAAAAAAAATTGTATTATCAAATAATTAAATAAATTACCTAGATACTTTCTCCTCAACAGGACTGCTTGGTATAAGATTTTGAGCAGTCAATTTTTGGGTTAAATCTTTAACAGTACCATCTCGTTTCATTTGCACAAGTACCCTACGATCCTCATCCTCATCCGTATGATTACCCTCATCACACTCAACCCCCTCATCCGGACTCTTGCCATACCACGGTTTCTTATCCTCCGAATCAAGCTTGTTAGCAGCATTCATGAGTGGTGTTAGATCTTTACGGCTATTGGCTCTCGATATCTTGTATGATGTTGAATCATTGCGTTCGTATGTTCCACCATTCTTGTAGCGTATACCATTGGAAACGAATGGTCCTTTGATACCAAAAAAAAATGCAAGGTAAAAGAGACAATAGTAAAAGAAGAAAAAGGCTAAACAACTTAAACCACGTGAATATACCTTCTTGATCCTCACTATTACCAATAGTTGCTCTCATGTTTGCTGTGGCCTCTTGCTGCTCTCTGATAAAGCTACGTTGACGTTCAGCCCTCTCTCTTCTTCGTCTCAATGCCGGCGTAACTCCAACATCGTCTAAATTGATTAGCTGAATTAATGGCAAAAGCAAATCCACTTCCTCTCTCTCTCTCCCCAATTCCCCCTTCAATCCTCCCACTTGCCCCAACCCAAAAGCTAACCTCAAGTCAAAGATGTTTCCTCATGCAATCGTTGAAAATTGAACTGCTCGTATGCACAATTCAAATTTACCCAATGTAATCATATATGCTGGAGCAAATCAAGTCATATTTTCATTGACATTGCTAAAGATAAATGTAACAAGTCCCGAGGCTATACAATTGCCAATGCATTCATCTTTGTGGAATATTTTTATTGAATTAGAAAGCATCACTCACTTGGATATCCACTTTTGTTCTCTTTGTAGCTACCATTGAGCTGAACATCACCAAGACCCTGAGAGCTTTGAGAGCTGCTCGACTCATCGTCGTCGTCCAGTAGATTTGTATTTAAAGTACCATTTAAAGAGTTTAAACCGAGTGAATGATTCAAACGTGGACTCAATCGGGCATTCAAAGACATTGATAGTGGTGATGTACCAGTTGAATGTCTACGAGACTTTCGACGCTCTTGTGAATCTACAAGTGATTTTCTATTGCGTAGAGTTTTTCTAAAAAAATAATATTTCCAATGTGATAAATAAATAATACAAAAATGAAATAATTATTTATAATTAAATACCTTATATTATCATCTAGTTGTCGTATTGGTGAACCCCTGTCATTGCCATCCTCATGATGTAATACAGCTTCATAAATTTGAAATTGTCTAAGTAAATCAAGATCAGTTCCCTGTTTAGACATATATCGCTGAATAATACCCTCAATTCCTTGCTCTTCAAGGCAATCAACCTGATCATAATAAGTATCTTGATCGGGTATACCATTGAGACACTTGTTGATAAGTGTTGTTGCATATATAAGTAATTCTGTATCAGCAGCATCGTAATCCTTGAGTAATTTCATAACATTTGTCCATGGTATCATACCACGTGATGTGTCAACTGATCTTACAGCACGTACTAGAAGAAGACTGTTTGTCTCAATATACTCGACAAAGACAAGTAGTAGTTTGAGTGCGGTCTTGACGACAAGCCTAAACCGACTTGCAATGAGGGTATAGAGCCATTGAACTGTCTGGCCGTGCTCCATAACACCATTCATACCGTCTACATAGAGCATCACCTGGCCAAGAGCTTATAGAGAAGAAATTATTAAATTATTAAATTATAACAAAACAACATATCTCTTAATCAATGATTAATACTAGATTATTCAGAGTTATACTGAGAGAATATCTTCACGAGAATTTTCAAGAAATTACGGTAAAACGATAAAGCTCAGGCAAAAACTCTCGTGTTTGTGAAAACATTTTCGAGTGCCTCGTAAACTTTTCTACCCAATGGTGGTGGGGGGTGATTCCAACGAGCTTGGCTAACAAGAGTTTAGAGCGTAAATTTGACTATTCTCTATATACCAATTCAACCAGTCCACGAGGATGGTACCGGTTTTTCAGAGTCATTTAAACCACCGAAAAAAAATTTATCCACCATTGTTACCATAAATTTACTTAGTATTTTGTGTTTTCATTGAAATTTTCACTGAAGGGGTTAAATTATCCTTCATCCCCGGGCGGAGGGGGGGGGGGATGAAACTTTTAATTAAACCAAGAAATTAGTATTTTTTTCTTGAGTATAAAACTTTGAAATTAAGAGGGATTGAGTATTTACTCGTTAAAAAATTTTTTTTGATTGAAATTAAGTATTTTTTTTCCCATTTGTTGAACAAACATTAAATCCTCTCAACATATACCTAAGTAAAAAATTTTAATTCTCAGCATCGTGATTGAATTGATAATCATTGAGCAAACGGATGGAATAAAGTGAGTGAACTAAGTGGAATAAGTTGAGTCGATTATAAAGTTTAAGTGAATTTCGAGGAGTGATTTTGCGCACAAGTGGTGGAAGCAAACTCCTTGAAATTTAACATCATTTCACAGGCCATTGAGCATTGAAGAGGTATCAAATGTATAAAATATTCTCCCCCCCCCCTCCCTCTTTCAAAAAAAGTATTGGTTAAATTATCATGACTACATTGGTTATCACAACTAGAGGAATTTTATTTATTTTTTTTCGTCTTTACCCCCTAAATTGCACACCATTCAACTGGACCCAAGTAACTTTAATTAAACTACGAAACGTATACAAGTACCGAGCCATTTGTTATCCGTCTCACTTTAATTCAACCCCTTTAACACGTATCTCTCACACAGTACATAAAAAAATAAAAAAAATTTTATTTCAATCGTTTTTTTTTCTTTTTTTTTATTAAACCTTTTTCCATTCGCCTCTTGCTTTCTCATCTGTTTCAAGCATTCGCATATAACCCAACAGTTGAGATTTATGAAGGGTGAAAAAAGCCTGAAGCCGTTCGTTTCTCATATTCTCATGAATTTTTTCTTTAATGAAAAAAAAAAAAGGATAACAAACCAACTGTCCACTTTCTTTCTCCTCTATTAAACATTTTTCTCATCACTCTATTATTCTCATTGACTCAGGATTATTCATTTTGAAACAAAAGTGATGATTACAAAGAATTTATTGTTAACAAATAAAGGAATTTAACTAATTCAGAAGAATTAATCGTCCAGAAATTGGGTATTGTTCATTTTCTATAGCCGGAGATGAATAAATTCCTTCTAATGAATATATTTTATGAGAAGAGGGTCAATCTCTACCTCTCCTCCTCCTCCCCCCCCCCCCTCTCCCTCACAAACCACAAAGTCCATTAAATTTTACTGATTTCTCTACCAAGTGCATTCAACCCAACTAATTCAATTCAGTATACATACCTCAATCGTTTAGAATCATCATGTATAATTATTAAACCACGCATTTATCATTACACAATTATACACACCGTCATTACGTAAATGCCAATTAATCCCTGGTGGGATTGTACCAACATTGGAAAGCCAAATTGAAATCAAAACCCTTGTGTGATTGTGTCATCCCGTATTGTAATTTCCGATTGTTAAATCACTATTTCGTGATATATTTGAAATGTCTATTCAATATCATAATTATTCACGTGAATCTATTGGTTGAATGGAAAATTTTGATTAGTTGTTTTGTCTACTGTTGAATCGTACATTGTTTATTTGATGAGGGAAATGGTTATTGTTTTGATTATTATTGTTAATTCTAATTTTTGGTAAATTTTTTGTTTGGAGGGTCAAATGAGGGTCAAATGAAGGTTTTAGTTGAGAAAAATGAGGGTCAGGGGATTTTAGAGTAGAGAAAGTTGACTTTAAATTATAATTTTTTTTATTACAAATCCGAATATGGAAAGAGGGTCTGATAAGGGTCATAATGAGGGTCAAATGAGGGTTTTAGTTGAGAAAAATGAGGGTCAGGGGATTTTAGAGTAGAGAAAGTTGACTTTAAATTTATAATTTTTTTTATATTACAGAACTGATGATGATAAGAGGGTCTGATGAGGGTTTGATAAGGGTCTAATGAGGGTCAGAATCAAATCTGAGCTTGTTAAACCCTGCAAGGGTCTAATCAGACTCGAAAGAGGGCCAAATAAGGATTTAATCAGATTCTCATGTATTTTTAGAACCTGGAGAAGCCAAAATTCATTCAACCAAAATCCCTATTATATCCAATCAAAATATTCATCCTGTTTATCACTGTGTCTCTTGACATTATCCCTGAATTAGACGTTTTAGCTTATCTACTCATGGAATTATGTGTTGCTATGTGTCACTGTCAGAATCGATGGAAATTTAATCATATGAAACTTGACTAGACGGAGGTGATGTGACATCGATAACGAGGAATTTAACTGCGACATTTGAGATTTAACGAGACGTATATATGAACCCAATACATAAATATCCAAAATTTTATGAACACAATTTAAACCATAAAATCATGAATTTATGATTTAATTCTTCATTCATAAAAAAAAAATTAAATCATAAAAAATAAATATTCAATAAATGATTAAAAAAAAAAAATGATAAAAATTGATACTCTCAGTGTAAAATTTAATATTTTCATTTACTTTTTTATCATAATGTATGAAAATTATACAAGTAACATAAGTACTCACCTCTCAGTATATAATTCTGATAATTCTGGTCCGCCTCGTTGCCGACCTTGATGAGACATGCCAGTCCGTCATTCTGCACAAACTCATGAACCAGATCCTTGTCCTCCTGCAATAATACGTATACATGTACTTTAACTCTCTGACATTTCATTTAATAAGAAAGAAAGAAAAACAGAAAAAAAACAACAGAGAGGTAATCAGATAGAATGGAGTGGAAAAGACAGAAAATAAAAGAAAAGTTTGAGAAGAAGAGTTTTTGATAACTAGAGGTAGAATTTTTAATATTCAAGAATAATAGGGCTGACGTTAATACGACATTGGATATATTTCAAGGATGAATTAAGAGGGAAAACTGTCTCTTGAAAAAAAAAAATTTTTTTTTCTTTTCATGACATTGTATTAATTTGGGGAGGAGTGGGAGGGGGGATGAGAATAGTCAAGTCCAGCCATTCAATTTGTCTGTTCACTTCCAAGTGTCTAACCATATCCCCCTCAGTATTTGCGAAAATTAATGAGAATTAGGTATATCGTGGAGACACAAAGTCGCTGGACATAATGGAAAATCCTACCGAGTTTGATTAAACTTTTCCCTCTGTCTCTGTTTTAATCATGAACCCCCCCCCAAAAAAAAGGGGGGATTCAACAAGAGTTTCCAACTCGTTTTACCCATTAAACTGTCTATATATATCGATTTATTTGATTCCATCAATTTCATCTCACCAAATTCAAACTCGTCAGCCATTCTCTCATCTTTATTACTCATACCAGTACCATGAGGGGGTGGGGAGGGAGATTTTCCAAAGTATATTCAGGATAGACAGTCTGTCGAAACCCGTGAAAATTTGATTAAATTTGTGGATCAAGGTACAAGATTAAATCCCAACACATGAAAATTCAGGTTTGTATCATGAGAAATTATGAAGAATCTTGATATAACGAATTAATTAAATATTCATAGAGAATTAATTGATTTTTTTTTTAATCTATTCAAAATTATCTATTTACTTCTCAAATATATCTAAAAAAAAAAAAATTGTCCAAAATAGAATTGTTTGAGTGAATAAAATGAGAAAAAAAGTGAATTTTTTTTATTTAAAAGGATCGGATGACGGTATATCTGAGAGAAGATATCGAAAAGAAAGCGGCAGAACGGCTGCCGTTTCTCGCAAATATTTACTCGGGCAATAGCCATGGAGAGGACAAGTAGGAGGGGGGGGGGGGGGGGGAGATAAGGGGGGAAAGAAACGAGTTGGATTTTAAAAATAACAACCAGTGAAATAAAAAAAAAAAACCCACCTGAAAGATCTGCTTGAGGGAGAAGAGTGCCCGTCGCAATTCTCGGCCCTCGCTGTTCAGCAATTTTTCTGCAACAGACAAGCAACACGCAACCATTTATTATAATAATACGCGCCAGAATCAGGGAATACCGTGATGAGGGGGGGGGGGGGATAATAATAATAAAAATGTTTATCGTTTGTTGGAATATTAAACAAGGGTCTGATAAGGATTAGATCCTCATTTAGTTTGATAATAATAATTTTGTGAATTAAATTTTTCAATAAATAAAAATGGAAAATTTTAAAAATGACACTTTGACCCTTGATAACCTGATTAAACCCACATTAAACACTTATCAGAGGTTTTTTAAACCTTCAGAGAGAATACTCAAGCCCTCATTTGACCCTCAGACACTCACACAACAAGTAAACAAAAATACTCTCTTCTTGAATTCATTTCAAGGACAATTTATCTACTGTTAATTCCATGAAAAGGAAAAGCACTGGATAACACTGTATATACGGTTAATTTTATATAAATTACCATCATCGGATTAAAGTTCACCATATATACCACTAACTTACTCTTCATCTCAGGCTCTTCTATCGCCCTCACGGCAAATTCTTTTACTATCGAGATTGGAGCTAATTTTAGAATCGTGAGAGTTTAACTCGGCTCAATGTAATAAGAGGTGGTGGGGAGGGGGGGGGGGGGAGAGATTCTATCTGGTAGCTAAGCAACTGATGAGAAATTTAATAAAAATGAAAAAATTAATATTTTCATATTTATAGAATAAATAATTAAAATAAAATTAATTTTTCTTAGAAATCTCATTTGCATGAGTTCTGTGATGACAAAACAGTGTATTTTTTTTTTTGATTGCATCAGAATTTGAAAAAAAAAAATGAAAAAAATGGTGCGGTCGGGTATTACCGATAATAGAGTTTTATGTCGATTTTTCTCATTTCTTTTTCACTGCGGCTGGCTGAGGATAGACGTTTTTTTTTTACCTCCCTCTGTCTCTCCACTCATTCGCTCTGAAAGCGAATACGCGCTACTAAGTTTCCCCCCCCCCCCCCCGCCCCTTTCTACTCTTATTTTTTAGTACTCGTTAGAAGCTTCAAAACCACGTTGCACACGACGACGACTTCTCGAATGCAAACACTTGAAGATTTTTCTACGTAATTATCCCACTGAACTACCCCCTCGTACCCAGTAGAGCATTTTTTATTATTTTTTTACTTCTCCGAGGGAGAGAGAGAGAGAAAAAAAAGTGTCATGATTTACAGTCATATGATTTCTAGAGAATAGTGATTAATTAATTGAGATAATTAATTAATTCAAAATTGTCAAGGAGGTGTGTGAATTATGAAAGAGAGATTTTTTTCTTTTTGGGTTAAAATTATTTTTAACATTTGCAGTTAAAAATTCAAAACAAAAATAGTCCTCGCAAATGATTTAAATTAAATGAAGTAATTGTAATGGAGACAGAGTGTCTGTGTAATATGTTATTATCACGCAATCTCTGGAATATTATGATCTTGGATGGAGAATATGCGTATATTGGAGAACAGCGAGAGGTAATTGGGGAGACGCTGTAGGGGTCAAAAAATAATAGGGAGGGGGGGGTTGAATTCTAAGAACTCACTAAAATATAGGGTAATCAGAAAAATGAAGGGTCAGTGTAATTTATCCTAATTTTATATGTGAAAATTGATTTTTTTTTTTTTTTTTTTTTTTTTTTATGAATTTATGAGACAGGTAACAAAAATATTTTAAAAAGACGGGAATTTTACGATGATTCAAACTGTAAAAATTAGATTTATAGTAAAAAAATGTAATGATTTGAGTAAATTAATTTTTTTTTTAAATTTTTTCTCTAGATAATATATATCACAGGTAATGCATTACTCCTGAATATTTTTTTTTTTCTCTCACTGCATTGTGTGCCAGGGGAGGCGAAATGGGTCGACCAGGGAACCGTTAAAATATGTAAAATGCATCTTCCCCATTTCGGGCCGTTTTCTTTTTTGCACCGTTTCTTCTTCCTCTCCTTGCCTCCTTTTTCTCATTCAAGTTCATTGAACGTGTTAGCAAAAACAGGTGAATCGAATGAACGAGAATGATTTTTGTTGTAAGGGGCAAGTGTAAAATTTTCACCACCATTTGAAAAAATTAAATGGTATTGGGGATATCGTGAGGGTTTTTCGAGGGTCTGAGGGTTCATTTCAACTGGAATGGGGTCAGAGGGTGAGGGTTTTGGAGTAGAGAGAGTTGATGTGTTTTAAAATCATAATTTGTTGGATTATATTGAAAAAATAAGAAAAAATGGATAAAGGGTCTAGTGAGGGTTTGATGAGGGTCTGAGGGTTGAGAAGGGTTTGTCGGAATCATCGAGGGTATCATGAGGGTCAGATAAGGGGCAAACGAGGGTTTAATAAGGGTCAAAATTGAGAGAGAAAATAAAAATTAATATAATAGTGGAAACTTGAGCTAGGGTTTAATTAAGGGTCAAATGAGGGTCAAAATTGGAAATAAAAGTGAGAACGGAAGAAAAAAAATCAAAAATTACGATCACATTTTGACCTTGAGATAGTTAAGCTTGAGGTGATGGCAAGGTGTCTGTGGAAAATACCAAGAGCGGTTTATCTGAACCAATCCTGGCGCGCCGAGCACACGTACCGTTACGCTCGAGTGATCCTCATGCCGCAACTGCTTAATCGAGCAATCTCCCTGTCCCTCCCTCCCTCCCCCCTCCCCCGTTCCGTTTTCTCGCCATCCCTTTTAGACCGTAACACCAAAGGGGCCCATTTCCAAGGTACAACATCAAAGTGAGATAGAAGTAAAATTTAAACTTGCGTGAACTGTAATCACAAATGCTCGGACAAATGTTTGTTCATTTGTTGAAAAAAAAGAACAATTTAATACCATTTTACAAGGAAAAATTCATCTTAAATCAAACTGATGATAAAATATATTTTAAAATTGAGAGAAAAATCTCACAATCGTTTTCACCATTATTATGAGTGATTTTCCAAGTAAAATTGAATGCATTCAATTCTGATAAAGAACATTTTATCGCGATTAAATTTTTTTTTTTTTGCAACCAGAGATGAAAAATTTTCTCTTGAATGATATAAACTCATTGATCTAAACCCACCAACTGGTGAAAATATATGAATTAACCTCTGTGGCAAATACAATTATATTATCATTAAAGTGAAAATTACATACCTATTATAGTGTGTACACGTACTGAGAGCTGCGTGCGCAGAACTATGGAATTTTTTCGACTGTTAAAAAAAAGAAAAAAAACTGAATTAATTAAAAAGTTGATAATTCCCTTAAAAAAATAAATAATTACTCAAGTACATGATTATCTCCTCTTACTAATTACCAAAATGAATAAATCATGATTTTAATATGTTGCATAATTAATTAATTAATTAATTGTATTTCAGTGGTACTCATCATTACCCAGATAAGGACAATAAAATGGTAGCGATTAATTGGGTTAGAGTGTCTCGATTCATGTGTATTCCCCCTCTCGCTCTTTTTTTTCTGATTAAAATTACAGGTAGAAGGGAAATAAGAGGGGGGGGGGGGGGGGGGAGATTACTGGTGGCCTCGGCCGACAGACTGAACTTGAAAACCCCTGCGAACCTTCCCACGCGATTCGCACCAACTCCATGAGAAAACATCACCATGACCAAAACAATGGATTGGAATGGAAACAAAAAAAAAATAAAGATTTCTTATGAGTGAAGAAGAAGAGGGGACAGAAAAAAAAAAATAGAGCGATGTAGAAAAATAATACTTCGTGTCCTGCGTGTTAATAATGTTTCCGCTGGTAAATGAGATAATGACTTGTGGGTATTTGGGCCCTTTTTCAGTTATTACAAAGACAATAGAATCACCCATATACCCAGAAAATATGAATTTCATGGTTATATTTGATAATTTTGGTATGGATAAAAAAAAAGATTACATATACATCTTACCCTCCCTCCCTCCTTTAGCCCTCCACCCGGTGTCTGACAATAATAATTTTCTCACATTCAGAAAGGTTCGATGACGCCACCGATAGAGGGCATCATTACTCAGAAATAATGTTAAAAGACTTGGAGAAATAATTTTAAAATTTTTATATTCACCAGGACCCATAAATTGTCAAATTTTCATATATATTATGCTGTACATAACCTCAAAAATTGGTGGTTAATATAACATCGTATCCTCCCTGAGAATAAATAAAATTCAACGTATTGTGGCACTCGTCCAAGACAAAAGAGAAGATGTTGGAAAGGGTAAGAAAAGAAAATAAAAATAAAAATGATAGTACGAACGAAATCAAAGGTGGATATCATTGTCTGTACGGTTGGATGAGCATTCGGTACACGAGTATGAACAGAACGGGGGGGGAGTAAGAAGCCGAGGAACTGTGAAAGAAGATGCTACTGTACATGGTCCTTTGATTTCTTCTCTCTTTTTTTTTTCCATTTTATTCTCCAATTTTTCCTCAATCATCCGATTCCTCTTCAATTTAGTTTCTCTCTCTCATGTCATTTTTTTTTCTTTTTTCATGGTTAGAATATCGAATATCACAACGGTATTATCAACACGTTGTTCAATTGAATTAGGGTTTGAAGAGGGTCAAAATGAGGGCATGAAGAGGGTCAGAATGAGGGTCCGAGAGTTTTAGGGTTTGAAAGGGTTAAAATAAGGGTCTGAGGGTTTGAAGAGGGTCAAAATGAGAATCTCAAGGCCTGTAAGGGTCAAATTATGCTTTGAGTATAAAAGGATCTCGACTTGTCTGACTCTGCCAGGGTTCAATGAGGGTCTGATTAAAAAAAAAAAAAAACAAATACAGAAAAATAACTTTATGGTTAGAGTATCGAGTATCAAAACAGTATTGCCAACACGTCGTTCAACGTCAGGTGTTACCCACCAATTTCTATAAATCATTGAACTAACGATACTGGTAAATTGAACATACCAGGTACTCAACAATGTTTTATACATATCCCTCCCCCCCCTCTTTTAATCATTTTCATTTCATTCCTGTAACGTTCTTTTTTTTAATCAAAAAATTGTATGATCAATTGTGTTTTTGCCCGAGGGCACGTGAAGGGACTGTGTACACACGTTAAAAAAAAATTATTTGGCTCACTCTGTGAATAACAGTATATTTTCCAGGATTAACGACGCCCTCGGGAGACACTGGATTATATTCCCTCACTGGTGATTATCACCATGGGGTTGAAATCCACATGCAGAATATTTGTTACTTCGAGGGAATATTGAGAGAATGTGTGGGGGGGATAATGGATAAGAGTGATTCAATTATTAACGCGGGAAATGGTAAAATAGTTTTTCACAATTATGTAAAAATGTAGAAAATTTATATTAACAATTTTTTTTTTTCAAATTTTTAATTTTTCATTAAAAAAAAAAAAAATGTTAAAAATTGTTTTCACCGAAAATTTTTCTTGTTTCCTTCGCCGATGATTCATAACAGAGGTAAAAATAAATTTGAAATTTCTACACGACAATGATTACATTTTCACTGGTGTGAGAAAACAACTCGTTGAATGATTACAATCGTTTGGCGTTGTACAAGTACCAGTGGAATTCAACTCGTTTATGTGTACTAGTGCCTCTGTTTTTTTTTTTCTTTTTTTTTGCTACATTGCGCAAGATCGCTACGATGCGTTTAAGGTCAAGAGCACTTTCCACCCGCAAAGTCATAAATCACTTGGAAAATTAACTGGCTTAATTGGTTTTGGGTATTTGAATCTAACCCGGGTAAGATCGATCTAACGCAACAACATCGATCATTGTCTCATATTTACTTTCTTTTTATATTCAAAAATTACAGATTATTGATGTTAATTTTTTTTTAATTAAATAAAAAAATGAATAATTTCATAATTTTTGATGAAAAATGAATTTAAAAATTCTCATGTTATTTCAATTGAAAAATTACGTTTAAATAAATTCACAATTTATTTAATATTTTTATTTTATTTTCTCTTACGATGCACGAATGATTCAGTGAACCCGCATAAGGTGATATATAGAAAATGCATCTAGTCATGGTGTTTCAACTTTACAACAAATGTATGGAGTGAAAGTGAAATATGTTAGAGTTGTAGAATTTGATGATTTTTAAAATTATTGTTTTTCAGATAATTTTGAGGGAAAAAAAACAACTAAAAATATTGTTACATCATCCAATGGATGGACAGACACGAGTGTGTTTAGTTTGGCAACTATTGGCCACAACCAGCGAGGGGCGGGAGGGGGGGGGGGGGGGCAATTCAGAGGATATCACTGTACGACACAGTGGTTACAGACTCTCATTCCAATTATTCAAATGCATCGATGCTATACACAACCACCTACATATTTTCCACCTGTTGCTTATTCATCAAAGAGTGCCAAAAAATTTGACTCACGTCCTCTAAAAATAATTCTTTTTCACCCTTGAAATCCTCATTTTTTTTTTCTTGATAAATTTTTTTCTAAAATAAATTATCTCGTGTTTCAAATTTTTTTTCCTCGTTCTACTTTCTTTTTTGAATAATTCTCTCGATTAATGGAAAAAACAAAAAAAAATTTGTTATTCTGGATGAATTTATGAATAATAACAGTCTCAATGTCCTCAAAACTGAAAATTTGAATCTCACTATTTATTGACACATGTTAATGAGACAATTTCGATTCGTGGTCGTGTCGCAGCGTAATTAATGTCACTAGTAAATCCCCCCCCTCTCTATCACAACCAGATCGTGTTCATGCGGTACTTGTACTTTAATTTAGGTAGAAATATGCACGGTCATTTCACTTTGATTAACATATGATTATTCATCAAGTGTTTTCACTTGAAAAATTGATTTGTCAATTTTTTCTTAAAAATAATTAAATTTTCAATATTTACCAAAATGGCGGCATATTAAATCACAATAATTTCCTCTAATTGCACTCAATTTTACACATAATCACAATTTTTGAAATTTGAAAGTGAGAAAGATAAATTTAAAAAAAATAAAAAAACAAGAGGGTGTATACAACGAGCACTTGGATGAGTTGTTGGGCCTAGGCACTGCCTCGACCGACTGGTCTTGGGTCCCCCGTTGGACTTAATCCCCACCCATCAGCAATAGCACGAGTGGGAGAGAATGAAAACTGAATGTGTAGATTGGATTCACGTGTGTATACAAGCCCCAATGGGAAGGAACTTTAAGCGCCCCCTCCCCCCCCCCCTCCCTCTAAGTGCACATTCTTCTTTTACACGCATATAATAACTTCCCAATGGCTGTCCCTGAACCTATCTCGTGGTGACTCTGCGTGTCTTACGGTATTCAGAGGTGCCTTCTAGGTGTTTTCATTTAACTAACGGTTCACAATTAATCGCTAATTAAGAAAGAAGAAATTTTTTTAAATTAATTTGTAGAATTTGGACAATAGACAATTCTCATATTCCAATGAAATTAGAGAAATTGAGAAAACAATTTTATCGTATTGTTTTGACCCTTTTGTTTACCATTTTATTTTATTTTTTTCAAGGTCAAATAGGCCACCTGAACAACTTCCTGTATATTACAAGGGTGAAACGTATAATGAAACTCGTTAATCTTCAGTTGTTGGAAGTGAGATAGCAATCTCAACGGGGTTTCTGTTGCAGACTGATTATTCGGTATTATCTGCTCACTTCTCGTATCACAAGAAAAATCTTCAGCAAGAGAGATTTAAAAAAAAATAATTATCTACAATGAAATCCCTCAGGAACAAAAAACAAAATGGCTGAATGGAATAATTTAATTTTTATTATCTGAATAAACTCGATATTCTCGAAATAATGATAATAATAATAATTGAAAAGCGGAAAAAACGAGCATATCGGATATCCCAAAGTCTAACGATTATAAATGGCTCAGCGCAACTTTGTTACGTTCTTATCTTCATCCCTCTCCCTCCCCCCTCTACTTTTACGAGCTCATTTCATCGCAATTTATCTCCCATTTTTACTTTTCCACTTTTTATTTCTTCAAATCATAAGAACAAGAAATCCGATGAGAGTTTAACGAGGGCTTGAAAATCCTTCAGCATAACTGACATTATAGGGTCCACTTTAAAAAAAAAAAATACCATTTCATCCCGACATCTCATATCTTACAATTAATTTCATCAATTATTACGAGTAACTACCTCATGATAAATGAGTAATTACAGAGAAAAATTAATTGATTATTAATTTTAAAAAATTACTAGTTCAAATTTAATCATAATTGTGAAAAAAAAAAATCGAAAAAAAAAGAATTCAAAGTTGTCAATAAAATGATAATACCTAATAAATCACAATTACACCAGACAATTATCGTCAATTGAAAAATAATATAGATAATGGGAAAAAGTTGATACGTGTGTGTGCAAGTTAAATATATTCATCGGTCATACCTCTCCTCCTCCCCCTCCCCTCCCCCTACTCACCAACTGACTTCTTCACACCAGAATCACTACGTGCTCTGCACACCGAGGTATCGCCTAGAATGAGTATTGCGCATGGGTGTCATCTTCACCTTCCCCCCCCCCCCCCCCCCTATAAGACTATTTTCGCCGCCGGAAGTGAAAAAAGAAGAAAAATAAAAAAAGAAATTTAAAACGCTGAAGCGAAAAATCGAGCACGGTCATCCTGACTTCCGGTGTACGTATGAACAAACGGCTAATGCTCAACGCGTGTCAGGTGTCAAAAGAAGAGTCTCTATGTGTCACGTTTCTTTTCTCCTTTGTACCAAGTGAAGAGAGTCAACGAAATAAATGAAGGGTTTATTTTTGTTTTTTTTTATTTTGTATTCTGAGATAAGAAGAGTGAAATAGGAGAAACGGAAATTGATGCCGTTGCAGTTTAAATTGAATGTAGGGGTGGGAGGAGAGAGGAAGGAAATCTATTCAATTCTGCATTGACTGTTTGAAAATTTTAGTAATTAAAATTTGATTATTTAAGGGGATAAATAAATTTTTTTCAATTTTTTAAAATATACAATAATTGAGATGAAAGTTATGAATATTAAATTTAATAATTATATGTTTATCTCATTAACTAGTCATTCTACGAGAAAATGTAAAGAGACCTTTTTTGTAGAGAATTGAATTTCTGATGAAAAATGTCTCTTGACATTTTTCTCTAAAATCACTCAGTATCGAGATAATTTGATATTTAAATTTCGGAAAATTGCTTTTTCGTGAAATTGAAAGTAGAAATAGAAAAAAAAAATGGAATTGTGTGCAGTCAAAGGACTTCAGATTGTACAAGCACTGAAGAATAAGGTACTGAGGAGGGATACAAGCGTGCGAGTAAAGCGGGAAGTCGTAAAGCGACTTCGTTAAAACGATTCGTGAGGTACGCTCGTTGGTACACGAGAGATGAAAGAAGAGAAGGAGCATTGGAAGTTAAAATCTCAAGCGCACTGACTAAAAGGGACTCGCGTGCGACTTGCCCGGAGGGTATACCCAGTGCCCGTTTACAAACGCCCGGCACGATGTTCAGAGGAGAATTATTGTTTATTCTTTAAAAAAAAACAAAGCGCGGAAAGAGACTTGAAAAAAAAGGGGGAAAAAATTGAAGAAGAACAGAAAACAAAAATGTGCAAAATGTTTGATATTTTCTGAATGAAAAAGTAAATCGAGGTGGAGCATCTTTTTGCTGATGCTGATCGCATTACCTCGTCGTATATGGGGAAACCGGGCAAGCTTGTCCCGCAAACTGTGTTGTTGTTGTTATATATATATATTTTTTTTTGTGTATCCATTCTCGTGTTCTCTTTTTTACCGGTCTCGTATATTTTTCCTGCGGCGTCACGGGAGCCATCAACAGCGTATTGGTTGGTATATATCATATGATCAAGAGATACGAGGTTCGTGGAGATTTTTTTTTAGAGCAGTAATATTTTGCCTTTTTTTTTTTAGGTCTAGACCTTCAGGCCCTTGAGCCCTTTGAGATGAGGGTTTAGATTTTTAGCACTGAAGAATTAACGTTCATTTTGATCTAAATTGGTGGTTAATTTAGTGAACCCTCGAACCCTCAGACCCTTAAGCCCTTTAATATGAGGGTTTAGATTTTGAGTACTGGAGAATGTGCGGTCATTTTGATTTCAGAGTCATGGAGGAAAACCCTTATTTTTGTGCACCGAATCCTTGAATCCTTGAACCCTCAGACCCTTAAACCCTTTGATGAAGTTTTAGATTTTAAGCACTCAAGAATAAGGAGTCATTTTGATCTCAGGGTCATGGAGGAAAATCATTAATTTGGTAATCAATTTAGTGTATCGAACCCTCAAACCCTTCAACCCTTTGAGATGAGGGTTTAACCTGTAGGTACTCAAGTACATCTTAATCTTGGTTTTATAAAGAAAAACCGTTAACTCAGTGCATCAAACCCTCAGGCCCTTCGAGATGAGGGTTCACCCTCAAACCCTCAAACCCTTTGAGACTAAAATATAACTGTTTTTAACATGAAAACCCGTTGAATTCTTTCAAAAAAAGAACTATCGAATAACCCTAAAAATAGTATAATTGAAAATTATTTGATATTGTCTATACTGAATTGTATAATACCTGCAGAATCTACAGTAGTTTCGACCGCAGTGCGGAATAATATCACTGGGATGGTTCGGCTGTAGGCGTAGGCCAATCATGACGTTGCACAACAAATTAAGTATAATATACACCTAGTGTGTACCTTTGAAATCGAGGTAAAATTGTCAAATTTTACACAAATCTATTACAATGTCAATATAATTTAATTAATTTTTTTTTTATAACGTCCTTTTAACCCAACAATTCAACTTTTCCTAAATTGACTCGAGATAAAGAATAAAAAAATAAATATACAAAACCTCAAACAAAATGTTTTTGCTCTTAACCAAGAGGTGACCAACGATCGACTGAATGACGGAAGCCGAGCCTCTGTTACTACCTTCACAACTCGATTGCCAGTAAAGTTATTCAGGTGAGTGTGTCCCACTTGCCGACAACATCAGCAGAAAACCCAACCAATATATATCCTATCCTTTGTTTTGAAAATAAAAGTTTCAAATTAAAAAAAAATATCAAAAAAAATGGAGGAGAGGGGGTAAAATATTTCGAGCGGTATTTCATAGTATTTTAATGGTTTATAACTGTTGCTTTTGAATTTGTATCTTCCGGTAATTTCTCGGTGGAAAGTTTAGCCGAAGGTACGCGGATGGGTCGCAAGGATGAAAGAAATTATACCAGAGAGACAAAGAGAGGTGATTCGGAGCATCGTTCGTACCGGATATATCATTGCGTCACTAGTTTCTTTGTCGAGATGAAAGATAAATTGTTTTTTTTTTTATGGAGAAATTTAATTTTTAAATTTATTAAATAACTGAGATGTAAAAATATGTTATTGTATTTTTTTTTCGAGGGAAAAATCCAAAAAAAAAAAGGTTAACGTGAGAAATCGTGAAAGGTCTCTTGAAAGCCACTCCTCAAATGCATCAGGACACGTGTTGGCGTGGGTGCGTGTGGAGGAGACAGAATGATAGGCAAAAGTCATACCCAGGACTACAGAACTGATCTAGCTCAGGTGTTAGCAAAGAAAAAGAGATAGATATCGTAATCAAGGTGAGAAGATGCTTTTTAGCTCGTGGGAAAATCACGTACAACAGGAGAGATAAATATATATATAATACAGGGTCATTGGCACTCTTGCGCAAACTATTTCTCTACAATTTTCATTCATTTTAAACCGTTAAAAATTTTTCATGCCATTGGTTTGACGGTTACACCAACATCTCATCTCTCATCATTATTGTTATACCTTATAATGTTGTTGTTGTACCTCAAAATGGCCTTGAGGAATAACAAAACTATTTCATGGATTATATACCTTGTAATGTATTTTTTTAAAACCGATTTTCATGAAATTTATTGATTCAAACGTGAAATATACAATTTTAACTTCAAAATTTTTGTCAATTATTCCACAATTTTAATGAAAAAAATTGTTCTAAACTCGATTCAACCATTTTAACGTACATAGAGGTTATATCCTTTGACTATACAATATCGATATAGGTGAGTAAAGGGACAAGTGTGTTTACGGTGGTGCGTATAGTACCCGGGGGTGTCACAAGGAGTGGATCTGTGACATCATTCGTAGCTCCCTCGAGGGACAACCTCCGTAAGCTCCACGATTTATAACCTATCCGATAAACTATAGACAGTTTATGTGTGATTTTGTGATGGAATATCACATCACGAGTTTAATAAAAATGATAAATTCCGAGATATTTCAATGAAATTAATTTTTTTTTTTAAATATCAAATTATTGGAAATTCTGTTTATCACGAAAAACTCATTAAAATCTTGAAAACAGTAATGAGAAAAATAAATCATTATTCAGTGCTTTTACACAGCTGTCTCTGAAATTCCGATTGAGTCTCTTTAATTCACTGAGTCGTTTGGAGCAAGAAAGAGAGAGAGATTTTCCCTTTCAGACTGGACCCAAGAGCAGAGGGACACAGATAAAACAGAAATGGGTAACGTTCATGAAAGGCTAATGAAGACGTGTCGTTTGGTACGTGTTCCTGGAATCCGTTTCATGGATATATACATTTTGTAGAGAAAATATCCCCCCCTCCTCTACTGATGCAACCATTCCGGGTTGACTCGGCTTAACGATCCAACGAGTACAGTGAGTCCTTTTGGTTTAAGCTTAATTGCCGATTATATCCCTTGGACGGAATATCCTTGATATTGATCTTCTATAATTTTTTTTTTTGTTGGATAGGGAATTTTTTGAATTTTAGTTTTGAGCTGTTGGGGGGTTCTAACGAGAGATGGAGAGATTTTTTTTTTTTCATAAAAAAAAAATTTTTTTCTATAAAAAAAAAAAATTTTAAATTTCTTCTCTATCGATTTGTTTCGCTCATTTTCTATTTAAAAAAAAAAAAATTCTATTTCACTTTCACGTTTGGATACATTGTCACGACATGAAATTGCTAGAATTATACCGTGTGAGTGTATTCAACATTGCGTGATGTTAAAGTGCATGAAATAAAGTAAAAATCAACGACAATAATGGATCCAGTGAGAACGAAATGGTGTGAATGAATTGTTATACCATTGGAAAGTAAAATAACTGTCATTTTGTAACAATTGAAGTTGTTTTTATTATTTCTCTTTCTTTTTTTTATTTACTCAATTTGCATAGAGGAGAAAAGGACTTTCCAATTGGAATTTTTTAGGCAGTAGCTGAGATGTGGAGTCACGAAGGCATGAAATTAAGAAATATAGGGGGTGATGTTTTAAAAAAAAAAGGACATCACCGAGATTTGTCATTTCGCATTTAATCTCATTTTTAAAATTAAATCTCTATTTTGCTCGTTAATTCATAAAAAAAAAAAAAATTATACTTGAATGGAAAAAAAAATTGTCAGACTGAATTTATTCAGGTGGAAGTAATGAAATCCAATTTATCCTATGAATATATTCGCATCAATCCCTCCACTTTTTTTTTTTTTTTACTATTTATTCCAATTTTTCCGCTTTTTTAAACTCCAGGGAAATCAAATACTCCTAATCATACGATTCAGTTGAATATTTTCCAGGAAAAATCTAATTTATCTTTTCTTTATTAACATCAAATTATAGTTCAATAAAAAATTTTTTTTACAATTTATTTTTCATAATTTTAATCTCCAATATAGAGAGCGAAAAAAAAATCTTATAAAAGTGATGAAAAATATTTTCTTTATCCCTCCCCCCTTGAAATTGCGGATTTAATGGGATTTTTGCTGGTGCAGTCGGTGGAAAGGACTTGAGTATGTGATGAGAGATGCAATAAAAAGAGAAAAAAAAAAATCGTGAAAATCGATTTATCGCAATTTATCAGAAATTTACCAATGTGGACAGCAACTTGAGCTCAAATGTCTCTGGGTATTTCGATGTGTGAGAATTTTCTGGTCCGGGGTTTTCTCTCAATATCAACTCCTCTTCTAACCACCCCCCCCCCCCTCGCCCCTCTCCCGCCCACCCCGATCCAATTAACTCGAGCTGGCCCCGCAGGGGAGTGAGTATTGTATCGAAAGTAAAGATAGTATTGTCTCGACAAATGTGAGGAATTTTATATACCCAAAAAATAAAATTTAATTAATAAAAAAAAAATGTTGAAATACAAAAATTTAATGAAAAATATTAAATACGTATTTTTTTATTTCGAAAAAAAATTAAAAATGTAAAACTTACATTATGACGTCACAATGTTTCTCTTTTGTCATCCATAAATTCTCTGTTTTTTTTATTATTTTTGAGAATAAAAAAATAGGTATTCAATATTTTTCATATTTTTATAGAAAAAAAAATACGAAAAATGGGTATGTATAGAAGAATATACATGTACAGAGGGCTCAATACCCTCAGGTGAATTTAACGACTCCACCTACTTTAGGTACATCCCATTGAATTGACCTCACGAGATGCGAGAAACGAGGGGAGAGAAGTCGATTGTATCGTCTTGGCGCCTCGTCCACTAGTTTTTTTATTTATTTATTTAAAACTCTTTGTATTGGAGATTTTTATATTTCAAGTCTCCCGGGGGGGACCAAGGAGCCTTGCATCCCAATCTACAATTCCAATGAACATTGGAGAAGGACATATAAGCAATGGTCGAGAGACAGAGGGCACTACTGTGTACGCTCTCGAGTAATATATTCGGTTTAGGGTGACTTGAGATTAGATCGAGCTTTTCTCACGAGATTTTGGTAATAGGAAAAATTGAATGAATTTTTATCAATTTTTTTTATTTCAATATCATGACCCTAATTAACAATTTTTCATTCGAAAATGTTTAAAAAATTGTTTATTAATTAGTAATTAATTTTTAATATTTCCATATTTCAAATTCTCTGATATTGCTCGTGACGTCACAAGGTCTCTTGGAGGCTAAACCAATCGGAGGACGTATCCAAGTCAACCTAACTTAACCTGTGGGCGTGTCTCAGCCAATCAAGGACTACGACTCCCCCCACCCTAGGGACCAACCCAAGTGACCTTGAGACGTCATAACCTTAAAATTGATCTAAGAAACTATTGATTTTGAATTAATTATAACAAATTATGTAGGATATATATCCCAATATTTTTTTGCTGTTTGATAATTAATTTTTCGAGGAATTTTCAATAATCAAATCATGTTCAACAACTAATTGTATTTGTTTGCATGACAGTTAAATGTGTAATGAGCCTGACCATTTGATCCTCATCAAGCCAACAACGACAGTGGCTATACCAGATACAAGCCAGAAACTTGTTGTCCACTAGGACAAGTAGGAGATCGTTGCTAGTGTCTACACTGTACCCTATATCTGTTGGTATTGTATACACTCAACCCACTCATCCCTACCTAACATGCCCCAAATGCATCTATGGAAATACCCATGAGCATCCTAACCACGTGTTCTTTACTCCAAAAACTTGAAATTTCAATTATTCATTAAATTGCCAATTATTCCGTTGAATATTATGTAAATATTATTTTTTCTTCACTCGGATCTCCTCTATCCCATTCGTTCTACTCACACAATCTCGAATTTTTAACTGGAATTCTTCAGCAGTTGGTGGAGAAAAATAAAAATACAAGAGTACGGTTACAGGGATTGAAATAAGAGGTAAAAGAGAATGAAGAAAATTGGAAAAGTGTATGCGAGAAAAAAAAAAGTTTTGTCTCTTCATTTCCTATCTCAATTTTTCTATACTTTTACTCCATTCAAACTTGGAGTCAGTGTTACAGTTAAAAATTCAAGTGATTTTGTTTTTGTCTTAAACTTCATTTTATCATATTTTATATGAAAAAGTGGAAAAAAGGAAAAATGGCACAATTTTGAATAAAAAATGAATGTATAACGAGAGTTCAAAAGTGAAAAATTTTCCATTGGAAATTCGAAATCTGTAGAGCGTTTGATGTATATACTATTCCGCTCCAATAATTCGTAAAATATCGTGGGAAATACACAATTTTCTATGTTAAAAAAAAAAAAAATTGATTTGAACAAAATTTGTGAAAAATCAGTTGATCGGAATGAATGTTAAATCGGATTTTCTTTTTAAATAAAATAATTTTTCCTTTTTTCTCCGGTTGGGGAAATATTGTAAATGAGAAAATTCCATGAAACAATTTTAACAAACCTTTTATCCATAATTCTACAGATATTTTCATTCTTTTATAAAATTGCATCGTAATTATCATAACAACTCCCCCCCCCCTCCCCCTTTTTTCACACAATAGAACCAAGAATAATCGACTTAAATTCACCATTCAACCGATTTTTTCTTAATTATGAAAAATTTTTTTTTTTGTAAAAATCTTCAAAATTTCATGAAAATAAAATTTTTATTATTCAACTAAATAATTAAATAATCAAAAAATTAATTTTCCAAAGAAAAAAAAAAATTGTCTCGGCCAAAAATAACGAATATTATACTCTATCCAACCCATTAAAATCATCTAATAATAGAATTACCCAGTTTGTCAGAGTTTCTAGGCTTCTCAATTTAAATATAAAATTAAGTACATATCACTGGTGTTGGTAATTTAATACTTAATAATCTACCTCAAAAATTCAATGAAAACTGGAAGAAAAATTTCTTTAACAATTTATTTATAATAATAATGATGCGACGTAGATTGTACGAGTCTCGGTTGAACTATTTATTCACAGACACTGGTGGGTGGAGGGAGGGGGGAGGGGGGTTAAGCCCAGGGTGCAATGGGGTAATCCGGGAAAATCCCTGACCCTCGACGGGAGAAAAAAAAAACCAAAAAAGGGGGAAAATTCAGAGATCGAGGTAGTTCGTTTCTTCGGCACAATCGATATATCTGTATGGGATTGAGGCGACACGAGTCTAAAACGATTTATCTTGAAGTGGGCGAGGCCGCTGGGTCATCCCTTTCCTGTTCAATATCTTTTTCCTTGAATTTTCAATTTTTTATACCAACTTTTCTGCATTAATTAATAAAACGTTCGATGAGAAGTGAAATTTGAAAAAAAAAAAAAAAAATGTTTTTTTTTTTTCTATTAAGGAACATTGAAAGCTTCAGCCTCCACTATCGACCCCCTACTGAGTTGAATTCACCTGGAAAAGCACTTTTCTTTCCATTTTATCAAATTTTTCGATAAATTTGTCACGTTGGATGGAAAAAATATGATTAATTGAAAATATACACGGTCAAATGGGAGTGGGATAAAATTCAATGATTTTTACAGGAAGTTATTTGCCTACAAAAAAAATTTACCTTCGACCCTTAAAAAAAAACATACCACGTTGAAAGGCGATATTTAGTCGACAATTCCTGATTGATTCCGCCAACTTTTCACGTGGATATATTACACAATAAATTTCAACAGATGATTGCACGACAACTATCTCTTTCTAATCCCCTGTGTATCTCACTCCCTCTTGCGTGACGCCCAGTGCTAGGTTATCTCCAACAATTTTTATAAAAAATCATTGACGATTATAAAGTGACATCAAGAACACTGCATAAACTCTTTAATTATCATATAAAATTAACCTGAGGGTTTATGCTAATTTTTCCATCACTTTTCGAGACTTCAAACAAATTTGTTCACCTAACCTCACTCCAAGCTTTCAATGTTCCTTAATATACTTTTTTCACAGACTTCCCCTCTTCTCAACGATGTAAAGCTGGCATTTATTAATTATCTACCATTGAACCAAAACCCGACGACCTTGGCCAATGTTGTTTTTTTTTTCCAACCGCTTGATGAGCGAGCGATGATGGCAGATGAAAGACTCGATGTAGAAAGAAATCAAAAAGCAGAGAATGGAAGAAGATGAAATTGTGAAAGGGAGAGAGAGAGAGATGATCAGATGATTCGACATCCGGCAATTGCCATAAATGGTAATTTACCTCTTTGATCTTTTAATCAACAAGAATTTTGTATAAAGGCTAAATTCAAATTTCCCGCCATTTTTTTTTTTTCTTTTTAATTTTCACCTCTGTACTTATTTCAACAATTTTTCGTGAATATTCGAGTGAAAAATAAAAATTTTTAATTCAAATTTCCCGCCATTTTTTTTTCAAATTTAACTTCCGTCCCTATTTTACGCGGCATATTTGAATGATGAATAAATAAAAATATTTGTTTGGTAATTAAAAATATGTGAGAAGTGTTTTTTTTTTTTAATTTACCATTAAAACCCTCAATCCTCAGTATTCATTGTTTGTGGTTGTTGAACCCCTGGGAAGAGACTAAAACCGTTACAAAAACACCGCTGATGGTAATTAGAATGGAATGTGTCTGATAATTGAAAAAAAATACCTGAATATTTGAATGTTTATGAATCTGTTGAATCTGGGGAAATTAATTTACAAATTAGGTATATTCGTATAAAATAATCGAGAATGAGTGATTTTCTACTCTATTATCCCCTCCCCATGTCCATTAGATATTGAGTTGACGCTGGCGGGGAATCCCCGTAGGAAATCTACTGTATCACCATCTGCAGTGACACAGGACAAACCATTAACGAGGTGTCAATTCTACTCCAAAAGGGGGGAATAATACACGTCGTGAAATTGAGAAAAAAAAAGAGGAATCCAATTGTCAATAGGAGCATCTGTTGTTCATTCATACGACTAAAATCAATGATTCTCGGGATATCCACTGATTTTGTAAACTTCAATGTTTGCCAGTCAGTGGTTGGTATATCGGTGGAAAATGTATACACCTAGAATTATCTGTGAATCGTGTGCACAAGCGCATAGGTAAATTCAACTCCAACTATCTCTCTTCTTCCCTCTGGCTCATTGCTCACATATCCCCAAGCGTTTACCTGATCTCTAATTACTTCAAGCGTCACACATATACACGTGTGTATACATGTACTCAATGAAAATTATCGCCATTTAATTTTATCGGTATTTTCGAGTATTAAAAAAATTTTTTTTTAATGAGAAAATTATTTTTTTTTTTCAATTGAAAAAACAAATTTTTATGAAATTTTTTTTTTCCAATTGATTTTTTTTTAGAGTATATGTGGTGCATCCATTCAGTACGTGTTGGAAATTTATCGTCGTCTCTGGGTATATATAAAGGAAAAAGAAAAATCTTGTCAGCGTTGGATATACGTAAAACGCATCTAGAGTTCAACACCAACCGGCGACGACACTCGCCATTTCAAATGACTTTTCTACGTGCCCCAATGTTATATACCCATACCCCGATAAAAAAAAGTAAAGTGTGTGGAGTGGCAAGACAAGTTTAGCTTGTCATCTTGCCAACACTATCAATAATAATTTTTACAACTTTTGTAGAAGAAAAAATAATAAAAAAAATGAGAAAATATTAAATTACTTTTCACTTACTTTGTCTGAAAGCCCTCAAACTCCTCCTGCTGTTCACTTATGGAGGCTTCAAGATCCAGGTAAGCACCGTAATCACCATCTTTGTAGAGTTGGAGGGCAGTATCATCCAGCTGGAATCAAAAAGATGAAAAAATTTTTAATTTTTATGAGTTTTTTGCTAAACAACAAAAATCAATTTTTCTCGTCTTATTAAATATCTAATTATCACGTAAACCAGTAATCCTAGAAGAAAATGTCAAAGGATATTTTTGGTTGGAAATTTTCTTAGCTACAAAAAATGTCTTTTGACATTTTCTCCTAAACATACGGGTTTACGAGATATGAGCATATTAATGAAAAATCATGAAATTTTAATCTAGAAAAATTATCAAAAATTGATGAAAACCTGATATTATACTTTGTCAAAGTAGTTTCAACCCCCTCCCTCACCCCCACCCACCCTCACCACTCATTCCCGTAAATCGTAAATCAAAAAGTCACAGCGACCGCAAATTGCAACAGTCGTACTCCGCCCCCTTTCTGTCCTTCTACGGGGATTTGAGTTTTTACATTTTGTCGTGGCCGGTGGTCGACTTTGCGACAATCAATCAATTTTTTTTTTTTAATCACACTCAGTGGTAGAAAAGTCAGATTGATCGAATGTTGACCACAAAAAACGAAAAAAATATTTTTATCAAATTATTTTAAATCTGATAATGTATTTGTTGATTATAATCAGTGTTAATGATTATATCTCAGACCGATTGGATAATGTAAAGGGGTTAACAGCCTCTAAATATAAAAATAAAACAGTCCAGTAAAATCTTTCAGCTGCTTATATAATTTCCCAGTGAAATAGAGTCATTAGTTTATTTTAAGATTGAAAAAAAAAATTTAGTATTTTAATTTTCAATATTATATTATAAATAATTATTTAAACAATATGATAAAAAAATTGATTGAAAATTACGGATGAAATTCAATTGATGAAAATTTTAAAACAAAATTTTATTTAAAAAAAAAATTAAAAAATTAGAAAAAAAAATAAAAAATAGAAAAAAAAAATGAGTATTTCGAATTTTCGTCATATGCATTTAAAGAGATTCTCAAGTAGCTAGTATTACCACGAGAGAAGCACCGAAATGGTGACCCATATTTCTAAAAATTTCGCTGCTTGAAAATAGTTGAGAGACCGAAGTAGAAAATACCAAACTGGTTGCATATAACGACTCAAGTAATTTTATTTTTTTTTTGGCCCAAATGCATCACAATACCAAGAAGTAAAAATCTACATTCATGATGTACCATTTAAAATAATAGATTTAAAAAAATTGATTTAATTTAAATCGCATAATTTTATTATTATTATTTTTTCATCATTTCTTGTCTCGTGACCAAGAGGAAAATAAACCGTTACGTAATACATATTCGAGGTACCCTTATATACAACCAGAGACACCAGAATGAGTATCTGGGGATTCACCGTTTTTTGAAATGAGGTCAGTTCAACATTTTCCTCACATCAAATTACAATTCAAATAAACAATGTACCGTGATACTAAAACATAGTGAAAAAAATTGAAATTGCAAATCTTGGGATGATATTTTCTTTGTTTGTTATTTGGGTCATGTATATGGGAGAAATTGAATTTATGATTATTCTCAATTTTACCATAAATTATTATTAAACAATTTCTATTATTTATTTGTAAAAAAAAAATTAATTTTGTAAAAATAATTAATAAAAAAAAAACCCGAAAATTAAAAAAATTATATTTTCTCATCGATTAAACCCGCAGATTTATCACCACCCCCCACGAATATTTATCATCAACTTCTCTCGGTTAACCGATGATTAATTTACTATTATAAAACAAATACTCCTGCATAATCCAGTCTAACGGTCAGTGTTATAGTGCCTGTATACAATTAATCACGAGAGAGAGAGAGTATCATTTTCCACATGGATAAACCAGACTTCTGGAATTATCATTCAGCCTTGATTCCATAATTTAAAAAAATTTAATGAATGAAACAAAAAATATGGAGTATATAATAAAAAATTTTGCATATGACTTTAGTTGGCGTGTTGTTACATTAACTGAAATGGAAAACTGGTTGAATATTCTGGAGAAGAGAGAGGAGGGGGAGGGGGGGGGGGGGGGGGGGAATATGCACATTAGTCTGGTGGATTGAATTACGTTGGGATTATGATGCCATGGAGATTTCGGGGTGAGGTTTGCAATAGTAATTGGAGACTACTTGATTATTCTCTCTCTCTTACTCTCTATTGATATTCGAATTTATTAATTAACAATTTATGTTGATTATTTAAAATTAAGAACGTAAATACAAATTTTTCAATTTTAGTTATTTTCATTTATCTCAAAAATGAGTGATTTTAGGAAAGAATATCAAGAGATATTTTTTTAAGGAAATTTTATAATCTACAAAAAATGTCTCTTGACATTTTCTTGTAAAATCAATTATCACAGAGATAATTCAACATTAACAAGAACAAAAAAATTAAAATTGTTTGATTATTATTAAATCCTAATATATTAAACCCTAAAAATATTTATTCACTCAATAAATATATTATCCCATCTAAACCATTCAATTTTACTTTCTTATACATCTCTAAATACTCGTTTTTTGTATTAACTTGCACTAGTGGCCGCGTTCAACCGTGAAACGAGAGTTTAAACGAAAAGGAACGCTGATAGAAAATACAGTATATAACACATGTATAAATTTACTCGTGTTAAAGGGTATGTGCGTGATACGTCACCCATATAATCGTCGAACCGAGTATTCCACACAGCGAGATACAAGTATTACACCGGTTTTAAAACTTATACATTGTATACGATTGAGAGTATGAAGAGAGGGAGGAAATCGATACTCTAACCATCCACAAGTTTAATATCATGAAGTGAGTAGATATGTGATAATATATAGTACACAAATTATAATTCAAATACTCGATTATCACTTGTCTAATCTCAAGTGTTCGATTATTTCATTTTAAAAAAAATTTTTTTCTTTTGAATTTCCCGCCATTTTTTTTTTCATGATTTGAAAAATAGTAAAAAAGTTGAGTATGCATGGATGATTTTATAGTTGACACATCAGACGCACGTGCACACTAATAATGACGCATACCAGAATCCACAATCTTTCTGCGCAGTCGCGCGTGCCTGAGCACGAGGGCAAAAGTGTTTGAGCAACTTGTAACGTTATTTTAATCTGTTTTATCATCATTCGATACATTATCATGACTGAATATTTTTATTTATGAATAAAAAAATAAATTTTTTATTTCAAGTGTTAACAAATGTCACATTTTATCAATAAAAAAATGTGAAATTCTTCTTGGAAAAACTATTATTGATCTCTATGATTTTAAATTCACGTTAATCTCGAGTGTGAGGATGAGAAAATGGTGATCAAGGGCAGGTGAAGAGGGGGGGGGGGTTAAAAATTCACAACGAGAGTATTTTTCCATTAAGTTTGTAAAAGGATAATGTCATGGTGTTAAAATAGCAGATTCAAAACCCTATACCATCTTCCTTAAAGCATATATGTATGGGTTATTCTACATATACATGTTTACTTCTCTCCCTGTTATATATACTAAAAAGGCACACCTGCAAATCTACAACCTATCTCATGTACATTCAAGTTTATTTTTATAATGTGCAGACAGCGATAATGAAAACTGGATGAAAACGCATGGCATATCGAAATTTTCAACCTTTTATCATTTTTTATTTATTTATTTATACATATATTTTTTTATTATCTTGTTTTTTAAAATTTTTTAACTAAAAACATTAATTTGTTCAACTTTTTTTATTTATTTTTTGGATTTCAGTGAATTTGATCACTTTGATAGGAATAATAAAACAATGATTGCTGTGTAATTCAACAGAGTTAATACCCAGAGCTCGTTATCTCGATCATTTAAATTAAATTGTTTTTTTTTTCTTTTAATTAAATTTTCATTCTGATTAATCACACGGTAATTCATTGGAGCACCACTTCTGATATTTCAACGCGTCCAAACGAGCCCCTGAGTCATCATTCCAAAATACTCGGGTTATTTATTGTTATTATTTGTGCAGTAGTACCGAAATGGGATAAAATTGTTGAATTTAAAATAATGAATTATTGACGATTAAATATTATTGAATTTTTGTAAAAAAAAAAAAATTAATAAAAATTTTTATTAAAAATTGTATAATATCAAAACGGTAGAGATTCAGTTGACTATTGACATTTGTCAATATTTGTTTGCAATTTCAGCGCTTCAAGGGTTTACCATTGACAAAATGTAAATATTATCCCCGAGAGGTTGGCGTTTTCCCTCCGAGATGTAAATTTTTATATGAAGATTATTGATATATGAATAATTTTTTTAAATTTAAGGTACGATATTGTCAGCCCAAAGGGGAATATTTCAAGTCTCAAAATGTGATTTAGGAAATGGATAGAAGAATGTAGAAAAAGGAGAGATATTTGAGTTGCAGGCCTTTTTCTTGCATGACTGAGGATCGTATAAAGCCCCTCCTCCCCCCAAACCCCCTGTCTTTGGTGAAATTTTCGGCTCATAGCCACTTGGCGAAGAGGCATTTGTTCCTCTGTTTCGTGAAATTCTCTTTCTACTGGATGATAAAGAATACAAGTGGCTGGAGAAAGGATGGGGGTAATACAGAGGGAGGCTAACATCTCATCTTGAAACTACTGTGTTTGCCATCCCCAGTGAGGATGAAAAGGAGAAATAGGGGCTGGAAAGAGTTCCCTGGTGATTCAGTGATGGAACGATGCACTTTTTTTTCTCCGGTCAGACGACTGGAGGATGCGAGAAATCAAGGAATTTTAGGGAGAGGTTGAAAGGTTGTTTCAACTTGCTATTTCACAGGGGCAAGTCAATCACATTTGACTATTCGACGAGTAAGGTGATTTAGGTGAAAATAATCAACGCAGAGTACTAACACTCATTTTAAGACTTGACCCTCATTTTAAAACCTGACGCTCATTTTAAGACTTTACCCTCATTTCTTAGACCCAACCCTCACTTTAAGAATTAACCCCAATTTTAAGACTTGACCCTTATTTTTAAGACCTGACCCTCATTTTAATACCTAATCCTTAATCCAAAACTTCAGAACTATTCCATTTTATCATTCTTGAGTACTTCAACCCTTCCTGACATTCTAATTTCCTCGAATTTTTGTACAACTCCAAGAGATACAAAGGGGTAACGCCACGTCGAAGAGTAATTACTGAAATACCGGGTGGCGCTAGGCAAATACATGAAACTGGCGAAACAAGTTTGTTATCAAAACGTATTCATGGGTTTGTTACGGCTGTCAGCAGAAAGATTTTATTTTCAACTAAAATACTCTCTCTCTGTTAATTGAAATGGAATAAAATTACTGGATTAAAATTCTCATTGACGAACATCACCACTGACTCTGAAAATTTTCTGCACAACTATCCTTTTCCCCCCCCCCCTCCCTCCCCCTTGCCTTTAATCCATTTTTTTTCTCCCCCATTGAATTCAATAAAATCAATCCAGCAAATTCACCTGAACGAAGTAACATTTCTTCTCCTTTCAACATACATAAAACACTTGATATACATGATTAATGGAAATTGTATGAGACTTACATGGAATTACATAAGAGAAAGAGAGACAGAGAAATAAGTAACTCGACATCAGAGCCAATTCCTCACTACTCTGTGTATACACTCCCCCCCCCCCCCCCCCCACCCATCACTCTAGTTTCTCTACGATTATATGAGGCTTCGATACCCGATACATATTCAACATCAATCCGGCTTCCTCATGAATCCTAATTTCCATCATCGCTTCTATTTACCAACTGTCTCGTAATATATATTATGTCTCTTTAGACCAAGAAAAAAAAAAATTGTCTATTTTTAGATTTTGTCAACTGTGAAAAGTATTTTTTTTTCCATAATTCCCTAGTATGAAGTTAATTGGAAATAATAATAATAATAATAATAATAATAATAATAATAATAATAATAATAATAATAATAATAATAATAATAATAATAATAATAATAATAATAATAATAATAATAATAATAATAATAATAATAATAATAATAATACATAAACTAAAAGAGGAGTGGGGAGGGGAATAAGTAGAAATAACGCAAAGTTTCAGAATTTTACAACTCAATTTTCGTGGCATGAGGGTAACTGCTTGTCGTTAGAGTAAAACCGGTGGGTATATTACACTCGTTGATGTGAAAAATCGTGAGAACGCATTACAAAAGAGGTAGGGATGACGTTTGCGTGTGTAGAAAGGTGAAACACACTCTAGACGCGACAGGGAGGTGAATGAGAAGAGGAAAAAAGAAGGAAAAAAAAAAATTGAAATAAAATTGTGACGACTAAGAGAGAAGTTGAAAAAAAAAAAAAGACATTCACCTCGACAATGCGACACGTGGGCAACAAACAGCAACTCGCGTGGCTGTCAATTTATTTACATATCAAGGTTTCGTAGGTGCACGTCTCATATGGATTTATACAGGCGAATAATATTTAAATCAACAATTTTTTTTTTTTTCCTTTTCAAATTCATTCTATTTCAGATATTCATTGATTCAATAATTTCTTGCATATTTTTTAAAATTATTATTATCATTATATTAAATATTATAATGATGAATAATGGTAATAATAAATTTATTATTGTAATTATTAATTTGATGACGAGAATTTAAAGAAAAAAAAGAAAAAAATTATTTATTAAATTTATAAAACTGGAATGGATTGAGTTACAAACTTGGAGATACATCATCACTCAGTTATTAATCAGAGAAGTTGTCTCTGAAGGAAAGGGGTGGGGGAAAAACTTTTGTCGTGAATTAATGCTGTCATTATCGTCCAACGCTTCCAAGAAAATTGGCTACTTTATTATTATTATTTATCGTAAATGGAATGTCAAAGTTTTATTGAAAAAGAAAAAAAATTATGTAATAAAGAAATTGCGTAATTTTTTTTGGGGGAATTTGAGCAGGACGGATTTTTTTCGGAGAATTGATTCTACTGAATTGACCCATCTATACGTTAATAAAATATCGATGGAGGTGGAGCTAAACACGCAAACATGCTTCAAGGTAGTCTTGTATTATGGTCGACCTTACGGAACGGATAGTTCCAATCGTACGTAACGAATTCCAAGATCTTGGGATCAAAGACCCCTCCATTGTATGTATTTTCAATGTTGAGTCTCAAATGATAGATATTTACGGTAAAATACAGGTTATTCTTTTAATTCTAGGTGAAAAATAGGAAAAATTAGGAATTTTTGTTGTTAAGATTTTATTTCTAGTGATTTATCTCATAAACTAGTGACTTGAAGTGAAAATGTAAGGAGACCTTTTTTGTAGCTGATGAAATTTCCTACAAAAAGTCTCTTTTGACATTTTCCCCTAAAATCACTCCTTAATGAGATAATTCAATGTTGAATTGTTGCACATAACAAATTTCTCTTTTTTTTAATTACGCATTTATCTCCTTAATGAGTGATTTTAGGGGAAAATGTCAAGAGACATATTTTATAGCTGATTAAATTCTCTACAAAAAATGTCTCTTGACATTTTTCTCTAAAATCAAAAGTTATCAAGATAATTAAATTTTTAAAAAACTGAAAAATTTACTGATTTAAAAAAATTCATAACCATGTTAAATACACATACATTCATAACCTAAACTGGGTCTTTGTTGAGACGCGTGGGATGCGTGTGAACTCATACTCAATACATATCTAATTGAGTAGAGTGCAAAGATGCCTCACGTGATAGACGTTATACATACACTAAACTGCCAAGACAAGACATTTTACCGGTAAATCTCAGTTATGTTACTTTAAAAGGTACCAATGAAACGTTGGAAAATCACACGTTTCATAGTTAAAAAAAGAAAAAAAAAAAATCCCCAGCATTGCCTATTGTCTGTATCACCCGAGTCTACACGATTTCCCGAGGTAAATCACCTCATTTTTTTTTTTTTTTAATCAATCCAAATATTTTTCTCTATCAATTTTTTTCTTTAATAAAAAAAAAAAATCATAAAAATCGATCGACGACTGGCGCCAAACGAATTAAAAAAAATAAATATAATGTGGGTCAAAGGAATTTGCCGGAGGTATTATAAAACTCGCTCTGAATTCCACGATCGATATCGCAATTTTAATATATTATATACTCTCTGTATATCCTCAATATTTTTTTTTTCTTCCCCACTGGAATTCTCCAGAAATTCTCTCTCTCTGTTTCTAAATTATTGCATACAACATTTTTCATTGTTTATTTATTTTTTTCCCTGTACAGGATGAGGAAGAAGAAAAAAAAGGGAGTAGGGGGGGGGGGGGGGGAAAGACGGTTATCTCCAACCGGGAATCACATTCTCGTGGGGTCTAGAGACAAGGTGGCTCTTGTTGTTTCACGATCGATCGATATATTTCCTCGATTACAGGAGAATAAAGAGAGAGAGAGAGAGAGAGAGAGATAGGTAGAAGAGGGGAGGTAAGAGGAGTGGTAATAATAGTGTATTATATTAGAAAATCGTTACGGTCAAGTGATTCAATCGCTTTCACTTCTTTCTAATAGAGACAAAGTGCATATACGATATTGATAATATATCGATCATTGTTAATTTATACACGATTGTTAATGTCAGTGTATGGAGTTAATCAACATGATTGGGAATTTTTCTTTTTTTTTTCATTCATAATTTTACGATTAATAAAAATTTACGATAATTTATTGAATATTGTTTGATGAAAGACGTTATTTAATTTAAAAAAAAAAAAAATATATAGTGAATTTATTGATCATTAGGAGCTCTATGAATATCAAGATAAAGCTACTGAATGCACTCGAGGAGAATGTATATACACAAATGAAATTATCCATTCACTAAATTCACTCCTTTGTCTGTGTGCAATCAACCATATATACAATCGAGTAAATAATTCAAATTAATTTATTTTGTTTGTGCAAATTGAATATAAATACGATAAGAATATTATTTTTTATTTAATTAATCAAAAAATTGATGAGAAAAAAAAAGTGGAGGCAGTGGTGGTTTTTTTTTTCGAGGGGATGAGGGGGTGGAAATGAACCTCCCACCCCTCCTGGACAGTTTGGGTAATTGTCATGCAAAGTAAAGAGGCAACATTAGCATCATAAGCGGCCAGATACTCTCGGCATTCCCTTGCCCATTGTGTTTTTTTTTTTTTAAACAAACATTTTCTAGTTAGTTCATTAATTCTGTTACGTGCACTGTAGATAGGAGAGAAAGGGAGGGGAGGGGGATTTTTTTTCCATGTGTATGTACTTGTCTTTGAACAATATTACGCGTATATCCGGTCGCAGGTTTTCTCAATGCGATCTTGTACCCACGAGGCTAAAGATATGGCTATTTTTCGTTTTTTTAAAAATTTTTTTCAGTTTCTTTCGGAATCCGTACGAAACGACTGCATTTCTTTTTTTATTTTATTTTATTTTATGGACGCTATGCTTCGTGGGGTCGTCTCGGTCTAAGACCCAGGGGTGAATTTGCATTTCAACCGTTATTATATACATGGAATTTTTTTTTTTTTGTTGAGATTTTTGAATTATCGAGTCTCATGAAAAAATTTAAATTTAAAAAGCAGTAATTTTTATCCAAATTATTAGGGCTCAAATTTACCAATTAATATTATTCGTTAAAATTGAGATAAAAATTATTTATATAATTTATAATATTTCTTCTAATAAATAATAAAATTTGTTTTTAATGAATTAACATTTTAACGTTTAATATTAATATTTAATAAATTTTCAGTTATTAATTGCATAAAAATATATAATTTATAATAACGTGAGGCTAATTTTAGTCATAAAATTTTTCTTCCTCCACTTTTTCAAGAGATATTCAAGGTCAAATTATTGTTATTATTGAGGAAATTGAATTTCTCCAGTGATATTTAAAACTGGAAATATTCTCCAGCTATCCATTGACCCCATTCTAAATCCCCCACCTCGTGATATAACAAAACAAATTATTTTTCTTATATATTTAAACCATTCATAACAACATTTGATGATGATGAGAAATGACTGTTGTTGGTGACCCGTGAAACCAGTAGAGTAATACAAAACACTTAAATAAAGGACTTCCGTCTCCACTATTAGGCCTTGTCCCGCAAATAAATTGCACGATTTTGTGACGTGAAAGCTGGGACAAAACCAGGTGACCCAAATATACATCTCGAGGGGGTGGGGGGGGGGGGGGCACTTTAAACTCTACCCCTCTCTGAATCATCGATATTTCCAGTGAGAGAATACAATATTACGAAAATTGCTCCAATTCACTGATAATCTTCTCAATTCGTAAAAGAATTAAAAAAAAAAAAATCCTGTTTTAATATAAATTCTCTATTAGACTATTTTTTAATCATTTAAAGAAAATTCTTTTGTGACTCTTTCATCTATTTTCTCTCATTGTATTCTTTTTTTTTTCACATCAATCACAGTCAATGAACAAAACAATTCATCTTTCTTTCTCTATTTCTCCCCTTTCCCCCCCTTTACCACTCGACTCTAAAGAAATTCTGTTTTATAGAGGTCAGAAATTCTCACAGCTCTGTGAACCGTGTATAATCATCATTCCTCTTTTTCAATTGATTGAAGAAAAAAGATTTTATTTTTTTAAATTTTTAAATTTTAATTGAAAAAAAAAAGTTTTGAAAATGAGAGAAAATTTTTGATTAAAGTGTCTAGAAATAATACAGAGTGTGATTTTAGGCCACACGACAACATTTGCCCAACTAACCCATCTGACCTCGTACCCTTTCCATCCTCTCCCCCCCCCCCCCCCCCAATTGCATTTATATTACATTAAATCGCCTAGACTTCCTACTTCCAAGACACCGTGAACTCACTCTAGAGACAAGACAGGATAAATAGTCACGAAGAGAATACACGTGGGAGTGTGTCGACTAAATTTATACAAAAGAAAATTGTCACATTTCAATTAATTTTCATGGATTAATAAACAACGGGATGAAATGAAAAAAAATTACTGTAATTAATTGATAATAAGTTTTGTTATGTAACGAGGTGGGGGATTTAGAATGGGATCAATGGATAGCTGGAGAATATTTCTAGTTTTAAATATCACTGGAGAAATTCAATTTCTTCAATAATAACAATAATTTGACCTTGAATATCTTGGAAAAGTGGAGAAAGAAAAATTTTATGATTAAAATTAGCCTCACGTTATTATAAATTATATATTTTTATGCAATTAATTACTGAAAATTTATTAAATATTAATATTAAACGTTAAAATGTTAATTTATTAAAAACAAATTTTATTATTTATTAGAGAAATATGATAAATTATATAAATAATTTTTATCTCAATTTTAACAAATAATTCTGGGTATTAATTAGTAAATTTAAGGCCTAATAATTTGAATAAAAATTACTACTTTTTAAGGGATTAAATTAAATTCGAAATAAATAAATTTAAAAAAAAGTAATGACAACATGTTAATTAGTAAAATGTTAATATTCTCGACAGTCACACAAGAGTGAAATAGGTAAATGTATGTCACGGTGGTCGAATTGAACATCAAGTGATGAGAGCACATATTAGAGTCTCTCCCAAGTGGCAGTCTCGTGATAGTTAACGAGCGATGTCTGTTGGCCTATAACCAGTTTTACCCCAGTAATAGTTTGTACAACCTAACGCACTTGGGGATACGTTTGTGCACCTTTATGTGTACTTTAACATATACCTATTTACATTATTAGGTGTACATGAATGAGGGATATAAACTTGTGTTGAAGATACCTTACGAGTGTAAAATAAAGACTAGAGAGGGGGGGACGATGTGAGGGTGAGGGCACACCAATGAAATACCCTCAGCGTCACAGGAAGCTAGTAGTTAATCTCAAACTCTGATCTCATTTCTGCTAATTGGCCGATAGGCAACTCCGATAGGATTTACGTTTACGTTCAAGTTACGGATTTTAACAGAATGACAAAATTAAAAAATGTTATTGTATTCAAAATATCGATTTAATTTTAAAAAATGAAAAATAAATTTTCTCTTATCTCATTAAAATCCCCTCTCCAAATGAGCACATATTTGTTGTTTCGTCCACGAAAAAGGAAAAAAATGCCTTGAACTCGAAGATTTTTTTTTTAATAAAAAAAAAAGAAGAAAAAGTGATAAAAGATGAAACAGAAAATAAGAGTACTCGAGGTATATCTACCTCTTTATACGTTCACGTCACGGCTCGTCGCACGGGTCTCGCATGTCCTCCAAAGTACATATATAAACCCCTCCCCCCCCCCACCCCCCTTTATCACTAGGACTCTCCCAAGTATACACACAAGAGTTTTTCCCTGACAAAGCCCCCCACAAAAAAAAAGAAAAAAAATTAACAGAAAAAACAACGAAAAATCCCAGTGGCTTTCTCATAATGAGACTAAAATGTTGAAATACATGAAAATAATAAAGAGGTGATAATTAAATTTCCACTGTATATGCACCTCCAATTAATTCCCGGAAATCTCAAACCTCAATTTTACATATTTACATATTTTTTTTTTCATTTTTAACACAATTGTATTTTCAAGTTAATATTTGAATTGTATGAATGGAGGGTGACACGCCATAATATCCGTGGACAAAATATCCGCGACAAAATATCCGGATGACAAAAAATCTCCAGACACATCATCCGCTGACTAAATTTCTTTTAACAAAATCTCCGTGGGTCAAATTATCTGACGGCTTAATTTCCGTGGTTAATAATTTCGAAGTGTTTATTCACACGGTCCACGGTAAAAATTACCGTGGATTCACGGGAGTTTTTGCCGCGGATCTAAGATGAATCGGGAGGTTTTTACCGTGGATCTAAGGTAAATCTGTTTCGTTGAGGGGTGGGGGGGGGGGGGGCGAACAACACACACATCGGAGTGATACAACGCACCCGGAGTTACGAACCCAGGGGTAGTTTTTGGGGGGATGTGTCATATTCCACAGTAAAAAGTCCCGTGAATCCACGGTAAAAGCTACAGATTTACCTTAGATCCACGGGAAGAACTCCCGTGAATCCACGGTAATTTTTACCGTGGACCGTGTGAATAGACACTGCCTAATAATTTCATAAGTTGGCTAAAAATAAACATACATAATCAATACATGACTTGAATATAAATAGATTAAGTCAGTTGTCGAAAGATCAATTGTCGGCGGAGGATTTGTCTCCGGATTTTATGTCATCCGAATATTTTGTCGCGGATATTTAGTTACGCAACCGAATGGAGAGTAAACAAAAAAAAACATGAAACAACAATATTTTTTTTGTCCATAAATAGTGAAAATATGAAAATAAAAAAAATGTGTGACGATTTTCTTTCATTTGAACACATCTGGCATTGGCATTTAAACGTGACATCTGTTTTATTGGAACCGTGACGTCAATACTGACTTTTGCCATCGGTGTGTCATTTCCAGTATTAATATACCCCCCCCCCCCACCAATTTTTTTTTTAATTTTCAATTTTATACAAATTTTTTTTTTCAAAAATTAAAGAAATTATTAAAACGATTGAAATTGAAGAAAAAAAAATCAAATCACATCATGTTTATTCTTCCTCCCCCCTCCCCCCCCCCTCCCCCTCCAGCTTCCTGGAATCACCTATATCACGATTATTTGCTTTACAACAAAAACACTTAAAATTCACGAAATTCTCACGATTACACACTCTATTTAATCCAACAATAACACTTTAGGACTTTGGGTTGTTCCTAGGTGAACATTCCCGCCCCCCCCCCCCCCCTAAACATTGCCGTAGTCACGTTCATCTCTCTGGTGGACGGTAACGCGGTTGGAATTTCGCACGAGAGTTCATCACTTTCTGGAAAGTTATCTATGTACATCAGATGGTTACAGAAAGGGTTTTGTAAACTCTAGAAACAGGTTGGTGGAGGGGAGGAGGGGAGGGGGAGGGGGTAAACCCTCTGGGAACGATGAGAAAGTGTTCAAACGTGTCACAATGTTATTTAGAGGTCATTAAATATATTTTTGAACGAAAAAAAAAACAAAAAAAAAATTATTATTTACATTTTAGAGCAAATTTGTGAAAATTACACTTGAATGAACAGATAAACGATGAAATTGGAATATAATCTATAAAAAGCCACTGGGATTTTTTTTTTTCTCTCTATTTATCCCCCCACATTCCACCCCTTTGTGTACACCCTTGACACTGTAATCCTTCAGTAGTCCTTCATCTCACTCTTTTATATTTTTTTTTCCATTATTAATATTCATGAAAAGCCAGAGGGGTAAGGTCGACTGAAGGACGACTGGTGATTTAAAAGAAGCCCTGCCCGCATTGCCCAACGGGATCATCAACATTTCCGGTATATAATCGGCTCAAGTGCTTCGATACGAAGGGAATAAAAATAAATTTTTTTTCAGTGATATCACGAGTAAAAAATTTTTTTTAATGAAATTCCTCGACATAATTAAAAAAAATTTTTTCCCCCATAAAATAATTTTAAATTGATAACTCCATTAATTCACATTTAATCCTGAATGAAGAGTCAAGAATACTATTTTCTGAATGAAGCGCAATCTGAACTGTGTGTATTTAACACGGAATGCAACAAAGAGAAAGGAATAATGTTTAAGTGTGTGTGACGGCGTGTGCGACTGGACATTGAACGGATGAGAGAGGGGCTAGTATAGGCGAGTTATACATGGAGATTGGTTAGAGGAGACTCCCGGGGGTAGGTGTAAGCAAATGGAAACGACAGTTGGTGAGCTTGAGAGAAGACATGTCTGACGAGCTCAAGAGGATATTTTGCTTCACCAAAATATAAGAAACATAATACTTCTCTGTATATTCTTACAATTTTCATCATTGGAATAAAAGTTAAATAAATAGAATATAATGAAAACTCTTATATTCGACATAAACCTTTTTTTTTTTTTTAATTTAAAAGAAAATTTTTCAGTTTTGAAGAAAAAAAAATTTCATAATTTTTTTTCTTTTCAATTTCTTCATCAAAATGATCAATCGACCAATTTTATTGATAAAAATTTTGCTCAATTGTTGAATTAATTTGAAAATAAATCTATAGTATGATTTATGACAGTTATAAAATGATTGTTGAATTATTTGTGATTTGAAAATCAACCACCAGCATCATACAATTCTCAAGAGAACACTTGACCCGGCGCCCTACCATCGTAACAAGCTAGATAAATCTCTGAACGGTGGAAGATCCGGTTACCAGAGCGGTTTTCGCTTGCCTCCGAGAGACAAAGGAGTATCAAAAAAAAGAAAAAAAGAAAAGGGGAAAAAGAAGAACATGTAAGAAATACAATTGAAGAACAAAAAAAAAAGGAAAATACTGAGAGACACTGACAAAAACTTTTTTTTTCTGCATCCTTGTGAGGTTTTGTTGTTTCTCCGGGATTCTTGGGGGTTTCATCTACCATTTTGCCGTTTAGATAACTCAACTGAACAAATGTCAGGAGAAGTTGAGGTACGATTGAGAGGGATTTTTTTAAAAAGAAAATTTCATCTTTGAGAAATGAATTTTCTCGTTGTTGAACGATTAGAAATTGGAAATACGAAAATAAAAAATGGGGTTGATGAAGGTCTAATGAGGGGTTAGGGTGTGTTGGACCTTGTAAGGGTATGAGGGTCAGGATGTGTCGGATCCTGTAAGGGTATAAGGGTCAGGATGTGTCAAAATCCATAAGAGTTCAGTGAGGGTTGGAGGGTTTATGGGTTTAATGAAGGTTTAAGGGTTCAATGAGGGTCAAATGAAGGGTTTGGTCAGGTTTGAAGGGTTTAATGAGGGTCAAAGGGTCAGGATAAAATCCGACCCTCATAATAATCTTAACCAAAAATAATCTCAAAACGTATACAAAATCATGAAGAATAAATTCCCACAAAATTACCAAAAAAATTCTCCGCGATATAAACTTCTATTTACCCTGTCATAAATAACGAGATTACTCCAAGAATGATATTCCAACGATCTAAAAAAAAAACCTCACAAAAGTAGAAAAATAATACCCGACCCTCTCTTCATCAATTCATTGCCTCTCTCAAACATCCATAAAAAGTAAATAATACTCGCATCTCGTCGACAGGTGTGTGCACTCTTTACCCACCTCAGGCAAGGTCGTCTCAAAATACAAATTCACAAACTTTGTTTTAAAAATTTATCCTAAATTCCCCTCCCCGCCGTTTATCTGTCAATAGACCCTCTATTCACACAGAATGTCTCGACTACTATTTCAAAGCGGCACATCAATCAAATTTCGAAATATGAAAAAAAAAAAAATTGTCGACTATTTCAACGATAATTAATAACCACAGAATCATTCAACCATATACAGCTACAGTGAAAGGGGTAATGTATTCTCAAATGGGCAATATTTTTTTTTTCGCAATCAATTGCAATATTTAACAAATATTTCATCACAGATGAGTTTAAAAAAAATTTAAGAGAATAAAAAAAAAAAATCATTGAACCTCATTTGAATTCTTGCTCATACGACACAATTTAAACTTTGTTATAAAACAAAGGATGTCCATTTTATTTCTGATGAATGTATTCTGCAATTCATCACTTGAAACAATGCAGACATATTTTTTTTCGATTAATAATTGACGAACGACTGCAACTAGAGTGGAATAATTCCTGGATTTATCTCAACTCCAGGGGGAGGGGGGGAAGGGGAAGTAGCAGAGACACGCCACTGAATATAACGATAACGAGAAAGAGGCATAAATCTGTGACCATATATACAATATAACATATACATGTATCTCATATTCTCTCAGGGCATTTTGAGAGGACTGCACATACGGCTCGTCTGGCAAATATTTTTCTACGGCATTCTCTCTCTCTCTCTCACTTATTCCCCTCAACCCTACTGTATAAAATACCCAGGTATACTGGAGGCTCTGAGTATCATGTGAGATGTGGAATAATATATCAGTGATAACATTTTTTATGCACTGCGAATATTCAACTATTTTCAAAAAAAATTTATTATTAAAAAAAAAATTTTTTTTTTTTTGTAAAAATTGATTTTTTTGAAAAAGAAAAAAGGAAAAAAAAAATTGTTGAAAAATTTTTGCCTTTTGCCCTCTTTAACATTGCACAAATGCTGGTTATCTCGGTTCAGTTAACGGTACAAAGGCGCCCCCGCGCCAAACAAGACGAAAAAGTGCGTTTTATGGGCCTCGATGTGTAGAGGGGAAAGAAAAGTCAAGTATATTACGTTTTAACTTCTATACCTATATAAGTTGGTATACTGATGGGTACCCAGTTTCTCGTATACCAAGAGCCAACGTTTTACCTCGCACCATAACTTTTTTTTAACCTCAACACCATCACAACTTATTCTCATATTCACATTTACCGATTTATACACGTATTTCTTACTCAATTTGTTGTTATGTATACGTCGATTTCCAACTCAATTCAATTTTCAATGGTGAAATATTGAATTTTGCTCTCTATTTATTTTTTTATTTTTTTATTCATAACCCAGAGGACCATTACTTTCCTACCAACTGTATATTAAATTATTTCGAACGCTAAATCTCGGGACGAGTCACTTAATCGAGTTATCAAAGTGAGAGAGAAACTGTGGTCAACAACTAAAACGTGTAATTCGACGATTTCATTAAAAAAATTGAATTTAATGATAGAGATGAAATATCAACTCTTATTTCGATATTAATTAAAATTATTGTAAAATAAAAATTGATTAATTAATTGGATAACCCTGAAGATCCCCTCCCCCCCTAAAAAAAAAAAAAAAAAAATTAAAACTCACCCTATGAGGTGCCCTAAGAAGTCGATGTACAGCAGCAAGTTGATTGATAAGTGGCAATGTTGCACTAAATGTGTGCACGGGTGGCCTAGGTGGTTCTGGATATGAGCTGGCATAAGCAAATGGATCAACATCGTTGAGATACTGTACTCTGCACGTCAACGACATTCCGCCCTATTCAAAAATCTGTCTCACTCACTTATTCACTCCCCCCCCCCTCCCCCACGCGATTCGATGAGAGAGATTTTTCTTTCAAAAAAACCGATTTACAAAAAATAAAAAAAATTGTTTGTCGTTTGCTTTAAAGCTTGTACCGTCTCTCAGTCTTGTGCTGAAAGTCCCTTCGATTTTTTTTCAACGAACCGGTTCACCCGTTGGGCAAACGCGTATACACAACGGAGGCCAACTTTGCCTTCTCTTCCCTTTATTTTCATCCACAGTTCCTCCTTCCCCTCCCACCACCCCCTCTCACTATGTATAATTCTCTCTGTCTCTCACATTACTTCGATTTATAATAAAAAATAATTTCACTGGTTTTTTTCTTCCTTTTCTCACCTCTAATTTAAAATTTGCGTTTTTCACTTTATTTTTTTAGAGATTTTTTAGTCATAAAAATTACAAAAATCAATTATCAATTTATTCTGAAAATAGAATAAGTGTTTTGTTTTTTTTTTTTGTAAATAAAAATTGATAAAATTGATATCAGTATTTTTATATTGAATCTTGAATTATCTGTTATTCGACAATTATTGGTTATATAAATAGACTTTTGGTTAATGATTCCTAGCCTTGACCACGGATAAACGAGAATATAAATTGACTTTTTTTTTTTCAACTCAATTTCATTAAAAAAAATTTTTTTCAATGTTTACTTTTATTTTTTAATTATTCATTAAAAAAAAAATATTAAATATTGACCCCAAATGAAATTAAAATTTTTTAAAAAAATATGAGAAATAAAAATGATAAGATATTGACATTAAACACTGTCTTTTTAGTTAGGATCATACAGGTATTAAACATTGTGGCAAAGAAGAACTCGTCATTCTGTTGGAGGTTATGCATTTCGCATTGTTCAGTGTGCCTACACACGATGAGAATTATAGAATGAGCAAGAGGAAGAGAGAGAGAGAGATTGAAATAAACTCTTGATATCTTTCCCTTTGACTTGATTCTGTACATGTATAGGTGCCGGCTACCGTCCTGTATACGTACAGCTTTGAGAGAAAAGAGAAGAAAGGAGAGGGAAGAATTGATGGAGTAAGAGGGGAAAAACGAGTCTGCGCCTCCATCGAAATGCCTATGGTGGCTCTCTCAGAGTCAAAAGATTATAAAGCGTTCAGGTGACTTGAGCGTATGAAATTACATTCCGTCAAAAAACTAATTTTTTTTTTTTTTTTAATAAAATTATTCTCATCCTATGCTTCACTGAAACGTGGGAATTTTTCACTGTATTCCAGCAATTTTAGAATCAAATTTGAGGAATGAATAAATAATGAATTATGTGAGAAGTTTAAATGATGCAAAAATTAATTTTTTTGAGAATTATTCAGTGAAAATCAAATTGAAATAATGGATTTTTCGAGTTTAAGATTTCTCAACTGTTAGCCAAAATATTTTGACTAAAATTATCAAAACAAATGGATTAAAACAGTGGAGCTCTACATTCCATTGTAAAATGATGATTTTAACGTAAATATTTACCTCAAAGTGTTAAAAATAAAAATGGAAAAAAATTTGTTTTTTTTTCGAGCACTTTAACCTCAATAATTGTCAATAAAATATGATAAAATCAAGATTCAAAATAACCTCAAAAAAATAATGATAATAAAATATTTATTGGTACATGCGTGATACCAGTGTCCTGGAGTCTGCGCTTTCAATTCTAATAGGATCGAAGGTCACGTGTTTTGTTTATGTATACAGAGTACACGCTGAGTTTAAAACACTTCACTGAGTCTTCTAATACGTTTATTATTGACCAATTTAACGCGCGTAGAATACTGAGGGATTAGAAAAATTGATATTGTAACGAGCGAACGGCCTGAAAACATACCTAAACTCGCGAGCGGCCGCCGCAACACTGAATCGAATAATAGACACCTGTCGACTATAGCGTTACGCGCGCCACCATGCGGCCAACCCCCTCTCTAATCTCGATGGATTAATATCATTGAGCCCGGGATTTTTCTTAATTTTAAATTCATGTAAAATATTTAAATAAATAAATATTGATTTATTTATTTATTATTTTATTGTATTTATCAATTCCATTGTTTACTCTATTTATTTATTTACTAAAAACAAATAAATAAATTCAATTGAATAATAAATAATTGTTTTTATAGTTGAATTAAATTTTTTTTATTTTGAAGGATTTGTGAATTATTTTTAAAAGTTTCTAAATTTACGAAAAATAAACAATTCCTTTTTTTTTTGCTGTGAAAATGAGAGCAAGTAGTCAAGAGGGGAAGTATAGAGACACGAGGGGGGGGGGGAGTATAGAAAGTAAATTTCATCGTTGAAAATACATTTTCCAGTCAATTCCACATGCTACAGGAGTTTCTTGTATTTTTCTATTCTCATGTATTGTTTTACCATCTCTTCAACTTTCAACTGTGACACGAGACAGAAATACATGTAGAAATGATGGAAAAATGTATGGCTTTCACGTGAAAAATCGATTAAAATGGAAATCTGAAGAATTATCACTTTCTGCAATTTTTTGTAACAAAAGATTTTAAAAATTCATAAATAAAAAATTTTTACGAAAAAAAAAGTTATCAAAATACTTTGAATGTCCTCAAAAATTCACTAGAGCATTCCCTCTAGGAAAAAAAAATCTGCAGACACGGTACTCATTGTCCCCAGAATTTAAAAAGAAGGGTTCAAGCACGAAGAGACTATTCGTACGTGTCCCCCACCTTGTAATAAACAATAATATCCTCTCACCACCCTAACGTTAACCCAACCCTTCCCCCTTCCCCTAGATTGACATATCTTTTGTCTCCCAGACGTTAAAAAAAAAAAAAAAACTCCCTTCGACATCTCAAAAACGTCCAATGTCGTGTACACCTCCTTCAGTATGAATAAAAAGCACATATTCTTCAAAAAATCATGAAAGAGAGTGAATTTTTTTTGTCCTCAATTTTCATTCACCCTGTTTTATCTCAATGTACGTGAGAAAAGATATTTAAAAAGTGAAAAAAATCATGCATAAAGTGAATAAACACTCACCGGGATGTACCCGTCTGGCTGTGGTCTCTCAGTGTCCCTGGAAAAAAATAAAATTGTAAATAAAAATTAATTTTAAATATCAAAATAAATAATTAATCAATAATAATTTACCTTCGTCGATGTATAACAGATGTTTGTGGTGTACTATCATGTATAATCACTTGATCAGCATCAATTTCTTCACACTCAGAGCTATAATCCATCTCATCTGCAACATAATTTATACATAATTATACAATCAAATATTTAATCACTCTTTCTAATCCATACGTAAATTAAATGTTTAACTATTTATCGTAAACTAGACGAATTGAAATACATTGGAAAATGGATTAAATGTATCAACGCAGTGGTCAGACACCCCCTCCTCCGTGAAACACGATACTGGGTGAATTTGGTGTTAATGCTACTGTGGGCCCATGCATAAAATCAATCGATTCATCCCAATGTTGCATGTAAAACCCTAGTAATTCCTCCCCCATCAATCTCCTTCTCCAACAATTAACTCTAAATCCTCAGATGACTATCACTTTTCCAAGGGATTACCCTTTAATCATATCCTTCGATCAATGAATAAATAATTTTATAATATTGATTTTACTCACCTCTGATCATTTCCTGATTGCGTATACGCGATATTATGGGACTCTGATGTGGTGTTACTTCACCAAGTAGATCGTCGATATTTGTATGGTTACCAATGAAGAGGGGCAGAGTTGATGGCCGTTTTCGGTAAGATTTACGGATTGTCGAGCGTCCGAGTGATTGAACATTGTCGTAGGGTGAATTACGACCCTCGTAACAGTCCGGTGGATCTGGTGGATTCTCAATCTTCATGGGGGATAGAGAGGAAATTTATTTTTTTAATAAAATTATTCATGTTTCATTAATTTTAAAAATTTGTTTTTTCATAATAAACAGCTGTTTATCTCGATGAGTGGTTCTAGATGAAAATATCAAAAGACCTTTTTTGTAGGTGAGAAAATTTTAAATAAAAAATGTCTTTTGACATTTTTCTCTAAAACCATTAGTTATCGAGATAATGATAGTATTCAGTGAAAACTATATCATAAAAAAGTTTATATCGAATGATTTGTGAAACTTACCCCTTCGGGACTTGCCCGATCACCAAGTGGCACGTCCGGTGGTGGTGGAAATTCAATAGGAAATTTTGATATAGAGTTGGATTGTCCACCCATTGAATGTGTTCCGAGTATTTCAAATTTTTCAAAAGACTCGTCTGAATCGTTTGACTGACTATTTGTCTCTCTGTCAGGTGTTATTTTCTGTATACCATCGGGTATATTGGAATTACTGTCCATCCACCAAGCCCTCTCACCCGAATCAACGTGACTTATCCTGTGATGGCTTCTCGTATGTGTCTCGTTCTCAACGAGGCTCACTGAGTTGTCACCACTGGCATTGGTAATGCTTATCGGTGACACTATGGCAACTGGAGGATAAACCTCAATGCCCTCAGGCACATCTGTTGGATCCTCACTCAACCACCATGCCCTTTCACCAGACTGCTGATGCTTTAAACGATTTTTACGTTCACATCTATTTGAATTATTACGTGATACTGACATATCTCTATTTAATTCTTCATTATCTAACCACCAGATACATTCACCAGACTCTTGTTTCCAAATTTTTGTTTTAAATTTACCATCATCAGGAAGATTTGTGCTGACAGTTGTCCCCTCACTGATATCATCCTGACAACCACTAATTCTCTCAATTCCCTCCGGCACATTCTCAGAGTTTGCCTCCATCCACCATGGTTTCTCACCGGATGATTGATGCCTGAGTGTAGCCTGTCTCGTTCTATCTCCACTATTTTCACTCAATATCCCCAAATTATTTCCCAAACTTGCTGAAATTGATTTATTCACTGACGATGATATCGACACTTCCTCTCCCTCATCACTCTCCTTATTTTTAAGGGTTCTGATTAAAAAAGATTTGGCCTCTTCAGACTTATCCCCCCGTGATCTTGATGAAGATTTGGGTGGTTTTTCTGAATTCATAGATAACTCATCAGCACTTGTCCTCGCAGACTCATTCTCCCTCTTTCTATCAATTCTTCTTGATCTTTCATCATCATCACTGCTAGATGAACTTGTCTCACTCTCTGATCCCGATTGTTTTCTTCTCCCCTTGGATCCACTCCTGGACCTCTGCAGACCACCAAATCTCGTAACAGATGAACTCTTTGAGTCTCTCCTGACAACACTCAATCCCTTCATCAAACTCTTATCACTATAATTTGACTCAGAGTCTTGTGAACTAACTGATACACTTCTCTGCATCTTTTTTCCTCTCTTTCGCTCATACTGAAGCCTCACAGCATCACTAGTATCCGGCATATTGAGTGCAGATTTTCGAAAATCTTTATTCACATATTTCACTGGTGATATTCTCATATTTGTATTGTTTGAATTAATATCACACTTTGGTACCGGTGGCTTTCCATGTGTCTCTGTAACACTTGTCCTCATGCTATTCACTTTACAACTGGACAACGATGAGTGTGAAACATTGCTTCTTATTTTTGCATTATGACTAGAGGCACTTGAGACTTTAGATTTGCCAGTTGGCAAACTGACAGACGAGTCAGACGAGTCAGTTCGCGTCATTTGACGATGCTGGCTCAGGGACTTTGTTGAACTATTACGCGATATAGATTTAGTTTCTGATGATGATGATGATGATGTTGTTGAGACACCACGTTTTTTCATTTGTTTATCACTTTTCAATTCTTCCATGTTTAAAGAATCATCTTTATGATAATTTTTATCTTGATTCAATGAATTCTTTTGTTTCTTTGAAACATCATTCTGATTATTTGGCTGTTCGTAGCTGAAAGTCTTGACGATACGTGAAGGCTTTAAGCAAATTTCATTGGCATCTTTCTTATTAAGATCCATCCCTTCTGAAGGCTTATTCACAGAATTTTGAGAGCTCTTGTCTGATGTTCTGATATAGCTGATATTCTGTCCAAAGTTCTTGGAACCTATGACCTCATGCTTCGCATTATCATCCTGAACACATCTCTCTTGTGGTGATTTATCCCTAGACTCATTAGAATTCCTCCCAAATCCAAAACTACTGACTCTCGTACCATAATTTCTCGCATAAATCCCAGAAGATTGAAATTTATCCATATAAGAGGGCCAAATTCGTCCACTTGAGAATCTAGAATACCTCATTGTGCAATCATCAGTTTTATCCGACTGTATCTCAACATCTCTAGTCTCTGATTTTCCCTTGAGTCTTGTTATTTCCTTTTGAATCAATCTTGCAGCTTCAGCTCTACGATTACGCACAAATGATGATGATGCTGGTGGTCCTGGTGATGTACCTCTAGATATTACCGTCAATGTTATACTCTCAATATCATTAATATCCTGACAATTGTCAATATCTTTACAACAATTATCCTCAATTTTACCAACTCCACTATTTTCAATTTCCCGCCCATTTTCATGTTCAATATTATCAATGGCCAACGGCAATGTCTTACATTCTTCTTTGATGTTTGAAGATATTTTCACACTGGTTGAACCCAGTCTCTCTGTATTTATATAGCCAACGGGGGTTGCTGTACGTTCACTGGTACGTGATATAGAGGGAGTGTATCTGGATGAGCTGTTGTACCTTGGGGCAATCGTTTCATCTGTAAAGTTTTACAAGAAATTATTGTTTTATGTCTTCTAGATAAAAGAGAATTAAAAAAAAAAAATGAAAATTTCTCAAAGTTAATTATCTAGTCATTTTCTCAAACTAATGCATATATTGTCAAGTTTTAACTATTCTCACTCACTTGAATTTCCACTCCGTCCATAATTCGACACTCTTGGATAAATTCTGTAACTCTTGCTAACTTCTTGAATTGTCTCTGATGTTCTACAAGCCCTTGGAGTTTTGTACAATAAATTGTCATTACGTTCTTTCTTTTCTGATGATCCAGCATCATAATTACAACGTGATGGTATACTCCTACTGTATGAGTATTTATCAAATACTGTTCTCTCAGGTATTGGACTTTTTCTAACATCTTCTGACGACGTGCGACTATGATTTATACGATTTCTATCATTTTTTGGTGCTGAAATGACAATTTTTTTTTTCCATCAATAATATGCAATAAAATTTTAATAAATAATTATCTCACCTGTTAATTTATTGTAACACTGATCAGAAGTCTTTACGTCTCTCTTATTGACTCCAGTGTTACCATAACCAGCCATTACTACACCAATTCTGTCCTTAGTACCGAGTCCTCTTGTACCGGTCAAATTACTCGAGTAACTAGTACGATAGTTGGACAGACTGGCGCTACCGGATGAGGAATTTCGGGCCAATGTAACGCCCACACTGGCACCACTTCTGGCCCTATATACCGATGGATCATTCTACAAATACATAGAATCAATAATTTAAACAATATTTTTCTTCTTAAAAATAAAAACAATTTGTCATATAATACAATACCAGACAACCAAAAATCATCAATTGAATTGACATTCAAAAAAAATTTTTTAACAAGGTTAAATATCAGGGGGGAGGAGTGGGGAATTGAGTCCTATTGAGAGAAAAATAATAAACTGTCAATTCAGTTCAATCAACATAAGTTTTGGCAGAATGCCTCACACTCGTGTTTCCAAAATAGATTTGCCCGCACACACATCCGAGAGTATTAACCCCATCGTCTTCTCTGTTTTTCTGTGAGTATAACGGGTGGGCCAAGAGTGAATATTGAATTTTTAAAAAATATTTTTTAATAGCAAGAATTGAATTTTTTATAAATATTCCATCACATCAGACATGAATAATTATTATTCCAGATGTTGCATCAAATGCTCAAGTGTACCCTTGAAATATTCAATGAGTTTAATATTTTCAAGTGTTTATTTTATTTTTTAATAAACATTTTTTTTTTCTCTTATTCAAAAATTGTGATTTATTAATTTAAATTGAGATTAAGAGAAAAAAAAAAAATGGTAAAAGAAAATTCTCATCGATTTTCATCCTCTCTCTCTCTCTCTCACTCTTGCTTATAGGTACGCACGAGACGCTCGTTATTATGGTAATGCTATTCGTGGCGATAATGGAATTGGGACAGTGCCTCGGAAAAACCCCCCTCAACTATTCTATATAGTCCAAAAGCGATTTAGGTAGAATAGCCTGAGATAAGGCTCAGTACTGTACTATTGATGTTCCAAGAATATAATCACGTTGAATAACAAAAAGATGATCTAGGGATTAATTCAATTATTATTATTTTTTTCTTTTGGAATTGATTTTATTCTGGCAACCTGTTGGATATGAATGATATCCATTTTCACTATTTTTTAAACTATTTAATTGATTAATTAATTAATTAATTAATCAATTTGGGTCAATTATGGTTCATGACAAAGGAAATGAGATGTATTTTTAGTGAAAAAAAAAAAAATGTTTTTTTTTATAAAAAATTGAATCGGATAAAAAAAATCGCAAAGGAAAACATTAAATAAAAATCCCTGACACGTGAAATAATAATTAATCCTCATCATCTGTAATCAATGCCCACGATTCACGAATTATCCTTTTTTTTCAAACTCATTTCCTCTTCCATTGATTTTCCCCTGACCTTCTTTATTTTTCTCTTTATCCCCTGGAATATAAAATTGATTGAGCGTTGGATTTCTCGAGGAAAAGCGTGCATTGTATCGAAAGTCCGAGAATAGATCTTGAAACGTGACGGAATGAAATTGAGAGCAGTCTGTAGAGACACGTGTGTTGAACGAAAAAGAATAAAAAATAAAAAAATAGGATACAAGTGAGAGTCAATCGACCTTGCTTGTAAAGAGAATTCGCTTGTAATAGGTAATGGTGGATATTTTTTTTTTACAGAGTCATTGTTCAAAGGGACAAAGACGAGACATTCAGGAGACAATTGAACACAAATTCATCAATTTATTATTTTTTATATCAAATGGATATCCTAAAATGATTAAATAAATAATAAAAATTGGTATAATCGATGTTGATATGTACTAATTAATTTTGGATATCCGCTAATTAATGTATATCAATTTCAATGATATCCAAGCATGATGAAAATTTAATACTCTATCAGAATCACTAGTATCATAGGTGAATGCATGTATCCCCGGACAAATAGATAACACTGGATAATGGATGATATCCATAATATTCAACACAAGCATGTCCAATTAATTGAAGAGTGACCCCGGTTCTATTTAACCTACGACAAACACTAATTTACTCAATTTAAAAATACGTAAATATAGTTGATTCATCAGAAAAAAAAAATGTACAATACATGCACCATGTTTACACTTAAAAATTCTCGGTATTATGCCTGTTTCAACGACTAACTCTCGCCTGCTACCGGTCGAGTTATTTTACGATTTAGACATTGGCTGAATGCCAAATTTTTTTTCACTGTTTGGGTCTAACATTTAAGAACTCTATGAACACTCGTATGAAACAAGAAACTCGTCGTTAAATGCATTAACTTTACCTAAAAGTATTTTTGAAAAATTTTCTCACTTTCCCGCCATTGGAGAAATTTTTTTTTTCTTTTTTTTTCTATTTTTGCGCCATTGAAAAAATAATTTTTTGAATTTTTTTCATTTTCGCGCCATTAATTTTTTTTTTTAGTTTTTTTTAATTTTCGCGCCATAAATTTTTTTAATTTTCGCACCATTTTTGATTATTTTGCTATACATTTGAATCGTGAATGCATAAAATTGAAATGTTTCTCTGGGTTATATGCAATAAAATGTTGTATAGGTATTATATACTTAGTACACGTAATTGAAAAACTTCCGTGTGCCTTTCTACACTGTATACAAGTTTGACAAAGCCCGTGTGGAACGATCAAGGCCAGAGGAGAAAAACAGATGGATCCTCTTTGCAATAAATTCAAACCAATTTTATTACATTTCTACGCTGAGAAGAAAACATTTAATTAAAAATTGCAGAATTCTTGAAATTTACATTTTTGTCTTTTGTATAAAATCAAGAAGAGAATTTTAAATTTAATTTTATGCTCTTGTGGAGACTTTTTTCATAAAAAAAAAAAAAATGTCTGTGATGCGAATGAAGATTGAAACAAATATTTGGAAAATGCAATTTTCAAGAAATGGGACATTTTCTCATGTGATCAGAAGAAAATTGAATTGAATTTTTTCCTCTCGAGATTTTTAATAAAAAAAAAAATTTCCAATTTAATCGAGAGTGATAAAAATGGAAATACCGAATTTATGCAAACTCCCCCCATCCCGCCCCCCCCCCCCCCCCGCCCACCCACCAATTGTGAAAATTACAAAAATAATTATTATTTATCTAAATGATCTCGAAATGTAAAATTTTCTGGGGCAGAAGCCCCCCCCCCCCTCCAGTGTCTCAACATAAACTGAAAATTCTCTGGCAAAATGCCAAACTCAAGCATTCCCATATTCCATGATGCCTTTCACGCCATCTCAATGTACATTTTGGCTTGAATTTGTAAAATAGATAGACATCAATCAGCTATACCAGCTGGTGTATGTGATAAAACAGTAGAAAATTTCACAGATAAAGCTCCATCTCTAGTTTAAAAAAAAAAAATTAACTTCAAAGTTTCTATAGAACTCGGGGATTCCCCATTCCCTCACTCTCAGTTTCCCCACGAAATTTACCTGTCGACTGATTCACAAGAACTCCCCCCCCCCCCCCCCCCCCACAGACTACCAAGACTCGTAGATTACTGATGAGAGTAAAGTTTTAGATCGTTATTAGTAGATGAATAGGCTTGCTATTCATGGTATACGAGTGAAAGACAGACATTATCAACATATTAGTATGCAAAATCACGTTTCATGACTAATAAAGTTGTTTGATTACAATAAAAAATAGTAATTTGATGAAAAATTCAATTAATTCGATTTTTAAAAAATTGTCATAAATATTTTTATTTATTCATTCATTTGCAATTTTTTTTTTGCCTCACTGGGTAATATATCCATATACCAAAGTCCCCACAGACGTGCAGAGGCATCTCAAATGCTATTTAAAGCCCCGAGGGATTTTGCCCCTTTTTCGTTTTTACCCTGAATAATGAAATGAAAAATGGGTGATGGAGGGGGGGAAGGTAAAAGAGTGAAATATGAAAGTGTTAAAAAATCTCAAACTCGTGTAGTTTATATACCTTTTTTTCAGTTTTATCAAGTCTTGAAGGGTGTAAATAGCCTAGTGGAGGGGAAATTTCTATTGTTGAATGTTGAATGAGTTTTTAAAAAATATTTTCCACTCAAATTTATCTTAAAAAACTGCGATTCTATCAGTATTTTCAAGATATCTCGAAAACTAAGAGAGTTATCAAAATTTATGTTAAGACCATTTTTGTAGATCTCATTATTCCCCACAAAAAAGATCTTTACATAAATTCCCCTATCTCCATCAGGGGGCCTATTCTGGTTCGTGTTTTATGTACTAAACGAAAAGTTTTAGTTTCGGAGGTATTCTGGAGTTTTGGTTTTAGTTTTTTGAGGAAAGAACAGATCAAAATAAATAAATAGATCTTAACCGCAACTCTCCTTTTGGTTATTATTATTATTATTATTAATACGTATTTTCTCTCTCTCCAACTTCAATTTCATAAATCCCATGGAAATACACGCCTGGCGACATCGCGAGGTCTGCATTTTACTTCTCTTAACATTTATCTATTTATTTATTTTGATTTATTCTTTCCTCAAAAAACCAAAACCAAAACTCCAGAATACCTCCGAAACTAAAACTTTTCGTTTAGTACATAAAACACGAACCAGAATAGGCCTCCAGATTACGAGTAAATTTCTCTAAAAGTACACTTGACTACTGAATTTTCATACAAAAATCATGAAACTATCAATTCAATTAAATTTACAAATTATTTTAAACAAATAAATCATATTTTATCATTGAAATAATATTTTTAAAAATTTCCCACTCAAAAATAAAATACAAAAAAAAAAATGAGAAAAATAATTAATTTAAAAAATTCAGTCAACATCCAACGGAATAAATTTAAAATCAAAATTGAAGAAAACAGGGCAATATTTTGCATATAACCATTTTGCAAATCTCATGGCCACCGGATGGCAGAATTAACAAAATTCATTAGCATATTGCATAACCCTTCACAAAATCCCGTTATACCCTATCGTCACATCAAACATCACAGAGCATTGGAGAAAGCCACTGTGGGCACCGTGTAATCCATGAATTTAGAGGTATTTTCATACTGACAAGGAATCATATTAACCACTGAATTATATCAAAATTTTCTGATATTATTCAGTCCATTTAAACTTTACAAAATTAACGAAAATCCTTGGAAAACACGTTCGCATGATGCGTATCACTGTTTACATGCCTCTCAACAAACTCCAGTGTATACAACATACCCGCGATGGAAGGGGGGGGGGGGGGGTGAATGAGCACGTGGCAAAGTGAATATTATACAAGCATACACACTCCCAGCATAAACATAAATCTCGATAATGCATTGTGCATTTTAGCATAAAAATTTAAATTTTTTTTCATCATCATGCGGTTAAATAACTCGACAATTTTTTAAATAATAATAACAATAACTCACATATGTTCTGTAACTCATAATAAACCTCTTTAATGCACTCAATAAATCACTTCCGGTGGAATTTTAAATATTAATAATTAAATAAATATGAATAAATTATCTTAAACTTTTTATTCATTAATTTAAAAATAATAATTGATTATTATTGTGTAAATTAACGTGTATTAATTTATTAAAATACACAAGTGTTTAAATACACGTTTGCATCATGAAGAGATGCCCAGAGTTATACCGTCTTCAAGTCACTCGGTCCTACTGTCTCACTTTGGCTCAACATTTTACTCACTCACATTGATACATTTATACATTGTCTCTGTCCAATACAAGTATAAATATAGGTGTCTATCTCACTCTGTGTATGGGACATTTAACTCACTCTAATACTGCGTCGAGCCCTATTTTAAGAATAGGTTCAATCTGTGTTTTCTCCCCCTCCACCCACCCACCGGTAACACTAGAGTTTGTAATGCCTTCCTATTCCTATGAGTATGGATTTACTCAATTCTTCTCACCTCTTTTGATTTATTAATAAAAATTTATATGATTAATTAATTAGTCATTAATAAATTTGTAATTAATTGCAAAATTTTTTTTTTAATTCTTTTGGAATTAAATATTAATATTTGTTTTTTTAATCCAAGATGATTATATTAAATTTTATTGGTTTTTGATTTTTTTTATTTTAATTGGAAAATTTTTATTGAATAATTTTTTTTTTTGTGAATTTCTTTATCGACTGGGTAAATAAGAAAATCATTAATTCGGGAGTAGGTCACTGGGTACCGCTAGTGTCTGTTCAACTTGAGATAATGTAGATTTCTACTGATATCGTGGTAAGTAGTAATTTCGAGAAGTTGTCAGACAGATTTTGCAGTCTGAACGATTCTAGTTGTTCATTTTTTTTTTTCAATTTAAATGGAAAAAAAAATTAAATTCAATGAAGTTTATGTAGACATTTTTTTCCTCCAGAATCTATTACTTCAATCGCTCGAACGTAATGGATTGAATAGAAAGTTTCGGAGGTTTAAGAGCTTTTCCAGAGATTGCGGAAAAGGAAGATACAGAATGAATGAAAAAAATCCCTGGGCAATTAAAAAAAAAATTCTACATTATTTCGGTTAGGGAGTTTTCAAAACTTTGGGGGAGTGAAAAAAAGAGGAGGGATATAATGAGGAATTAGCACATTTACATTTGCAGTCAAATGTTAATTTCAGTGGTGAAGAGGTTTCGACTTCTATATTTTTTTTCGATATGTCAAAAGGTTTATGGCTGCAATTTTTCGATTGGATATTCATCGGGGGGTCCAGGAGGAATAGCTCCTTAATCTTGAGAAGGAAAACAGTGGTCCTACTATTGAAAAAGTGAGAGCAAGTGTCAAAATGCTAGACAGAAAATTATGCAGTTCAGAAAGCTCGATCAATACCCCACCAATATTTCTTTTTTATTTCATAAAAATACGATGAAAAATTAATTTTTAATTTTCAAACTCAATGTAATAACTTCCTCATCCTGGCAAATTAATAATTTCTCAATATTTTCAAAACTTCCACAACGGAAACGCCATCACTGTTCGTCCCGTCCAACTAGAAATATTTTTGTTCTCAATATAGTCACCAGATATAAATATCCAGTGGTACACAATAAAAATATCGGCGAGCAACAGTTGGTAGCTTCCGTGCTCCCCCCACTCCTCCCACATAACTGAATCCAACAATTGTAATTTTTTTTTCCCCATTCCAAACGCAATATGCACGTAAATATTTATCAAGAGTCATCGGTTTATATTCGTTATTTCGTATCATTTTGCCACGTCATATTGTGGATTAATCATCGCGCTATAATAAATTTGTCACAGAGGAGATATACATTTTTCGGGTAGACAATCTTAACTCGTGAGTCATGGGTAATGCTAAATAAATTTAATATATGAATCAAGATAAATATTTTTTAAAAAAAAGATAATCATGTATGAATAAATGAAATAATAAAAATCCCATTTATGCATTTTCTTCTTCTAATTCCACAAATGATTAAAAAAAAATTATTTATTTATTTATTTATTTATCATATAATAAATAAATAAATAAATTTGAAATAAATGTTGAATCCTATATTCTTGCGCAATTTCCAAAAAAATTCTCTTATAATTATAGAAGCCAACAAAGTAGGTCAAATATTTTACTGTATTTTCATTTTAAAAAATCATCATCGGTATATCATGAAAATAACCTTCAAAATTTATCGAAGAATAGCTCTAATAGTCTCGCATAAACAATAGAATTCCCATTGAATAAATTGGTGGGCCTGTTTATAAACACAACGACCATGATTCAAGATCCAACGATACCTTGAGGAAGATGTGGAGTTACTGGCCCGCAGGGTTACAAGCTTGGTTGATGATATATTTAGAGAATTGGGGCAGCGCTATATGCGTAAGAGAGAAAATTATTTATTGGTCCTTTCAAAACTTTCAAATAGTCAATATGTTATTTAATAAATTTATCAAATGACCTTGAGTATCTAATATCCATCGAAATTGTGACATTTTAAGTGACAATTGTCATCACTTGATCTTGAAATTTAGTACTCAAGGTCTGCATTTTGAGTTGCAACTTTGACCCAACAATGAATTTGCCAGACGTCAAATGAGACATGTCGAGAAGAAAAGTCATGGGTGCGTGTTTCTGGTATCCGTCCCAGAGATCTTTGAGTTATTCTTGTAAACCTTCTTCTTGGGCCGATGCATTATACTGTGGAATGTACGATACAGATGGCGTCACGATAACGCGGGAAATTCAAAAAAATACTTGGTTCAATTGATTCTCTTTGAAAGAAAGCATGGATTGAAACTGTGGCGAATTCTCATGAAAATCTCTGTGTAAAAACACACGGATAATGATAATGAAACATAACCTATATTCTACAATTTTTCTAATTATCCATTTATCTCAAAAACTAATGATTCTAGAGAAAAATATCAAGAGATCATTTTTATAACTGAGAAAATTTTCAAAAAAAATTGTCTTTTGACATTTTTCATAAAAATCAATTATTAACGATATAAACATATATTTTTAAAACCTATTTGCATTGAATAAATGAACACTCGCAACCTCTTCATCATCACAACCTATACTGAAACCACATAATTATGGAGTGAAATACATGAGGAAGAAAATATGAGAGCGATGTTAGCTCAAGAAGAGAAGGGGGAGGGGGGGACAATCTCAAATTACGCAGCTCTACCTAGGCAGTTGAGAATCTTAACACTCTACCGACTGGGCGACCTTTTATAGACACTCGACAGTAGTGGGGGGGGAGGGCCAAGTGGGAGTATGTGTTGAAAATCTGGCGAAAACTGGACTCTGTGGAAAAATGATTTTTCCATTCTCCCCCGCCTCCTACCAATTTCCATCGCCTCCTAAATCTCTTTATCATAAAAATGTCGAAGACATGAGACTAATTAACCAAGAAATGAAAAACCTCAAAAAAAATTGCAAAAAAAAATAGAGACCATCAATCATAACCTCCACCATAATTTTCATCATTTAAAAATCACCCAGAAAAATGTTAAAATCCATGGCAAATATTCATCCAAATAAAACCCCACCCCAATTGTTTCCTCCCACTCACAAAAGAAAAAAATGAGAAGAAAGTCAAATGGAATTCACCCCCTCCCGTACACTGGCATCACCCAAGTATGCGTTAGTCCGTTGTTTTTAGAAATACGAAAGTGTGTTTTAACACCACTTCTGTAAAGTAACAAAACATAACGAAATAGAAAGACTTCCTCAAGCATTTAACCTAAACTGCGCATGCGCATAATTAAAATGCTAATATCGATCTATTGCGCATGCGTTTTACATGTTTTTGATGGTGGTATGGAATGGCCGGCGCGCCATACGAACGACGACGTTACGCGCACTACGAGTAGGGCGCTGGTCGGCACCGAAAGCCCAGAAGAAGACACGACTCGTTGGCCAACGACGGAAGATCGAATTAAGCTTTTTTTTTTCAAATAAACTCAACGGTGGATATTAATTTAACTCTAAATTTTTTCAACACCAAATCGCAATTTTCATTCAATTTATCACGATATATTTAATAAATTTTAGTGCAAGAAAATATCGACAGAGGAGGAGTGTAAATCCCTTCTGATAACGGGATCATAATATTCAATATTAAAATTATTGGAGTTGAGAGAGAGAAAAAAAAATAAGATAAATTATGTCGTCTTCAGCGGTAGCGAAAGCTTCAAAGTACACCTATCGCAGCAGCGGTGGAGGCTCGGCTGATGTTAGCATTGAGTACAGCGCTGACCTGAGCTCCCTAACCAGACTCGAGGTATGTAATAACTATTTTTTTTTTCTCTAATTTTTAAATTAATTTTTTTATAATTGAATAATCATTTTGGGAGACAATAAAATTCAAGTTAATTAATATTTATCAAGTACCAATTGGAAGTACTCTCTGTGTTACCAATCGAGGAAAGTGCCGATAATATAGGATAAGAGAGACTGTGTATAATTGTTTAAAAAAAAAAAAAAATGTTTATCAAAAGTGAATTAGAAATAGTGACGAGACGAAAAGTTCAGTGCACCATTGAGAGGTTGTTAGTGCCAAATAATTTAACTAACTTAAAAAAGTGCAACAATGGCAATGTCTTATATAGAATTGCTAACCCATAGTTCAACTTAAAATAGTATCTATCGTTTTTTTAACACAAGTGAATTATTTTGAGGAGAGAATTCGAGTGATTCTTTTATCTTTATTCTCTATTACGTAAATTAAATCGTCATAATTTTTTTTTTCCATCATTTCAGGACAAAATCCGTCTTCTTCAAGAAGATTTGGAGTCTGAGAGGGAATTGCGTCAGAGGGTGAGTAAAAAAAAAAAATATGATTGTCTTTGAATTCATTCAACACCTGGAATTTTGAGTAATAAAATCTCCAGAAATGTGTGAATTATTTTTAGACAACACTTATAACTCAGGAATTTTAAACTTTCGTAAGACTACGAGCAAAAAAAAAGGGGGGGGGTGGGGGAGGGGGGAGTGAGAGAGTGAGTAGGTCGAAATGTCCAGCTCTAGCGTGTGATCTATAATTAGTTTGAGATTGCATTCCTCAAGTTTACAAAAATTCCGAGAAAAAAAAAATTGTAATATTTTTTTTTTTTTTTTGGAAATTAGCCATATGCCTCAAATAATAACACAAATCGAATGATTGTGTGTGGCACTGTCCTTCCGCGAATTCACAATAAACGGCTCGTTTGTAATATGAATAAAGTTCCGGATATAGAAGACGTGCGTTGTACGAATTTAGATCAACGCTATTCAGGGTATTGGAGCCTAAGAGTTACACTGACGTCAGGCTGACCGATGCCACTGAGCTAACACATTAAACAATGTTTGAAACAAACAATGGGGCCTAGGATTTGTTATAAATCGTGGTGAACCAAGCGTTCAGGGTAATCATTATCCCATTCACTAATTCTAAGGTCTCTGTGAATGATTGTCGTTGATATTTGTGTCTGATCGTTGGTGATAAATGAGCGAAAATGAATGAATCAAAGTAATAAAATTATCCATCATGTTTTCAGATTGATAATAAGTAATTTAAAAGAAAAATCTAGGTCAATTATGTAGGAATAGATGAATTACAAATTTCTAATTTTTTTTTTACACACTCTGCTCCCTCAGATTGAACGTGAACGTGCTGACCTCAGCGTACAAGTAATACAGCTGTCTGAACGTCTCGAGGAGGCTGAAGGTGGTGCTGAATCTCAGGTAACTGTAACAGAAAATCATTAATTTTTTTGTTATTATTATCTCAATTTTTTAATAATTGAATTAATTAAAAATTAAAATTGTAAAAATAGTTTGAGATCAACAAGAAGAGAGATACAGAGCTATTGAAGCTCCGTAAACTTCTCGAGGATGTTCATCTCGAGAGTGAAGAAACGGCTCATCATCTTCGCAAAAAGCACCAGGAGGTTGTTATCGATTTTCAGGATCAGATAGATCAGCTATCAAAAGCTCGTGCCAGGTCAGTTAAACATACGAATAATAAACCCGGTCATTAAATTCCAACTGATTCATTCCAGATACTTTCCCAGAAATTGCGAATGAATCATGATATTCACAAGTTGTAACTAAATTAAAAGAAGAAGAAGAAAAAAAAAACAAATATCACGCTCTTAAATTCTTTTCTTTTCCTTCTTCATTTTGACAAGATTATGCCTGTTAAATTGGCTTGTATCCAAGCATATATACACTGAGAGTGTGTACCTGAAATACATAAACGCATCACCTCACCAATGATTTTCTAAACATAGGCCCACCCGGTGATGTTTTGGGTAAATGAGCCCAGCTCATCTACTTTAGTCATTTTTAAAATTGCAAGGACATTTGGGTAAAAGAAAAAAAACAATATTTATGCCTAAAAATTGTGAAATTTGTGATTTAAAAAGTCTCACATAACGAAATCGAATGAAAATTGGTAGGAAAAGAAAAAAAGTCAGAATGACCAAATTTTTTATTTTCTCCCTAAATTTAATCAACTTTTTTCCATCCCCATCAACAACGTTAAACTCGCATAGACATTAACGTCGACATTGCTTATGACTATTTTTAACTCGTATGCGAGAGTCTGCAAAGCCACAAACCCCAACGGTTGGCGCGCCATATTAGTACACGCTAGCTCCCTCGAGTCCCCCCCACTATAGAAACAAAATTGGACGACACCTTACACTCGTCTGGGATGTGTGGGTGGACGTTTAAATATTTTTCATATTTTATTGTATGAATTTTTTGGAAAACTAACAATAATACTGATGTATATGCTCAATTGACAGAATTGACAAGGAGAAAGCCAAGTTCCAGCAGGAGGTTTATGAACTATTGGCTCAACTGGAGAACTCCAACAAGGAGAAAACACTTGTTATTAAAACTGTTGAAAAATTGGAGATTCATGTGTCTGAATTGAATGTCAAGATTGAAGAGTTGAATCGTACTATTGTTGATATTACTAGTCACAAGACACGTCTCTCACAAGAGAACATTGAACTTGTCAGAGAAGTTCAAGATTTGAAGGTAAAAGAATCATCTTTATCCAGAGATATTCATTGAGAAGTAAACTAGAAATTGATATCAATATTTGTTATCCTTTAAATCAAGGTCAATATCGAAAGCATCCAATACACCAAGACCCAACTAGCTAGTCAGCTTGAGGATGCCCGTCGTCGTCTTGAAGACGAAGATCGTCGTCGCTCCCTCATCGAAGCATCCCTCCACAGTGTTGAGACAGAGCTTGAGTCTGTTCGTGTACAATTGGAAGAAGAATCCGAAGCTCGTCTGGATCTTGAGCGTCAATTGGTCAAGGCCAATGGTGAAGTCTCTGTCTGGAGATCGAAATACGAGACTGAGGCCAATGCACGTGCTGAAGAGGTTGAGGAACTCAGACGCAAGTATTCGGCTCGTATTCAAGAACAAGAGGAGCAGATTGAGACGCTTTTGGTTAAGATTAATAATCTTGAGAAGCAAAAGTCTCGTCTTCAGTCCGAAGTCGAAGTTCTCATTATTGATCTTGAGAAGGTAAGAATTTTCGATAAATTTTTTTTTAAATCAGTTTTCATTGTTTCCTTTTTTTCCTTAATTCAGGCTAATGGAACTGCCCGAGAGCTTCAGAAACGTGTGGAACATCTGGAGAAGGTCAACATTGAACTTAAATCGCGTCTGGATGAGACTGTTACTCTTTACGAGCAGAGCCAGCGTGATCTTCGTAACAAGCAACAAGAGCTTATGCGATGCGCTGCTGAGCTTGAAAAGACACGGGACTTGAAGGAACAACTTGCACGTGAAAACAAGAAACTTGGAGGTAAGTCAATTCATCAAAATCCTTTCAATCCTTCAAAACAATGACAAACTCAAACGTTTGGTACAATTTTCAATCGATTCATTGTATTCCAGACGACTTGACTGATGCCAAGAATCAATTATCTGACATGAATCGTAGACTCCATGAACTGGAGCTTGAACTCCGTCGTCTGGAGAACGAACGTGAAGAATTGGCTGCAGCCTACAAAGAAGCCGAGGCTGTAAGTACTTGAGAAGTAAATTTCTCTAATACATTTTTAACAAAAAATGTTGAATTTCAGGGTCGCAAGGTCGAGGAGCAACGCGCCCAGCGTCTATCAGCCGAACTTAGCAACTTCCGTCATGAGGCGGAACGTCGTCTCGCGGAGAAGGATGAGGAGATTGAGGCAATTCGGTAAGTTTCTTTATCATTCCATAAGAATAATTCAAAAAATTCCCATTCTATCATGTATGAGTGACAATCGAACGAAATTGATGATGCAAGATTCATTATAATCGATCCAATATGGCTGACTCTAATAATGGAATAATGAAGACAATCGTCAATCGTTCATAAATAACACGAAGCAAATAAAACCATAAAGAGTTGAGTGAAAATACCACTCGTATAGTCAGACCGTACCCATCATTTCTCACACAACTCAACGTCATTGAAAATCATTCGTCTGTCAGCATCGGCAATCTTCGAGTGTGATCGAGTGAAATAATTTAGTACACTCGGACACTAAGAATACAAATACAACAATGAGTATCGATCTACATATTACCAATGCTGATTGGTTGTTCTAGTTATACAATCGTTTTCAACCCACATAAAAAAAACGCACAAATGATGCAGACGATCAGTCGATCATTAGGAATAATCAATTCTGCGTCCACCCCAGTGTCTGAGTCTCCATAAATAATTTCAAGTTCGTACATAATAATCAGATCAAAGACATCAGTGATTATATTTTGATTAAATAAAAATGTCTGGAGATGTACCACCGTCACAAATGCCCCTTGATTCCAAATGGAAGCATGTACCAACGACAGTTTACGAAGGTAACTATGCAATGGGAATCAATTATTATCAACCTATGATCGATTATATAGATGAAAAAGAGAGGAAAATTGTGAAGAAACCACAGTTGCCTGAATTACCTTGGTCAGATGGACGATTGATATGGGAAAAGAAACGAATTCTGCCTTATAGTACTGAGGAACTTAGAAAATATGCTTTTGGAGCTGAAGAACAAGCGAAAGAACATTTATCGAATTTTAAGGTAGGTTTCCTAGACTTGTGATTAATTATACCAAATGAACTCATCAATTATAATCATCAACGTGTAAAATCAATGTTAGAATGTGGGGAGAGAAAAATGAACGATGATTGGCGCGGGCAACTTGGCGACTAGCTGACCTTTTCTGCATCTAATTTGGTAGCTGAGTGTTAGCTTTCATATAGCCAGGCCCCACTCGAATACCCGTTTTATTACCCGAGTACATTAGTAACAAGTCGTGTGTTCGGATCATCAAAATTTCTCTCTTATTCCCCCAATATTTTCTACTTTTCTATATATCCAAAAATTCCAGTATTCTACAATAGAAATATTCTTGCAATAAATAATTCATCAGTGACAATTGTGAATTATTCAATTTTCATTAGAAATAAATTTCCTTTCGTATATATTGCGGTTTAAAGATAGCAAAACGCTCGGACTTTAGTCTGAAGAAAGCAGTAGAGGCGACACACGTATCAAAAGACATTGAATCATCAAAATCAGGAATTGAGACTGCTGTAAGAATACGAGAACAGACAATTCCCCTCGACGCAACAATGGCTGATCTCAGTGTTCAAGCAGTTAGAAATATTCAGAGGATAAAACATGTTCAAGAAGCACTTGATCATGCTAAAAGTCTCAAAGGAAAATCAGCTAAAGCTATTGAATACGAACTCAGAGCAGAAAGTATGAAAAATCTTTCTAATACAACTGAAATATCGGATATAAGGAAGTATCAGAGACAGACAATGCAAGCATTGTGGGATGAACGAGATCATGTGAGAATGATGGAGGACAGGTCTAGATTGCTTCAGGAAGAAGATGCTAGGCTAACACAACCTCTTGATGATCTTCAGCATGATTTAAAGGCACTTGAAATCAAGTCTAGCACTTATTTTATTGATAAGAGGTAGTTTTGTACTTTCATTGATGATAAACCCCTGATTGAACACCCTCTATCCCTATTCAAATATTTCTTAATTAATTATAATTTTCTTGTGACGTATAGCAAGCAAACAAGCATTGAAATTGAACAGCTGAATGCTCGTGTTGTCGAAGCCGAAACAAAACTCAAGACCGAGGTACAACGTATCAAGAAGAAGCTTCAGATTCAGATAACCGAGTTGGAGTTATCTCTTGATGTTGCCAACAAGAACAACCTAGATCTTCAAAAGACAATCAAGAAGCAATCGCTCACTTTGACCGTAAGACTGATTTTCGTTGAATAATTGTCAAATATTCATTGAAAAATACTAAAAATTATCTTTCACATTGATTATTAGGAACTTCAAGCCCATTACGATGAAGTTCAGCGTCAATTGCAAGTAACACTCGATCAATTGGGCATCAGCCAACGCCGTCTCCAATCAATGACTGCCGAAATTGAAGAAATCCGTGGCAACTACGAATCTGTGAGTGGAAATATTTATTCTGAGCTCAAAGAAACTCAATTTTCTCATAATAATTTTCCTTTTCTCCTCTTGTTAAGGCACTTCGGGCAAAGAGAACTGTCGAGCAGCAGTACGAAGAGTCGGTCAGTCGTATCAATGAACTGACAACAATCAATGTTAATCTTGCATCATCAAAGTCAAAGGTTGAGCAGGAGCTTGCAGCTATTGCTGGTGACTACGAGGAGGTTACCAAAGAATTACGAGTGAGTGATGAGAGATACCAACGTGTACAGACCGAGCTCAAGCACACGGTTGAGATACTTCACGAGGAGCAAGAGCGCATTGTCAAGATTGAATCAATCAAAAAATCACTCGAGATTGAAGTTAAAAATTTGTCTGTACGTCTTGAGGAAGTTGAGGCTAATGCAATTGTTGGAGGGAAACGTATCATCAGTAAACTTGAAGCTAGGGTAAGGAAATCAATTGTTTTTTTATGATTATCTCTTTTCTGTAACTCTTGTTCTGCTCTAAAAAAAAAGATGTCTACAAAAATTTTGATATCTCCCTTAGATTCAAAGATATTCAGTTAATAGTCTATTAAATTTTCCCTAGATTCGCGATTTGGAACTTGAACTCGATGAAGAGAAACGCAGACACGCAGAAACTGTCAAGATACTTCGTAAAAAGGAGCGCAATGTCAAGGAAATTATGATACAAGTTGAGGAGGATTCAAAATCAATAACCCTACTCCAAGAAGCCCTTGACAAAGCATGCCAGAAAGTAAATATCTACAAGAGACAGCTTCAAGAGCAAGAGGGTATGTCTCAGCAGAGTGTAACGAGAGTACGCAGATTCCAGAGGGAACTTGAAGCAGCTGAAGATCGTGCTGATTTTGCTGAGAGCAATTTATCCCTTATTCGTGCTAAACACCGCAGTTTTGTCACAACATCAACTGTCCCCGGCTCACAGGTATACCTTGTCCAGGAGACGAGGACTCAAGAAACACTTTAAAAACATTTTTACCACCAATAACAATGTTCCTTGTTAAATGCCTCATCATCATTCAATCATCAATTTTTATTTATTTTTCTTCTTTCATTCTTTAAAAATTGTAAAATCACTCTCCAACGAGAGGAATAATAAAAGAGGCGCAATATTGTCGATCATAATTTGATATAAATTATTAGAAAATTTGAGATAATAAATATCAAGAGGCAATTCAATAATAATCATTTCGGCCAATCAATAATTCAACTTAAAAAAAAAAAAAATATTTTGATACTGAAAGACAGTAGAGCGCAAAAAAATCCCCTCTGCGAATTTGTAAAAACCCAAAATGAAACCAAAAAAAAAAAAAAAACTATTCTATTTTTATAAAAAATGAGAAAGTTACAGCGAGATTACCAAAGATCAGATAATCACAATTTGCAAAGACGTATAATATATTCAGTTAAAAAAATCTCAAAGTGATAATTATCACTTGAACATGGTCAATATCTCCTCCTCCCATCCCTCCCACAAGTGAAACAACAATTTTATTCAAATTTTAATGAATATTATTATGACATTGAATTTGTGAATTTTAAGCGTAACAACGCAATATTATTGTATTTAATTAATTATTCTGTTACTACAAAAAAAAAAACATTAGTTAGGTATTATTTGCCCATAAATGAAATATTCAATTGAGTTAATAAGAACACTCATTGTACGAGAAATAAACACTTAACCTGTGTCAATTTAATTTAATAATAAACTGAAAACGCGTACGTACGAAAAATATACAGAAAAAAAATTTTTTCTTTCTTCATTTGATCAATGAATTTTTCCACAGACGATGAAATATACGTAAAATATAAATGACTCACCAGCTTGATGATAACAAAAGCTCAATTTTGTCTGGAATCCAGGGGATGTCATCCTCTCGAATCCACTTACACTTATGAAATAATTCATTTTACCCCAGTGATTAAGTAAAATGGGCAAAGAAGGAAAAAATTGTAATGCCTTAAGGCCCAAAAAAAAGCAATTTTCCCTCAATTTTATTATTTTCTCCATGAGAATTATCACTGAAAATACTTGGAATATTACAACACTCGATAATTAACCCCATTAATACGTTTTAATACAATAAAAACACTTATAAACCCTCGATTAACACAACAAGTCGCAGTCTGTTGACAAACAAAGGCAGCCGGCCGCCATTTTGATTCTTGGAAGTTTATTTTCACAATAAAAAATGACAAATTCGATTATCTAGATAATTAATTAGAAGAATGCCTTTGTCCAGTCGAAAAATCACGAAATGACCTTGAACAGGTCCAAACAAGTCCATATCCATGGTTTTTCTTATTCAACGACCGAAAAAAACATGAAAAATCTCTCTATTTTCACAAAAATTGTCCTGAAAAACACGAGTCACTGTCGGTCGCCATTTTGTTTCTTTTGAGACAATTTTTTATAAACAAATAAATTACAATTTGGGATAACGGTCTATTGTCATTGTTTTTTTGTCAATGTGAGTAACCGGCATCGAGCGCACATGACTATGGGACATATTATGCACTTTACGCTCAGTATTTCGATTATTTTTGTGGATTTTAGACGAGTGCAACAACCCTCTCACTTCGTGGCTACGGCAGCAACTGATGGCGACCCTTGGGATAGCCACCGTCCCTCTCCCATGCGCAGCGTCCTCTACAACATGCTACGCCTGCGCAAAGCGCGAAAAGTAAGTGAATTTAAAAATTTCATTACTTTTTTTTTTTTGTTTTCTTTTACATTTTCAATAATTTTTTTGAAAGAAAATGTTTTTTTAAATTTTTATTGAGGAGAAAAAGGCAGGAAAATGATAAAATTGATAGTATAAATTTTTGTTTTATTATATATAATAATTAATTTTTTTTTATTAAATTTCTTTGAACGTTCTCTTACATTCGCACAGACGAGTATTCCTGATCTCCGATAATATACAAAATTTGATAATTTATGATAAAATAAGCATTCATAACTTCGATCAAGCATTTGTATACAAATTTATCGAGCTCAAAGAAGAAATCAACCGCTAGTTACATTCCCAATCAATTTACCAGGTTTTTTTTCACTATCATTCTAAGGTTTTTTCCAGGATCAATTTTATTAAATGGGTTTTTTGGTTTAAAAAAATAAATAAAATCACTTGAATTTAACTGTAAAAAATTGTGTTAATCGATTGCATAATTTATAAATCCATCGAATGTAATTTGTAAAAAAAAAAAAAAATTAAGGTATTTGCAGGATTATTCATCGCCTCACCCCCTCCATTATTCAATTAATCTCCATTTTAATTTTCAATCTCTTATCAAAACTTGTACCATTTATCATTCCAATATTCCATCATATTTTTATTCAGTGCAACATGATTAAAATATGATATATGCGCAATCTAAGGCTCACTATGGCTTTGTGGGTGATTTTATAAATCTCTCTCTCAATTTTTCATTTATTTATTTTTTTATTTATTCATTTGCCAAACCATCATTGCCAGCGGCGATTCTCCATGACGTTATTAAAAACACGTGATAAAGAAAAAAAAAAAAGAAAATACTTTTTCAATTATTTCCTCTTTTTTTTCTCACTTATACTCTCCACACTTGTGAAAATTACTCGTGCTCATTTAATTTGTATTTTCGCGATAAAATCGAAGAGTATCATTTACACCATTATATACAAGGGTATCAAGGAATTTCAACTAATATATTACTAATATTTAATTTAATAGATATTGACTTGAAAATTATTTAAAGAGTCGATTAATATAAACAAAATAATTTTCTAGATTAAAATTATAACGGAAGAGTTGCCATTTAAAAAATAATCATAAAAAATACATATTAACATATTATATAAAAAATAAAAATAGAAACAATTTTAAATAATTAAATTAATTAATCAATAATTATTATTATTTTTCCACAGCTAAACCCGAATGCAAAGCGATTATAATAAAATAATTATATGCAGCATAATTGCCCTATCGATACCTACAATTAATTAATATTATATAATTATTATCATCGTAATAATATTATAAATCGTTGACAAATTGCAACGGTATACATTTTGTACAGTTGAATAATTAAAACAATTTTTTTTTTCTTCTCATTTGTTCACTGGTTAATAAACTATAAATTGATAATTGGCAGTTTATTGGATATATCGATTGAGTTGGATTATTAAAAGCCCAGCTGACTATTTACCATTGATACTTATTAATTAAATTCATTAATATTAATTATCTAGAGGAGATTACAGAGCTGGAAGCTCATTATTTTTATTTATCAATCAACTAAAAATGTGTAGAGGATATTTCACTTGAAAAAGTATTTATCACTGTCTGGATTGAATTTATTTATTGGCACAAATATTGTACTAGTGGAGATTGAGTTATTGGTTTTTTTTTTCTTTTTATTTTATTATTGAGGAAATAATTATTTTTAATTACGTATATTAAATTAATCTAGGGTTTGTGGGAATGTATGGGTGGTGGGTGTTTATTTATTATTTTTTAGAATTTTTTTTTTTTTCCAATTATTGCAATTGTTTAATTAATTTTTTTTTAAATGAATAACTCAAATTTCAAAAAAATACCTGTTCACTTTATTTTTTTTTTTAAATTATCGTTTTTAAAAATCGATGAGGCAATATCTACTATGAATATTTTCAGTCTTTGTGTGAATTGCAATCCATTTTATGGATCGTAAAGAGATATATTTGTATTTAATTATGTCTTTCAGATTCAATTGGTAATGTCAACTGGGCCTCTATCAGAATTGAGTATGCAATTGATAATTATTGAGGGAAATATTTATTTTCAATCTTCCAGTTGTGATCAGTCTCTCTGTTGACGTTTAATAGCTGCTATTATTTAATTTTCTTTTTTTCCATGGTTAATCGTATTATTCATTCACATTTGCACACTGGGGAAAGCTAGTCGATTACTTTATCACACGATTTTCAAATAAAAGTTTAGAAAATAGATTTTTTTTTTTATCAATTTCTTTCTCTCTCAAATTTTTCCCAAATTTTTAGACAAATTAAATTTTTTTTATTTGTCTTCAATTTATTCAGTTATTAAACAATTCAAATTCAATTGATATTTGAGCAAAAATATTTAAATTTATTAAAAAAAAAAAAAAAAAAGCTATCGTCAGCCATTCATCATTTGACTAGGAGATTAAATGTGAAAAAAAATTTGATCATAATAAGAAAAATGAGTGATTTCAATTAAAAAAAAAATTTGCGCGTTTTTCACTATAAAAATATCAATTTTTTCGAAAAAAAAAATGTTATAAAAAACAATCGATTGATTTGATTTTAAAAAATTACAAATTCACTCACGTGTTCACTCAGCATAATCACTCCCACACATTCGTACATGATGACCAGTATCTAATATTCATAATTTCAACTTGAAGTTGAATCGATGGTACCGGAAAATGAAAAAAAAAAAATAACAATTGTAAAATGAGTTTAAATATTTCACTTGAGGTCTGCCATTGACCCATAATTAGCCAGTGATTTTTTAATCCTGAGAGCAGTGAGTCTAGCTGCTGCATTGTGATACCAGCACTCCTTCATAACTTTAGACATAACTTGAAGTGCCTAAACCAAATAAATGTATTATATATCAATTTTTAATCACTCAATTTAATTAAAAAAAATTAACTTACCTCAATAGACTGCCATCTATTAGGTATCGACGGCCTCTGACGATCCGTGCACACAACTTTACGCATTTCCTCGATTGTGGGATCTGAAGGCACAAGATCATAGAACGGAAGCTGATAATCATCATGAATACCTCCAACATTGCATCGTTTTGCTATTTCCCAGAGTATCAAACCAAGTGCATAAACATCAGCTCTCTTGAATGAATCAAAATGATTCATGTTAATTGTTTCCTCGAGCACCTGCAGACGATATAAATCACAATTATCAATTTTTATTATGACCTAAAAATTACGATGAAAAATGATAAATAAAGTATTACCTCAGGTGCCATATATCGTTTAGTTCCAACTCTGTTATTCAACTGTATATCAACAGTATCAGTGATAACATCGTGTCGTACAGCAAGACCCAAATCACCAATAGCACATGTGCCATTTGTCTTGACAAGTATATTTTTAGATTTTAAATCTCTGTGGGCAATCGCTGGTTTTCCCTGGGTACCAACAATCTCCATGTGTAGATGAGCAAGACCAGTTGCCATAGAGAGGGCCATTCTCATCATTCCATTGATATCAACTGTTGTACGATTCAGGTAATCAAATAATGATCCTTTTTCGTGATAATCTGTTATGAGCCATAATTGTGTCCACGTGCCATTGTCTGTAAAATAATTTTTTCAAGTCATTTTGCGGATCTATATTGTGCTGATTAATCTCTTTAGTTTATTTATTGAGTTAACCTTTATTATCGGCAGCAATGAATCCAAGAATATTGTCATGCCTCAGCATGACAGTCTGATAAATTTCAGCTTCTCTGAACCAAGATCTTTCCTCTCTTGAGCTGAATATTTTAACAGCGACGTTCTCACCTCGCCAACGACCACGCCAAACTTCACCAAATCTACCTTTACCGATTGTCTCCACAAGCTGGATCTGACGGGCTATGCTGCGTTGCACCAGGAGAGGTAGTCCAACTATAAAAGAGATTTTATTATCAAATTGATTGTTAATAATGGGATTATCTCCATAACAAGTGGTTCTACAAGAAAATGTCAAAAGACCTTTTTTGTAGATTATGAAATTCTCTACAAAAATTGTCTTATGGCATTTTCTCGTAGGATGACTCATTTACGAGATAAATGAGAAATTGAAAATTCGAGATGATGTTGGTTATCAGTAAAAATGAATTACCAGAGCCACTACCACTCGTTGTCATCTCCAGCATATCCCTGATAGTAACACCACCCAAAATAGGCCTATCAGGTGCCTCCATCGAGTCATCAGGAAAATGTCTTGTTGATCTTTGACGTGTCATGTGTACATGGTACACAACCATCACAATTATGCATATAGCACATATTGGAACAGCTATGATCAGAGCTACTCTCCATGTTACCCATGCTGTCACACCTCCAGCCGCTGTTACTTTTCATAGACAATGAGAATTAATTTAATGATGATTTTATTTTTTTTTTAAATGGCCTTCAGACCAATTGACTTGATAAAATCATTGATTTTGATGAAATATATCCTTAAACATATGTTTATGATGCATTCCTTGTGGTGAAGCTCATAAAGACATGCTGAAACAAGCATTGTATAGAATGAAAACGATAAATACAGTGCAAAGCAGATAAAAAGCAATTAGAGTCAAGTGCAGACTAGGATTTAAGGATTTTAGGATTTTTTTTTCGATTGGATTCTCCAGTAAAATGATCAACTGAACCAAAATTAATTGAATTCAATTGAGAATGACATGAAGTCGGACAACTTCTTCCTGATTTCATGAAAAAAAAAAAAAAAAAACACAATATCCCTTCATGAGACGATAATCCAGCAATTTGGATACGAAATGACCCTAAAAATCATGATAATTGACTCAACAATTTTCATAATATCACCACAACCATCAAATTTCCCCCTCTCCACAACTCTTTCTCTCCATGATTTGATGACCCAACGCTGTGATAATATCAATATTGAGCGACATTAGCTTGAATTGAGTAATTTCCGGCACGTGCAGACCATAAAAATTTATAACTCATATCCTCAAGAGTATAATCTTCCCTTTAAACTCATGATATATAACTTTAACATGAAGATTAAAAGCCGAAACGAGTGACAAAAAGCCAATATCAATTGATTCATCTGATAAATGAATTCATGTAAATGAATTAAATTAATATTTAATTCTTCTGAGGTGATGATATTGTACCTCTACCGGATCTGTGTAGACCCAAATAATCATCAGTTAATTGAGTTGTAAAATTAAGCTTGAGATGATGATTGCAGTAATCAACGTTGTCACAGCATCCAACAACAAATTCTACACCACCAGGACCATGTAGTGTACCATTTGTATCACACCAAACAGCATACCCAGAGCCTGGGAAGAACTGTGGCTTATTGTAACACCTGAGAACATTTATCATCATATTTTTTTTCTTATCCTTTCTCTTTTTTTGGTAAAAACAGGAGCATAACCAATCTCAAAAAATATTGTTTATTTAAAATTGCCTCGTGGTGGGAAATGAGTAGATAAGGACTTAAATTTGATTGGAAATTCATAAGACTTTGGAGAGCACAATACTAGTAATCTGAAGGTCGTGAGTTCAAATCTTAATTTTTTTTCCAAATTTATTTCCTCTGAAATTCATTTTAAGAGAGTGGGTATTCTTCCTCATTACCTCTTTTCCTTTTCTCTCTCATTAAAATACGATTTTCTGATTTAATAATTTATTTTTTTTTGGATCTGGTTAATTGAATAAATGCCACTACTGAAAATAAATAAAAATTAGTGCCACTGAAGCATAAGTTTACAAGAATAATACAGTAATTTTTAAATCATGCTGAGGCCTTTTTATCAAGAAATAAGTACCTACACCCTAAAAAAAAATATTAAAGGCCTGTTAAAGTATTTGCGAAGACATTTTTTATAAATACTGGAGTCATTGAATTCGGAAGGAATAATTTTAATTATAATAATAAATATATACGATTAGGGAGGTGGGGAGTGTGCTATGTACAGAGGCACTAGGAGGATAGAATTTAAAAAAAAAAAAAGTTTATTTTTTTTAATTGAAGAGATTGTGCGAGAAAATAATAGACAAGTGAGTGAAAAAATAAATAGAGAGCAAACAATATACGAACCAGTGCTACCGAAAGTACTAAGAAATTAATTGATATTTTGCAGAATTTTTTTTTTTTTTCTCTTGTCATTTAGTGTTGATTTAGAGGATTTGTTTTTTTTTTAACATCCCAGGACTTGTGGACTGTACCTTCAGTGGTTCTTGGATGTAGCTGGGGTCTTAGATCACGATTACAAAAATCCTCTTTGTTGCAGCAATCGATGACAAATGTTGTATTTATTGAATCGCTCGTCATGCAGAAGATGAGTGGTTCAGGCTGGGACGATGACAGCTGTTTGTGCACGCACCTTCAAGTCCATATTTTACGTTTTGGTTTTCCTCTTATATTCGGGGAATTTTTTTTACATTTTTTTATTTTTTTGTTTATGGGAAAAATAATTCCCTCATTATATATAAAATTTTTTTTGTAAATCTCTATTTAATTTTTCTCGTCTGCGATCAACGAATTTAATACATTTTTTTTACCCAACTCGTGCTATTCCCGAATAAAAAATCAATTGTTAGAAGGAAAAATGCCTTTTGTTAAATGCAAAAAATAAATAAAAATCCACAAAAATGGGAAATTCTCAGTAAAAATCACAAATGTAAAATCAAAAAAAAAATAAAAAAATTGTAAATAATAAATAAGTGCTGTTAATTATCTTTTTAAATCGACAAATTTACGGGCTTATTATTTAAATCACGGGGGTGGGAGTAATTAATGATTGTTAGATTGATTCTGGGGTTTTGAAGAATGAATAAACACGTTTCACACAGTAATTAAAAAAAAAAAAAAATGGGATAAATCGGTAAAAAAAAAAAAGAAAAACCCGTTTGTACCTTTGGGTAATTCGGTTACATTGGAAGACAGTAAAACCGGATATTGTTCGAAGTTGCAGTTGTCTATTGAGCAGCAGTACCCGGATTGATTGTAGTCCTGTTTACAGGCAAGTGGATCGCCCGGTGGAAACCACTTTGATTGGTCGAAACACCTTATTATAATATAGAGTTTGTTATGATGAATAATAATCCATTTCCCAGGTAATATCGAATGAAAAAGAATTCAACATTTCGACATGTTTTGTAATTCTGTCATTATCTCAATAATGAGTAATCTGAGAAAAAAATATCAAGAGACTATTTTTATAGAGAATTAAATTTTCGAGAAAAAATGTCTCTTAACATTTCCCCCTCAAACCTATCATTCTCGAGATAATTGAATCTTTAACAAGAAGAAGTAAAAAATTTACTTTTCAAAAACTTATAATTTCACACTTTTGCTAATTACGTATTTATCTCGTTAATAAGTGGCTTTAGAGGAAAATATCAGAATATCTTTTTTGTAGAGAATTAAATTCTCAAGAAAAAATGTCTTCTCACTTTTCCCCCTAAAACCCTTCATTCCTGAGATAATTCCGTATTTAAGACAAAGTAAAAAATCTAAATTACTAATTAATCCATAATTTGTAAATTAATTAATGTAAAATCGCTCTAGCTTCCAAGAATACGATACTCCCATTAAATAAAACAAGAAGAAATGATTTAAATACTTGAATGCATGATACTGGCAACTGAATAACCCGAATATAACTGTCTGGCAGAGTTAATGATTCAAGAATTTCGCGGGGAGACTTTGCTAACTCGACGAGGTCGATCCAATTCTCCGACAAATTTATTCAAAGCCAAAAAAACCGCTAATACCGAGTACAATTCAATAGTAGCATCAAGTTAATTATCTAACAAATTAAAAAATATTAAAAACCGAATTTTTTTTTCAATAAAAAAATTTAATTATTACGTAAAATTTCGATATTTCCCTCTCATTTTTTCAACAAAGTTGACGCAGCGATCGATCGCAACGTATTTCATACATAGAACCAGCCTCATATACCCCCCTTCCCCCTCCACCCATCAAATTTTTTGTTGGTCCACCCCTTTCTATTTCGTTGGCAAAAACCGGTCAATCCCACCCTCTTCCTGGCAATTACGTGAACTTGATATTTATTTTTAATTTTTTTTTTTTTGCATCCACTCATTTCAATTATACCCTAGACCTATTACCCGTGTAAACCTCTGCGATTTTCCATTTTTTAATTATTTTTGAAATGAAAATTTCCTTTCATCAATTTTCCAATTTTCTCTCTCAATTAATTTTTCTCATTATTAGGTAAATTATTGTAATAATGCATTACCTGTATGCATGAGTGATCTCTCCACGGTCGAGGCTTGTGCTGGCGAAACAGTAGCCATCAGTTTCGCATGTGTGATTTGTCTCTGCACAAATATCGCAGTGGCATTTTAATCCTGACAAAAAAAAAACGACAATAATTTATCAATCACCTTTATAAATATTTAATTATCTCGATAATGATTGATTTTGGGTGAAAATTTGAAGAGACATTTTTTCTTGACAATTAAATTCTCTACAAAAAAGGTCTCATAACATTTTCTTCTAAAACCCCTCATTATCGAGATAAATTCGAATTTAATAAAAAAAAAAAAAAAGATTCATTATTGAATTAAACAAAAAATGAGATAAAATTCTTGCATCGTCGAGTGTCAGTACACTCGCACTATCTTCCCAGAGGGGTAATGCAATACATGTCCCCACAGCCGCAAAAAAATTTTTGCGATAGCGAGTAAATAAAGCCTACGTATAATATGACAAGCCTCCTCGCTCTACCCTTTACCATTTTTTTCATTTAGCTCTCGAAGAGAAACAAAAAAAAAAATTGATTCGAATGGGTATGAGAAGGTGCCTGGCGTAAAAAATAACAGGTCATGGACTTGCGATGGCCTTCGCCTCCCGTTGCCATCTCATTCTCAATATACTCAAGATGGAAAACGTCCACTCGAATCGATCAAGTACTCAGCTTCATCTTAACCATGAATAATCAGTTTAAAAATAATAATTTCCACGTACTCACTCATTATTCATATCTATTTATTTTTGATAATTGGAATAATAAGTAATGAATTTACGTAATGAATAAAAAAAATTGTAATAATAAATAATTGACATGGAGAGAAATTTAAATATTCTCCATATGTCACAAAAAAAAAAACGTGTATGAACACCAAAAAAAGTTGTGCACGAAGAGAAGAATCATCTGATGATGATCCAGCAGATTTATCATACGATTTGAGTGGAAAAAAAAAAATTGAATTTATTTGTTCATGTCAGTCTTATCAATGACACTGGAGATACGTGTAATACTCCCTGGGGTATTACCACTTTAATAAAATTATTTTAACGTACATGATTATAAAATTATTTACAATACATTGTTGTGTAATTTACAACGATAACCCTCACGCAATTTAACCGCTCATCTATCATTGATTATAAATCGATAAATCTATACAATTCTATTATTAAAAAATTTATTTATATTTTTAAAAATAATTAAATTTTTTCATTATTAAAATTTGATAATTTTACGCTAGACAATATTTCTTCACCTCTCGTTTACTAGCCGGCACAACTATAAATTCAAAAAGCAGAAGAAAAAAAAAAACAAGAAATCGTATTCATTATGTAAACATCGATGGTTGAGCTATGCTGATTGAGTTGACCGATAAAATTTGTTGACCATCTCAACTTCGTGGAATTGAAGCACATGAATAATTCTAACAAGTGATATTGGATAAAATCCTAAAATAACAGTGATTTTTTTCAATTGAAAAATTTGAATTTTCAATTTTTTAAGATAAAATTATTCTTTTTAATTTGATTTTAATTGAATAAATAAATACCCACCATCAACAATTGGTGATGAACAAATGATGAGCACCACCGAGAGGGTATAAACACCCAAATTGAAAAAATTCTTCTTCTTCATGTTTATTTGGAGTAAATCATTGAATATTTTATAAAAATCAACAACAGCATTTTCTACGTGCACGCAATAACATTATTGCATATTTATCATTCACACAAATAACAAAATCCTCATGATTGTATGTATGTACAAGCCTAAAGAGTCCAATGAGACTCAGTAAAAAGATAAACACCATTTGATTGATAAAAATTCATGAATAATTCCAAGATTGTCACTGATGAATTTTTTAAAAAAAACATTGTTCATCACATTTTAGCGTGTTTGAGCCTACGGTCGTCGACCGAGAGCTCTCAATGCTCCACAACAATTGTATTAACCCCTCACTTTACACGATTGAAGCCCCTGAATCACCAGAAAAACTGAAAAATTCAGTTGTTTTTTTTTCAACTATTTTTATAATCACAAATGTTGAATAAATACTACCAAAATATCATCACTGTCAATTTGCCAAATTGTTAGATTCACGGCCATTTTCTATGGTTGATAGGTGCAGCCTAGAGACAAAATAAAAGAGTCACGAAAATTTGATGGATTTACGTCGCAAATTGTGATATTAATTTGCACTGGAATATCTCAGGGGATTATTTATTCACTATTTTTGGTAATTTTTTAATTATTATTTTATTATTTTAACACTGTCACATTGGACATTGTTGTTATTGTTTGAGATTAATCATTCTCAACCTGAGAGTTGATCATCGATGAGAGCTGCACACACGGTTTACCTGCTCCATTCGACTGATTATTCGTCCGCCATTACACACGGTATCAGGTGCCCCCTTGGTTGGTCATGGAGGATAGAAGGGGGTTAAGTGGGGATAATAGCATGTAAAAATGGCGCCAGTACATTCTAAAATCTACTTTATCGACATTTTTTGAATCTTTAAAAAAATCACACCTCACTATTTTTGAAATAACTCCGGAGTGGAGGGATTTAGGAGAATTTCTCAAGAGACCTTTTTTGTAGATTATCAAATTTCTGATAAAAAAGGTCTTTTGATAAATTACCGTAAAACCCTCCACTCCGAAAATATCCGCAAAATTAAATTTTTTGTTAAATTAAATTTCAATATTTTTGATTTTTTTTTTTATTATTTAAATTTTTTAGTTAAATAAATATCAATTTTTTATTGATTTAGTCTTGCAAAATTTTTAAAAATAACAACTCTCGTTTTCATGAGTAAACGACGCAATGAACACAAGCCTTAAAGAGTGGCTCTTTAAATGTATGTGTATCAAGAGAGAAAGTGAAATTCAGAGGTTGGTTGAAAGTGTGGGAGTGAGGCAAGTGGCGTCGTGAGATTATTGAGAAGAGTATCAAGTTATTCCAGTGATAATTTTTTTGTTTACGAAATGAAATAACTCTTTACACTGATATCAATTTTTTTTTTTAAATTCTAATCCCCAAAAAATTTGTTAAAAACGAAAAAAAAAAATCCTTCAACTCGGATTAAATTTATATTTGTGGTGTAAAAAATGGTGAATCTTTGATCATTGACTGATTATCATTGTCAAAGAGACAAAAATACAATAATGGCGAATTCTGAGATTGACGATTTTTTGGGGGGATCACTTGTCACTTGGGTGAGTAATAATTTGAGTGATGCAAAACGTATATCCCTCGATTAAAAAAAAAAAATAAAAACCTTTAAATTCCAGTTTGTCAGCTGTCTAGAAGACCCCAATGCCCTCTCAACTTACAACGACCTAGTGGACGGTTTACTCCTCCACAATGTCTTCCTCCAAATAGACCCAGAGCCCCTCCACGATGGAGTTATACCAAGTTGCGGTAATATCTCCACTCGAATAAAAAATTTAGAAATGATAATTGGAAATATAAAGCAATTTTACGAGGAAGAGCTTGGCCATTTGATAATAAAATTACCAGACACAATAAATCTTGGTAAAGAGCCAGAAGTACATATTCAAGATATGGAACTTATTCTCTTACTTCTCCTGGGCTGTGCTGTACAATGTCCGAATAAAAAAATATTCATAACTAAAATAAAAACTCTACCCCTAGATACACAATTGGCAATTGTTGATTGTATAAAACAAGTAACAGATTACCATGATATTGTGATAACTCAGGACTCAATGGACAATGCAAATATGTCAGGTGTATTTAAAGAGATTAAAAAATTGATTAATGAACGTGATTTGTATCGTGATAAATGGCGTGGTGCTGGTATTAATGATTTATTATGCCCCAATGATTCACAAGTTGATGATAATGATGGTAAATCAGATAAATCAAATTTAATATCAAAATCAGGACGTGAAGAGCATCATCATTATGCTGTTGAGCTTGCTGATTGGAAATCAAAGATGAGAAAACAGAGGCAGGAGCTTGAGGAGAAGACAGAAGCACTTTTAGAGTGTAAAGAAGAATTGGAACACAATAAACAAGCATTAATTAAACTTAAACAAGAGAATCAGGAATTAATGCATGAAGCTAGAACAGCTAAATCATACAGAGATGAGCTTGATGCTGTTATGGAGAGAGCTGAACGTGCTGATCGTCTTGAGTCTGAAGTTGCTCGTTACAGAGAAAAATTAACAGATATTGAGTTTTATAAAACGAGAATTGAAGAATTACGTGAGGATAACAGAGTACTAATGGAAAATCGTGAAATGCTTGAGGAACAATTGAGTTTGTCAAGAAGAAGAGCTGATAAAGTACTTGAATTAGAGGCACAAATAATTGAATATAAACAATTATTAAATGATATGGTATTGGAGAGAGCTGCTGATAAAGAAAAATATCAGGAATTATTTGATGAAAATTTACAGCTACATAAATTAAAAAAAGCTGCTGATGATGAGGCAGCACGTGCTGGTTCAGTGAGTGAGACTGAGGAGCCAGTTACTTCTGATAATCGATTATCAGAGCAATTGACTAATAATGCACAAACTAGAGCTCTAAAACTTGAGCTTGAAAATCGTCGATTAATGGCACTTGTTGATTCATTAAAAGAAAATTCATTTCATGAGTCATCGGGACGTCTTTTGGAGCTTGAAAAGGAGAAGAAAAAAATGTCCTTGAAAATGGAATCATTGACTGATAATAATGAGAGACTCAGTCAGCAGAATGCTGATCTTGAATTAGTTTGTAAACAGGCACTTGAGGAGAATAAAAAACTTCAAAATACATTGAAAAATCAGAGAACATCGTTTGAGAGACAGCAACAGGATTACCAAGCTCAGCATTCAAAGATAATAGAATTAGAGAAAAATTATGAAACTGCGATAAAAGAAAAACAGAGAGTACAATCATTGCTTGAGAGTGTTCAAAGACGCGCTGATGAGCTTGATCGTTCTCTGGAGACAGCTAATCAAAAGCTTGATGATCTAAAACAACTGGAGAATAAACTCAATGATACAGAGACAAAATGTAGTTATTTAGAGAGTAGAATAGTAACACTTGAGAAGGATAAAGAGACAGCTATTCGTGATGTACACAAGTGTCGTGAGACAATTGAAGAGAAAGATGTTGCATTGGATAAAGCAACTAATGATATTGAAATTATGACTAAGAAGATTGAAGGATTGGAGAGAGAAGTTGATAAATCATTGTCACAAATAGCAAGACTACAAGAAATTGAAAGATCATCGAAAGAATTGGATTCAAGGGCTGCTATTGATAAAGAAACAATGGAAACATTACAATCAAATTTAATTGCTGAAAAATTAAATACACAACAGCTTTTAACAGCACTTGAAAAACTTGGATTAACTGTTGATTCATTATTAACACTATCGTCTGATAATATTGTAGAGAGGCTAGTTAATGTACCTGAATTATCACAATACATAAATAAATTGATATGTAATATTGAGAATGAGCACAAGAGTTTAGAATTACCACAATCAAAGGACAATGATTCAGTGAATGATGTTACAGTAAATAAACATTTGCAGGAAACAATTGAGGGATTAAAACGTGAATTAGAGTGTTCACTTGTTAAATTGAGTACTAGTCAAATAGCTGGTGAAAATCTACTGGAGGAACAAGCTAAATTACAAGTTTGTATAACAACACTTCAATCAAAGATAACATCATTGAATGCACAGCATACAGCATTACAATTAGCAAATTCACAATTGGTGGCTGAAAAAGAGGAATTATTGAAAGAACGTGATGTACAACAACGCACCCATCAACAATTATTGCATGATCAGTTGACACTACAGTCTTTGCATGAACAATTGAATAATGAGTATGAGAATCTTCTGCAGGAACGAGAGACACTAAAAGCTAGTTTGAGAGATACAAAGAATAGTTTTAGAACATTGAAGGATAATTGTGAAGCACTTGAGGAGAAGAATAAACAGTTTATTGTTGAACAAGAAGCATCTGTTTGTAATGTCAAGAGTTTGAATAATTTAAGGGGTGAGCATTCAAAATTGAAGGATGATTTTAGAAATTTGTATACAGCTACGGAAAAATTAAAAGCTGAGTACAGAAATTTACAGGAGGATTATAGGAAAAATAAAGTAGAGACTAATAGACTCAGTCTCAAGCTTACAGAATTGCAGGGAGAGATGAGTATTAAAGATGAGAGATGTTCTAATTTAGAATTACAAACAAGTAAATTGAATCAGAGATGTGAAATGCTACTTCAGATGAATTCAGGGCTTGATAATAATAGGAGATCTTTGATGGATCATGTTAGTGTTTTGTTGAATCAGTATCATGATCTTTTGAGTCATTCACTTGAGGATAAGGAGCATTATCATATGGAGGAGAAGTTGTATCGTGATCAGGTTAATCATTTATCGAGGCAAAAGGAGAAATTGGAGGAGAAGATTATGGAGTATTATAGGAATAAACAGAGTTGTTCGACGAAAAAGTAAGTATTTTTATTTAATCAAAAACTATTTCTCTAGGGGCATTTAATTAATTCACTCTAATTTCAATTTTTTTTCATCATCTTTTTATTTAATTATTTTAATGTAACAGAAAACGATTTGGAGCGAGTTTGGTAAAACGAGTACGTAAAGCTGGCTCTGATTTATTAAATAAAAATCGTCAATCATGGAATGATGAGTCTAAACAATCAGATGGAAAGCTTTATGAATCAGAATCAGGTGGTAATGATTCAGATGCTAGTACAGAGGAACATAGAGCAACAACTGATACACCAGTACTTGATAATGATTCATTTTCATTGGGTACACCTGGCACCAGAAGGACAGTATATTATACTGATGATTCACCATCTCCTGCCACTTCTTTGCCAGTAATTATTATTTTTTATCTCGTAAAAAATTTTAATGAATTAAAAAAAAAAAAATTAACTCGCTAAATTTTCTCACCAGTCAGACCAAAAACCAGAAATCTTGCCACAGAGTCCAGTAGATGATGGACAAACGAGTCGAATCCCCCAGGATCAACCACCACGTTCTGTTCTTATTTACAATAAAGTATCAGCAGTTATAAATGAATCACAAAGTATAACAACACCAGTTGATGAACAACCTAACAATGAGGATATTGGTGAGCCTTTAAATGCTAAAGACACTAAAGTTGGTAATTCAGTTTGGTATGAGTATGGTTGTGTTTAATTCAAATAAACAGACTGAGAGATTAATTGTTTAAAAAGAAGAATTCAATGGAATTATTAAATTTCGCAATTTAAAAATTTGATAATTATTTTTTAAATATTTTGTTTTTTTCTCTTTCGCTTTCCACTGAGACTTTTTAATTTTTTTGATGCTATAAAACGATGCTTTGATAATATATATATATATATATTTCAGTAAGAAAATTACTATTGTCACTGAAAATGCATTTTATCATAGCCATATTTGTGATATAAATTGTGAAAAAAACGTATGAGTTTGTAATCGGTGAAAATAATAATTGTAAAAAAATCCAACGATTATTTATAAATTCAATAACTTTCTAATTTAATTAATTAACATGTACAAATTAATGCCGGCCTGTTTAATATAATTATTTTCAATAGAGAGCAAAACGTTGAGTATTATTTGTACTAAAGAGCCCGTATCTCATAGAATTTAAGTCAATTTTTTTTTTTTAATATTCTTGTGTGTTTTTTAATAATAAATAAACTGCAAAAAAAAAACCAATTTAATTACGGTTAATTTTACTTTTTTTTTAAGTAAATTATTTGCTCCCCTGCGTTCCCCAGAGCCAATGAATGCATGGTATTTTCGTATGGGGGCTTTAAGGATCTCTACAGCTACTTTTTTATCATCCTTCTCACGAAACTCAAAAGGATCTTGTCCATGTAGAAAAAAAAAAAAGAAAAAGTAGAAAAAGGGGTATTCAACTTATGTGTCTCTGCTACCTCTCCCTTTCGTAAATTCTCAGACCTCCCAAAAAATTTGCATACCTTCCCTCCAATCTCATGAAGCAACTCAGGTGATTGAATTTTTTTTTTTTCAACAATTCTCCTAATGGATATATCATCAGTTAATTCGTGTGAACCCATCAAATTTTCACTTATTTATTTATCTTTCCAATCATTAATGACCCACCACAAATCCCCCTCCCCTCACCCTTCCAAAAAAAAAAAAACCTCCCTTTCACATCAAAAATAGATGAAACAGCTTCAATCCAGCAAAAAATAAAAATAAAAAGAAAAATAATCTCTTTGAAGAATTGAAACAAAACTCCCGAAAGACCGTACCACGACAGATATATGAAATTCAAAAAAGTAAGGCTTCATCGAAGCGGCAAAAGGCTGTTAAAAAAAATTCCAGGCAAAAAAAAAAAGGAAAGTATAGATACGACGTTTGCGCCGTCATTTTTGCAGTTCACCCCCTTAAAAGCCCCCTCGGAAGAAAGGGGGGGGGGGATAAGGGGTGGTCTCTCGTGCACCAAAGGAGGGAGTATACTTTTTTTTTATAAATACCCCTCTTTTGCTATTTTCCCCTCCACATTTTTTTTTTTTTCCCTCAACCCCCGGGTACACCTTTTCAACGAGGTTTTGGCCTTTGGGATGATTGTGGAGGGGATAGAGAGGGGCGATAGGGGAATATAGAGATACTTCTTTTTACGAAGTGGAAGGGTGGAGCGAGGGTTTTGCAATAAAGTGAGAAAGAGCTATGGAGTCTCGTGCCTGATACCATGGTAGGGGGAAATGGTTAAGGAGGGGGGGAGAGGGGTAAAAGTGGCGGGCAACGAACAAACTACTTCACTTGTGTATACGGAAAGACCAAAACCGGCACACTGCCATTACAAACAATGTATTGTACACTGTTGTGGAATTTTTGTCTTTTCTGACACGCGTGTTCAGTGATACTGGAGGCATTTATTTAACTGATATAGCATAAACATTGTTTATTGATTAATTAATTAATTTTAAATTAATTATTTTTTTTTAAACACAATTAATTTTGATTAATTTGCACGTTTGATTGGTTTTTTTATTTATTTGGGTGAAGAATTTTTTTTTTTTTAATTGCACGTGAATTTTGTGAGAATTTGTTTGTTTGTTTTTTTTGTTTTTTCATAACGAATGTTTGTGAATGAATGGAATTGGTTTTTGAGCACGTGATTAAAGGGATTAATATCAGTGAATTATGGAGACAAGAGTTGGTGGTATAACTGGTGGTGTTGATCAAACAAGATGCATTGGTACACCCTCACCAATACCATCAACAACAACAGCAACAACAACAACAACAACAACAACAACAACAACGACAACTGGAATTAATAATAATGCGATAAATTCTGGTCGTATTAGTCAGAGTCCAATTGTTGTATTACCGAGCCCACCGGCATCATCACATCAGGCTAATGTGGCCAGGATACTCAGTAGAAATGTCAATGGAACACGTAAGTTATTTTTTTATTCAATTTTGATTTTTTTCGCGACAAGTTTTTTACGAATATCTTGGAATCTAAGGGAGATGGAGAAATTTTGGTTATTACCTTTTTTGTAGAGAATTAAAAGAGCTAAAAAAAAGGTATTGATGAAAATTTTTGCATCTCCATTAGATCCAGAGATATCTGGAAAAAAAGTGAAACATGAACATTTACGTTTTTTAAAAAAAATGGTAAAAATACGCGAAAAATAACGTAATTTGGTTTTAAATGGGCAAAAAAAAAAATGAACAACTGTGCATTTGATATATTAATCCAACCTCGACTGTTTAATGCCCCTGATTTACTCACGAGTAATTTACTTGTCAAGTCTCGGAAGTTCAGCAAACTGAGAATTATTTTTCCCCCCTCATTCTTAATCATCTCCCCCCCCCCCCTTCTCTCTTGAAACACTGTCATGTTTATTGTTTGACGTGGACAAGAGAGTGGTGGTGAATGGTATTCCTTCAGGATAAAATGCAACTTGATGATAAAAACTGGTACAATAAATTTTCGGTTGCAAGAAATGAATAAAATTCAACAAATTTTTGTCTCGAGTGATGATGAAGAATTAAATTTCGAAATTTCCAATTAAATTCCATTTAACGATATATCAATTTTTTTCGGACAATTAAATTTTTTTACCAATTTAAAAAAAAAAATAAATGAAAAATTGATTTGTAATTTTGAAAAGTTTAAAAAAATCAATTATTTACTGTAAAAATGTGCTCAAATGATATCTCTGATATTAAAAATATTAATTGTATTTAATGTCACATTCGATCAATTTGATTCAAGTCATAGAATGAGATGACTCACCCTCTCTTATATTTCTTTCGGACACATCTTCTGGCCAAAGCCACCAGTGCTGGACTTTCAGTATATTCCAGAAAAAAAAAAACCGCCGTAACGACTGTAGCAAAAACATCAACTGAGTACGTTTTTCGTAGGCCACACGGAGGCCGCCGGCGTTGGCTATATTGCGAGATCACTTTTTGCTGTTTTCTTGCCCACGAGACAAACACATATACACGTTAACTGTGCAGACTTTTGCGACGCCAGTTGTGGCAAAAAAATTGAGTATAAAGAAGAAAAAAAAAGAGGGGGGGAAAATGGTGGAAAAGGACAAAACATTGATGGTCTTGTGGTTTTGCTTGGTTTTTATATTTTTCCTGGTTTTTTCTCCATTTTTTTTTTTTTTTTTCATCATCTGCTGAGACGCTGGAATTACTTGATTTTTTTTAAACGTAAAATCTGATGCAATGGACGGTTTATTGTTCACTTATTCTCTCTGTATGCGCTTTGCATACATCCGGGCATATCTTGATTATTTTTTGAATCATGTACCCACGCGTGTACATACGGTGGATGCAGCTGCGTTACACACGAATTATTTAGTCCTCAGGAATTCTTCATTCATAATTTTTTTACTATTATTATTATTAAACGGGCATTATTAGGGATGAAGGATTGTGTTTACTTGGAATGGATGGGTTTTGTTTGGTTATCTTGATAAATCATTGGAGGGTAAAACCACTGATGCATTTGGTTAATCATCAATGGAGATAATTAGAGATATTTTCCCTTTCACTTTTCTCCATTTTTTGTTTTTATTCATAAAAATTTTTTTTAGTCATAAAATTGATGATTTAATTTTTTTAACCGTAAAATTAAATTTTATGATTTTATTTTTGCTCCTTGGAGTTTGAAAAAAACTATTTTGTTATGACGGAATCGATATCGAAGGGGGAAACCAAGTTTCCCACAGGCATTATTTTGCATACATTAAGATGAATTTTTTTTTTTCAGAGTTTTTGATACTTTTTTTGAGATGATGATGATGATGATGATGGTGAAGAGACCCTCTGAATGTTTTTTTTTTCGTGAGACATTTTTTTTTTTTCATTTTTAAAAATGCAAATTTTCAATTAAATCAATAATAAATTCAATTATTATTATTATTATTTTTTAAATCAATTATTATCATAAAACCAAAAAGAGAAAAAAAATATTTGAATTTCAAAATTAAATTAATTTTATAAATAATAATTAAATTATGAAAAAATTGTAATTTTCTTAAAATCAAAAAAATGGTCACATCGTCTCGTCAGATAGTCATAATAGTACAATCTCAAGCAAGAAAAAGAGGCATGAGAAAAGGATCTGATATACATTGAGCTCCTTTTGTCTAATTTTTTTACAATAAATTTTTTTTTTTCACCTCAACTCTCAATTTTTTCCTCATTCCTTCCATCCATGGGGGGAGAAGATATACATACGCACCGGGTGTACGAAGGGGGTGAGAAGGGGTTCAACGAGTGGGAAAGTGGGTTTCAGGGGGAAGGGGGGAATTGTGGTGGTGGGGGGAGATTTTTTGAACAGGTAGAGTCACGCGGGCGCCTTTTTGCATCCTTCTCGCGGATTATCACTAGAACAAAAAAACAAAACTTCTCATCATTGAAAAAAAAAAAAAAACAACCCTACTTTTTTTTTAATTATTTGACGTGTCTCGTACGTGGGAAAATACCTGCCAGGTGTATTTTTGCGTGAGACAATTTCAATTTTTTTTAAAGAAAATATTTTACATGAATTTTTAACACTTTTTCTTTTTTTAAAAAAATTAATTATTTTTATTTAAAAAAACAATTTTATTTGATTTTCTTCATTTTTGAAAATTCCAGAAAATTAATGAAATTGTTAATTTAGTTTAAAAAAATTGAATGGAAAATTTATCGATCATTGTAAATTGTTTTAACAAATTTATACAATCGTTTAGTCGGACAATCGTGGATACGTGACGGGAATAAATGCACCCGTCGCGCCAGTTTCACGTGTAGGTATATAAACCAGCAAGAGGTGGCACGTTACTCCTGTTGATGGTGACACTGGAGTCCATCACTATATTTATCATCTCTATCACCAATCGACTCTCAACAAATTTTATTTTAAACAATTGACAAATCATCAATTTTTCACCCTAAAAAGTCATTTTTCTCAAATTAATTATTCTCAAAAATAAAAAAATACCTCCAAATTTAATTCAAATATTGAATAATTAACCCCCCGAAAAAACCGTTAAAATCCGTTAACAAAAATCGTTACAATTCTCTAATTAAAAAAAAAAATCACTACCGCCATTTTTTCGCAGTGGGCCGTGACCCAAAAACCCCCCGAGGGATGAGTCCCAGGGGTTGAAATACCCCTTAAAAAATGGGCCGTACCCACAAATCCCACCCTGGCTACAACCAACCGTCATAATCCACCCCATAAAACCCCATTTCAACCCTCCAATTATCCAATAAAAAGTCATCGCCCAGTACCGATGAAGAGAGCGCTAAAAGACCGGTAGCCCAGACGCGCAGGGCCAAGTTAAATCCTAAGAGAGGGGAGGGGTTAGTAGCCGCGAGACTGAGTCCATCTGCCCGGTGTGTTTTGTCCATAAAAGAGAGGGGGGGGGGGGGGAGAGGGAGGCAAGAGATGGTAGAGGTAGACCCCTGCAACAGCAAAAACTCACCTAACCCTTCCTTGATTACAATGCCAGCAAAAAGCGAAATACTAACCGCCGCCGACGCTCTTCGGGGGCTGAGAGATGTGACGAGAGAAAAAAAAGAGAGAGAGAGAGAGAGGGCGCCCGCGCATAACGCCCCGGATCCTAAGAAACTAGACTCGTTTTTGTTGTAGACCAGTGCTCTCCGTGAAGTATTGGACAAAGAACATGTACCCCCCCTCCTCCCACCATATTTCTTTCGACCATTGCCCCCCTCCCCCCCCCCCCCCGCAAATAAATAAAAATCGTTGGGGCTTCTGCCAAAAAGAATTTCCTGGGTCATTTCAAGAAAAAAAAATTTTTTTTTTTTTTTTTTTTGTTAAATCATAATATTAGAAAAATATATTTTATACCGGATATAATTAATCTATTGTCTGGGTATAATTACCCAACAATTGATCATTAAAAGTACCAAAGATCGTGTGATACCTTTGGAAAAAAAAGGTGTTAAAGTTACCATGGGTTGAAGGATTGAAAAAAAGAAAGAGGGGATAAAGTTACAAAAGTATAGAAGAATGAGGGACATTTATACGTTCCCATGATTGAACTGGCAAGCCAGTATCTGGTTTACCTCATGTCCCTCATCTCTTCATATTTCTTAGGTGGATGCCACTGTCCATACTGTAAAAAAAAGGATTTTTACCATTGTATTCTTTGAGGGGGGGAGGGGTTGGAGTATAAAAAAAAAGTCGTTATGTAAATGACACACCACTGGAGAATTTCTTGGCCATCGGGTATGGTTCATCTGCAAGAATGGAGTGGTAAAAAAAATTTCAAAATAAAAAATTTTCATAAAAAAATTGAATATTTTTATCAATAAATGGGTAAATTCTTGTGGTATCGAAGGAATCTGTGAAAGAGAAAAAAATTTCCAATAAATTATGCCGCTCAAATGACTCTCAAAAAAAGTGAATTAAATAAATAAATAGAAAAAATAAAAAAATAATAATGTATACCTATGACAAAAAGGTACAAGAGACAAAGGCAGATATGAAACGAAGACGCAGGCAAGCGTGAGACCGGACTGACTAGAGGTCTCGTAATAAGACCGTCGGCGAGTTTTTTTTAACCACCTCTTTCCCCTCCCTCCCTTATACCACCACAATGGCTGTTTGTGCCGGTATTAATTTATACGCGCTACGTGTGTGCACGCGGTATCCTCTGGCCTCGGCCAAGTCATGAGTCCGACGTGTTTTTCTTTTAACGTTCCTCGAAATTTGCAAGAAACTAGTCGGACACCCCGAAGACGACGAGAAGCACCTCCTTCAACTCATTTCTTGTTGATTTTTCGTTGTCCCTTTCACAAACGTACATTGCACTCGTCAAGAGACGTCTTGGGACTGCAAAAGGGGGGTATGTTTTTCCTCATGACGAGATGTTTAGGATTTTTTTATTTATTTTTTATTTGAAACTTGATGATTATTTTATTATTTATTTATTTATGTATTTGGGTTTTTTTTGTGAGTTTTGTGTAGCTGGGCAGCTATTATGAAGATATCAAACGAGAAAAAACGGAAAAGACAAAATTTTTGGTGGGTCGGTTCCAGGGGTGAGCCAATTCTCCAGTCAAAATGGCCATTTTTGATATTTTCTCCAATTCAACTATTTTCCAATTTTTTCACAAATTTTCTCACTGGCCGATATTAGGCCTGAGCCATTCTCCAGTCAAATCATACAGTGCAATTTTTTTATGGGTTTATAGTTGTCCAGACATCAGTACCCCAGAATGAAGCTGAACTCCAGTTATACAGGGTAATGCAGAGGGCATCGCTCCTGGGATACTATGACACACTTCTCGAAATGGGTAATTATGATTAATTAACACTCAAGTAGAATAAAATTTTCCATACAAATTTAACAACTGTATTTGTCAGGTGGAGATGATGTACAGCAGCTGTGCGATGCTGGTGAGGAGGAATTTCTTGAGATAATGGCGCTTGTGGGAATGGCAAGTAAACCACTGCACGTGAGAAGATTGCAGAAGGCTTTACAAGAGTGGATAACTAATCCTTGTGAGTTTATTCATATAAATATATTTTTTTTATCATCATTTAATTAACTAATTATCATACTTTCAGCCCTTTTTCAAACACCAGTAGTACCAGGTACATCATCAACAAAAACATCAACAGCTTCAGTTATGACATTCGCATGTGCTAGCCCAAGAACCCAGAATCCCAGTGTCTTTACTGGTTCAGCATCATCAACAAGTCCCACAATGCCAATTTCACTGACCCACGTGCCTATCACACCACTTCCATGCCGGAGCATCAGTCCTGTGACACCAGTAACTAATGTCGTAATACCAACCTCTACATTTCGACAGAGTCCTAGCCCAAATACTAATATACCGTATTCTGGAGTCCACAGTCCAGAAGTTCTCCAGGTTATTATTTAATCTATTGCGTTTAAAAATCAATTTTAAATAAAAAAAAATTTGGCTATTTTTGTTCATCAGGTAGGCACATGTGAATCATCATGCGGAAGTGGTACAACACCGAGTCCAGGTGGTGGTGGCAGTTCAAATGCACCACCAAGTCCCACTCAAACAACCCCAATACTTCTCCCCTCCCAGGTACAACGGCTAGCTGATGCAGCTGAACGTCTTGCTAGTAATCTCCGTCCACTCGATCCAAAGCCCCACAATGTTAAGAAAAAGATTTGCAAGAACCTCGAGGTGAGTTGACTTGTTCCTAGTATCATACCGTTGACTTTTTTTTCCACTAAAGCAGGTTCACGTATTATTTTCTTTATCTCCATGGAGATAATTAAATTCAGCAGACATCAATATTTCTTCTCATCGTACCTAAAATCTCATTTGATTTATTGAATTTTTTTATTTCAACTTTTATATTTAATTTATTTATTTATTCATTCAGAATCATATTTTTCTTTTGCAATCCCCCTTTTTTTCCAGATGGTTATGACAATGCCAGACACTGATCCAAGAAGAATGGAAGAAATTCGTAAATATGCAGCCATTTATGGAAGATTTGACTGTAAAAGAAAGCCTGAAAAACCGTTAACTCTGCATGAGGTATCAGTTAATGAAGCTGCTGCTCAAATTTGTCGATTTGTACCAGCATTATTGACTAGGAGAGATGAATTATTTCCTCTTGCAAGACGAGTTGTCAGAGATTCTGGATATCATTATTCAAAGAATCAATTGTAAGATCAATTTTTCAATTTTTTAAAACAAATTTCAATTAAAAAAAAATTTTTTTCGTCTCCAGCATGTCCATGACGAGATCTCGTGATAATGGTGACGACTCTGAGGGTGAACGAGTAAAGAGACGTCACCTGGATCACGATCCAGAGGGTGAAGACACATCCCAGGTTAGCGTACCTCCATCAAAATAAACGTTAACAAAAACAAGGCACCTGTAATCACGATATAACACCCATGATGCACTAACAAACTCCCAAGTTTTATCTAAAATTCGGAAAAAAAGGTCAAGTATAGAAAATCTGATGAATTCATCGCATGGTTTTGATATTTTGGGTTTGTAATCGCATGTGATTGACACTCGATCCCTCTTATTTTACGATTTTAATAAACTTGTAAATTTTGAGGGTATCATTGACAAATATTCTTCATCAATTTATCCTGGATATTATTATTTTTTATTTTCTCTCTCTCAATTGTCCTTTACTATCTGTAGCAGTCCCTGTGTTTCAGGCCGAATTGGACCTTCGATGTACTGGAATGGATGTCAACATATCGAGCCTCAGGAGCCACGGTTCAAGGTCTGTTATCATTCCTATTATAATCCCTCACGTATTTTTCCCCTATTTTGATATTTACGATTATTTCAGTCCTGTATGGAGAAAGAAAAATAACAACGGTGTATTTGGCACGAGTATTGACGAGCCCAGCGACACCGATAGCCAATTTTCATTTTCCAACGAAGAGTCATCATCACTTCACGTAAGTTTATACTATTTATTAATTATCAAATCGAAAATTATATTTTTATTAAATTTTTTACAGGATCCAAATGATTTGGAGGCTGATAATACTGATAAAGATAGTGATTTCAATTTAAAGGTGAGAGAAAGAAATTTATTTTTCATTTTTAAGTGAAATTCAGAGGTCAATCGTTCCCTAAAATTATTAAAAATTCTAATTTTTATATTTTCATAAGGTTATTGCATCTAGAGGAGACAATATAATTGCTGTAGCAAATCCAGCACTCATGGATTGTAATCATCCAATTAAAAAAGAGCCTGAAGACGAAAAGTCAACGCTGTGATAATAATAAATTAGTTCAAAATTGTTAAATCATCGATAATAACTAATAATCATTTTTTTTTTGTTAATTTAAAAAAAAAAAAGTGAAAAATCAACTGAATTTTTTCGTCATAATGATGATCTATATTGCCTGCATAATAGCTACTTTCGCTGCGGCTGTACTTATGCTTGCAGTTGTACTTCTTATACAAAGTTTACTTGATTATTAACAAATTTAATTGAAAAATGTAGGGAGCAAGCAATATGTAAATATCTTTTTTTTCGATTAAAAAAAAAATCTATTTGTAAAGTATAAAAATATTGTTATTTGTAATAATTAATCCCTTTTATTAAATTAGCTATGAGACAATAGGGAATCTACATGAATTTTTATTAATTTTTTTATTTCAATATCATGACCCCCAATTGACAATTTTTCATTCGAAAATGTTTCAAAAATTGTTTAGTAATTAGTCATTAATTTTTAATATTTCCATATTTCAAATTCTCTGATATCGTTCGTGACGTCACAAGGTCTCTTGGAGGCTAAACCAATCACAGGACGTATTCAAGTCAACCTAACTCAATCTGTGGGCGTGTCCCAGCCAATGAAGGACTACAACTCCCCACCCTCGGACACTCGGCCAATGGGAAGCTACGTCATAACCTAAAAATTGATCTCAGAAACTACTGATTTTTAATTAATTATCATAAATTATCTAGAACATATTTCACAATATTTTTTGATGTTTGGCTATTGATTTGTTATGGAGAATGCGTCGTAGATGAGAATTTTGAGAGAAACTTTTTTACCACTCGAGCGTTATTTTCAGTGAGTTATCGACGGAAGAGAGAGAAGATAAAAAACTTTATTAAAACACCGCATGTGGCGTCAGAATCGTCGTGGGCTCTGCCACGTAATGTTGCGTGCCGTTTATAAATTAATCATCAATAAATAATTTTACTTAATTTTCATTGTTAATTACGAAGAAATGCCAAAAATTGTTGAGTCTCCGACGTAACAGTGAATATCCCCTTCAACTGGTGCTGAAAATAAGGTAAGAATTTGATTGATTGAATTTTTCCAGTTGAGAAGATATATTCTGACAAAAAGTGCATGACTTGTGGTCTCTGTACGTGGAATCATAGTTATGTACATTTGAGATTGAAGTATGAACCTTCTGATATCTCTGATAAATTAATTCACTTGTTGTTCAGTTTAATTTATCAATATTTCTGCTCCATTCCTTTTTTAAAATGTTCAATAGCTCCAAAAAAATTCTAGAAATTCTTTGATTCTTTTTCCCCATAAAAAACACAAAAATTTTCATTGTAAATTTATTCAACAATTTTTTTAATAATTATTTATCGTTAAATTTCATTTAATTATTATTTTTTTTTTCTTTCAATCTTGAACCTCTTATTTTAACAATTGACAAGATGAATAAAACACAAATGAATGTCATTAACAGATTCTAATATTAATAAATAATCACAGGTAAACGATTAAAATGTCTCAACCTGGTGGTTATCAGCCGTCTTACCCAGAACTAATGAATAGTGGTCCACCATTATCCTCTATGGTTAATGGTCAATCGAGTACAATTTCACCCATACAAAATGGAACACAGCAACAGTCTGGATCATTCACACATCCAACGGGTATGAATCATGAAATTTTTTCTGATGAATAAAATGGAGAGATCAAGGTTCAATTAAAGACCCCCTGAATCCTCCATTTGATTTATTATTATACCCCCAGACAAAACCTTGAATATTAAAATTAAAAAAAGAAAAAAAATACCAAAACAGGTACACCGTCATCACAATCATCTCGAGATCCATCGAGGGAAACATCGAGAGACCCCTCCCCCACTCAAAATCTCTACACTCAGTACAGACCCCACCTTCCACGTCCCCCAATGCCCCCCATAAACGGTCAACAAACAATTGCCCCCCATCATCCCACTCAAAATCCTCGTCCAGTAGCACCCCCTCAATACCCATCAATTCCCACGACAAATCAACAGTGGAAATCACCACAAGACCCAAATTTTAATCCACCACAAAAACCACTTTTGCAACAATCTCCTCAATTTCCCCAAAATCCTCAAAATCCCCCAAGATTATCCTCTGGTATACCCCAGATGTATCAAGGTATGACCCAAGTACCCCAACAATTGCAGAATAATTATCTGAATCAATCAATTTCCTCAACTTATCCCAATCAAAATCCTTACGTTAATCAACCGAATATACCTAGTCAAAGACAATATCCTCAACCCCTTCCACCTGTACTGGGACCACAGAAAGAAACATTCGATCAAATCCCTCAACAAATGCCTCAACCAGGACAGTATCAACCCCCTCAACAATCTCCCTACGACACAAGACCCCAAAATCCTCCCTACTATCCCCAAATGTCCAACATTCCCCTAGACAATCTCCAAAAACGTTATCCCCAATCCTCTTATCCCACCGACACCTCAATGAACCACCTAAACACACAAATGGGTGCCCTAAACGTCACAAAAACAGGCTTCAACAATCTCTGGGGTCAGCAAGCCCTAGATCTTCTCCAATGCAGAACAGTACTTCCTCCAGAGCGTGTGGAGCCCCCAAAAATCAGCCTCCAACAAGAATTCTTGGACAGTGTTAACTGCAGTCCCGAAATCTTCAGATGCACATTAACAAAAATACCAGAATCAAATTCACTACTCCAAAAATCACGATTACCCCTCGGTGTTCTGATTCATCCATTCAAAGACCTGAATCATCTATCAGTGATTCAGTGCAGCACAATAGTTCGCTGTCGTGCCTGTAGAACTTATATAAATCCATTCGTATACTTTGTCGATTCAAAAAGATGGAAATGTAATTTGTGTTATCGAGTTAACGAATTACCCGAAGAATTTCAATTTGATCCGGTGACTAAAACTTATGGAGATCCTTCAAGAAGACCTGAAGTCAAAACAAGTACTATAGAATTTATAGCACCGAGTGAATACATGCTCCGTCCACCTCAACCCGCAGTCTACCTATTTCTCCTCGATGTATCAAGATTAGCTGTCGAATGCGGATACTTGAATATCGTATGCCAAATTATATCCGAAGAACTCACTAAATTACCTGGTGATGGTAGAACCCAAGTTGGTTTTCTAGCAATTGATTCAGCAGTACATTTCTTCAGTATGCCAGACAATGTATCACAGCCCCATGAGCTTATAATGCTAGATATTGAAGATGTATTTCTACCATGCCCTGACAATTTAATTGTTAATCTACGTGAGAGAGAGGAATTGATACAAGATTTATTGGCACAATTACCAACAAAATTCAACGATACTCATGATACAAATTCAGCACTTGGTGCTGGATTACAAGCTGCTTTTAAATTAATGTCAGCAACTGGTGGACGTGTAACTGTATTCCAAACATCATTACCCAATGTTGGTCCTGGTGCTCTACAATCACGCGAAGATCCAAATACTCGTGCTAGTAAAGATGTACAACACTTGAATCCAGCAACTGATTTTTATAAACGTTTAGCACTTGATTGCAGTGGTCAACAAATTGCTGTTGATCTCTTCTTATTGAACTCTCAGTACACTGATTTGGGTACATTGTCGGGTATGTGCAAGTTCTCGGGTGGTTGTATCTATCACATTCCTCTATTCAGGTACAATAAGCCTCAGAATAATGATACTTTAGAGAGAATGCTGCGTCGTTATTTGACTAGAAAAATTGGTTTTGAAGCAGTTATGAGGATAAGATGTACTAGGGGATTGAGTATACACACATTTCATGGTAATTTCTTTGTTAGATCAACGGATCTACTGAGTCTACCTAATGTCAATCCTGACGCTGGTTTTGCTATGCAAGTATCTATTGAAGAGAATCTTTCAGATGTCCAGACTGTTTGTTTTCAAGCAGCACTTCTTTATACATCTAGTAAAGGTGAAAGACGAATAAGAGTTCATACACTTTGCTTACCAGTTACATCAAGTTTAACTGATGTACTTTATTCAGCTGATCAGCAGTGTATAATTGGATTACTATCTAAAATGGCAGTTGACAGATCTCAGCAGTCAAATTTGACTGATGCTAGAGATGCACTTATTAATGTGGCTATCGATGTTTTGACTAGCTATAAAATGTCACAGTCAGCATTGTCTGGTGGCCTTATGGCACCAATGAATTTGAAATTACTCCCACTTTATATTATTGCTCTTTTGAAATCCACTGCATTCAGATTGGGCACTAGTACGAGATTGGATGATAGGGTTTATTCAATGTGTCAAATGAAGACTTTACCACTTTCACAACTTATACAATGGATTTATCCGGATTTGTATCAAATTCATCCGCTTGATGATAGGAATACTAGGGATATTGATGGGAGAATTTGTCCACAACCACCGAGGCTACATTTGTCAGCTGAAAAACTTGATTTTCGGGGTGCTTTTTTGATGGATACTGGAGATAAAATTTTTATCTATATTGGTAAAAATATTGATAAACAATTTTGTTGCAATGTACTTGGAGTTTCTGGGTATAATTCGATACCTGAGGAGATGTATGAATTACCGGAATTGGATAATGTGCAGAGTGAAAGGATTCGAAATTTTTTGTTCAGTCTCCAGGATGATAAACCTTATCATGCATCGATACAAATTATTCGGTGAGTTTTTTTTTTTTTTTTTAATTGGTATTTATCTCGAGAATTAATAATTTCAGGAGAAAATGTCAAGAGATCTTTTTTGTAGCTCATAAAATTTTCTACAAAAAGTGTCTCTTTATATTTTATCATTAATTGACTCATTACGGAGATAATGTGATATTTATAAATGATATTATTTGATTTTTAGTGACGACAGCCCCTTCAGAAGTCTCATAATTGAACATTTAATAGAGGACAGGTGTGAATCAGCTCTGAGTTACTACGAATTTCTTCAACACATAAAAACCCAAATAAAGTAATAAAATTAACGTTCAAATATTCTAAATCTAAAAGTGTAGCTAAATCAATGAATGGGACAAGTAATAGTGATTATGAGTGTCTGATAGTGATCTTCACTGACTGTTTATAGTTTATAAACTAAATAAAAGAATGTTGTTTAACATTCATCATAAACATTATGCGCCAATACGTGATTAATGCGTTAAAAGACACCAATAAGATTTTTATGACATGAATCAAGCCTTAAACAATGCATAGGCATTTAAAAAAATAAAATAAAAATTGTAATTATCAAAGTTGATAATTTTCAACCAAAACTCAATATTTTTTAGTTAATTCTTATTCAATTTGTGGGAGAATTATTGAAGCATGCATGTGTTTTTTTTTTCGTCTCATTAAAATGGCCATTTGAATTCATTAATTGTCCTCCAATAATTATAGATTATCTCGTATTAAAAAGAAAATGGAAAAAAAATTGCAGGACAAGTGCGTTTTATTATCAAACAATCATCGAATTAATTTTCACAATTGATTTATTTTTTTTTTCCTTTTGGCCTACAAATTATTTGTTGATTCACTGCGTTATTTAATAATTTATCCATAATTATTGATTACTGGTTATTGTTATCTGTATGCGGTAAATATTGTATGTAAATAAGAAACAAAAAATATATATATAAAATAAAAGGCATGGATGAGACATGAATATCATTATTCTCGGCTCTGATCAATTTCTGAGTAATGTTATATCGACCCTTCAGAGGAGGGTTGTCTGTGAGAATAAGTAGTTGTAGATTCCGTTTTTACCCTAACAGACGTTCGATACTTTCAAGCTTTAAGTCTTTATTCAAAATATAAGAGTTGATGTAATAAATTAAACAAAAGAGTTTTCTCAGTGGCACACGTCTGTGTCATCATATTGCAAATATAATTCTCGATATGATTATTAAAGTAAAGTATAAGTTTATGCTTTTCATTTATTCAGTTATTGCTAAATAGGATTGGTATTTTTGGGTTACAATAAGTAACAAAAGCCCATTTCTCAGAATTACCCCTTATTCTCTCATGTTCTCTTGTATTATTTGTAATACACAATTGAGAGACTTACACGCTTAATTAATTGAAGGACCACCTGATGCTCAGCGAGCAATAAATAAAGCAAAGAAAAAAAAAAATTCAATTTTCATCCCTCCGCATGGGGGCGCTGAACTTGTACATAGACGGCCTATTTCGTGTACAGTAGAACCGCACCCCCTTCATGCACTCAACCAGTATTATCCCCAATATTAAATAGTCCAAAGACGGATAGAATTGCGCAAGCGCTTATACTCTAGGCGGGCTTGATCGTGGCTTGATTCTGTTGTCAGTACAATGAGTGAGTAGTAGTGTCCCGACATCGCTGGGAAGCCGAGTGCTTTCATTTGATTCTCACCAACTCCACCGTCAGTTCGGTAAGTTTAACATTTCAATTATACAATTATCATAATCAATCTATCTCCATTATCGTCATATTTTTCATTAAAAAAAAAAAAAAACTTTTTTTATGACTAAAATAATTCAATTTTTAGTCATAAAATATTTTCTAAATTCCAATTTTTTTTAGTTAAAACTGGAAAAAATTGTTTTTAATTAAAAAATAATAATTTATCCCTCAACGATTTTTTATGTCTCACAATTAAAAAATTTTTTATGTCTTTACGTTGAAAATTCGCGGTTTTTATGACCCAGAGAAATAAAAAACTCATAGTCGTATATTTCTAATGGAAATAATAAAGTTTTTTTATATCAAAAAAAGGTGTTGAAATATGAAGATAAAAAAATATTATTTCCCATGAACATGTTCACTAGTATTTCCCCTCGTATAGTGACCTTCAATTTACCCAAGAGCGGGACAAACCGTTGAGCCCATCGTCTTTGGCAGAAATACAATATTTTTTTTCTTTTTTCCCCTCTTCTATTACATTTTTTCTCCCCCTCTTTTGTGTGGGCGTGGTCTTTTTCTTTGGAATAATCACGACCTACGTTTACATGAATAAATACATCTGATCATACGTAAATAAACTGACAAGATTCTACGAAAATAATTAAGTTGATTAAATATTTGATTTATTCTCAAAAGAAACAAAAAAAAAAAAAAAATGATAATTACGTTCATAAACTCAAATATTCGTGTAATTTCTTGAATGACTTTACCATGTACTACGTATGTTTTATGGTTAGACTTTGCATAAATATTTAGAGTTCTTTACAAATACTGAAGCGTGTGGAATTATTCAACACACTTGAATATTAGAATTGGTCTATTTTGATTTTATTTCTAGAATTTATTATTACAATTTTTTTTACCATTTTAATTATTATTAATTTTTTTTCAATCAATTTAAATGCAATGATAAAAAAAGAAAGAGGACTTTTCTCGATTTTATTAAATAGAATTTGTCACCAATACATTTCACTCTAAAATTCCAATGGCTGCGATGGAATGCCCCACAAAATGTTTGAAATTTACAAATGTTGCCGCAAATATTTTTCTCCACGTTGTTGAAATTTTTTCATGGGGAAAAATTAAAAATTTTAGCATTTTTTTTTTTTAATCATAAAATGATTGATTTTACAATATTTTGATTATTAGGAGAATTGAAATGGGTAATTTGAGAGGTAAAAAGTGGGTCAAAAGTTTTCACATAAGTAGGGGAATTTCCTAGAGTATTATTATGATGAAGCGAGTATTTGGGGAAAGTATCAAGTGATTCCACTTATGAAAATTGAAGTTGTTAGTTCTGGGTAATTCTCGAGTAAGCGGATAATTTATTTGAAAAATTGATATTATTTCTCTGTGTTGAAAATTTTAAGTTTCTTTTATGGAGTAAATTGTTTCCAAATAACGCGCAAGCTTTTCCGAGTTGGTTTGCCTGCTCCAGGTTGCAGGGCATACATTGGACGAGGGGTCGCAAATCGATACAGCCAAGATAGCCCTTGACAATTATTACTGGGATGGTTCGACAATAATGCATTGTCATATTAGGCGATTATTGGGTTTTACATATATTGTCATTTCCGGTTGAAAAAAGGTCATTTACAATTTCGAAAAAAGGTTATTCACAATTTCGAAAAAGGGTTATTCACAATTTCGAAAAAAGGTTATTTACAATTTCGAAAAAAGGTCATTTATGATTTCGAAAAAAGGTTCTTTACAATTTCGAAAAAAGGTTATTCACAATTTCGAAAAAAGTTTTGTACAATTTCGAAAAAAGGTTATTTACAATTTCGAAAAAAGGTTTTTTAAAATTTCGAAAAAATGTCTCTTACAATTTCGAAAAAAGGTCTTTTAGAATTTCGAAAAAAGGTCCTTAACAATTTCGAAAAAAGTTTCTTAACAATTTCGAAAAAAGATTCTCAACAATTTCGATCATAAGGACCTTTATTTGGAAAAAAAAAAATTCCATTAAAATTGAACATTTTCCCCTCAATTATCCCCGACAAAACAATAATTCATAGTCAACGAGGGATACATTATGCATTCACGGAGAAAACTGTTTGTTTCAGTACAATAACACTGCCATTGAACGTAATTGAGCCGCGCAATATATTGAATAGTCTGACGTGTCACTCATTTAATAAAAAAGTTATTCAATTTGATATTTTACCAATCGCAAATTAAAATTTTTCAACACTCATAAAGATCATAATTCGCTCACTATAATTGTTCAAATTCAATGAAATATCTCGTATGTACAACATTCAAAGTCACTGTTTAATCTTCACAAAGACACTCAACCCTGCACATAGCCCGCGAGTTATACCTCGACAACGCGAATGTATACCCAAGTGAATACAGTACGACCGCACTCTGACCACCACCACTGTACCCCATGTCCAACCATTACATTGAATAGAACTTGCCCCTCTCATCCAATCCCATTAGCTCTCGATCCCTTGATTAATTCTCGGAATAAAATTCAACAATCATAAATCATTCTACCAATTCCATAAAAAAATCAAAAAAAAAAAAATCATCAATTTGTTTGCATTCTCCACTCACTGTGTACAATTGATTAATCCCAGAGGCATTGATTCTATACAGATGAGTAAATTGCAATTAGTCCAATCGTTAATTGGATTTTCTCCAATTGCAAGTGCATTCTTTTGTTACTATTTTTTTTTCTTCAATATTTTATCGTTTTAATCGGATTTGAAATGGATATTAGTGAAAATAAAATTTCATGTGTCTAGCAATTTTTTTTTTAAATTAAAAAACGAAAAAAGTAGAAGAGAAATTTTTTTTGAGGTCATGGAGAAGATATGATATAATAGGGAATTGATTAATTAAAAATCAGTAGTTTCTGAGATCAATTTTTAGGTTATAACGTAGCTTCCCATTGGCCGAGTGTCCGAGGGTGGGGAGTTGTAGTCCTTGATTGGCTGAGACACGCCCACAGATTGAGTTAGGTTGACGTGAATACGTCCTGTGATTGGTTTAGCCTCCACGAGAACTTGTGACGTCACGAACGATATCAGAGAATTTGAAATATGGAAATATTAAAAATTAATTACTAATTACTGAACAATTTTTAAAACATTTTCGAATGAAAAATTGCTAATTGGGGTCATGATGTTGAAATAAAAAAAAAAATTAATAAAAATTAATGCAAGTTTCCTATTGGGTCCATCGATTACTCATATTGATTGTCAACTCTATGACTATGGATGACGCCCGGTGTTGATTAGTTTGTTTGGTAAATGTTTGTCATTTTGGTACAAAAAAAAAAAAAATCGTTTGTGTATGGAACAGGGAGACAATCGAATATTCAACTGTGCCACGTGCAGGTGAGGTGAACTTTTGACCCAGCCGCGGCTGCCTTATGCTCCTACGACCTTTCACTCCACGCCAAACTTGACAGCAAGGATCCAACAGTTTTATCTCCCCCTTCTCCTTAATCATTATCTCACCCCATTTCTCAACTGATATTCACTCTCTTCTCTGGTTTATACATCAGATAATCCTGCCGTTTAGAGTGAGATTTAATGCTGAAATCAATTTTTATTATTTATTTATTAAAAAAGAAAATTTTATCACGCAATTTAATTTGAAAAAAAATCTGAATATGTAAAATGGAGAATGGGTTTATGGAATATTTACTCTAGGATAGCCTAGTACACACTGTGAGGTGATCCGTGAGAGGGAATTACCAGAGTTAATCTCGGCTGAGCTGGCGTTGTGCATAGGACAAGCCATGTAGAAAGAATTTTTCGACATAATATTTCGGTCAGACTTGAGTTTTTCCTGGATATCTCAGAATCCTGTGGATACCACTGAATTTTGAAAAAAAATTTCAGTCTCTTTTAGACTCATAAAAAAAATCATGACCGAGTAAAATTGATTTATCACGTTTTTTAATAAATTAATACCACATTTTTAACATATGTCAGGGGAATAGGATTTATAGAGAAATCTAGATCATTTTTTTTCCTCACTGAGGGAAATATCTATAGTCATACCTGAAATCCTTTATGCTCCGCTGTCTCTCATTCTTTTTTTTTCACTCCTATATTTCTTCCACTTTTATGCACATTTCCATTTCCTCTTTCATGAATGACGAAGCACTAAAATCTGGATATTCTCAGATTGTATATTCATTGATTTTTACATTTGTTGCAAAGTTTTTAATATTTTTATGTTGATGGATAAAATTGACTGGAACTTGTCTTGCTCCAGATATTCTTCACTAGACAATAGCAAAAACGTGACGATTGTTACAACTCGGTAGGAAACAATGAATCATTTTCTCCGGGCTGGAGGAAAATGAGACGAGCACTTATCTACGTCAGTGTTTAGTGTTCAAGTGTGACGGAGAATTGTTATGATTTATGGTGCAGGAAATTGTTGATGTAGGTCATTGTTTTTTTTTGTGTCTATGGATATGATTTTTTATTTAATTTTGAGAAATGATCATGAAATCATGAAATCAGAAAATCATCAAATGAAATGATTCAATCAATTTGTAGAATTTATCAGATTTTTTTAAATTTCTGCCGAGAAAATAAAAATCATAAATCATCAAATCATCAAAAATCATAAGATCGTGAAATCATACAATCATTTAAAAAAATCCTCCGGACTCTGTCATTTTTTCCAAAAAATGTTCAAATCATAAAATCCTAGAAGATCATAAAATCATCGGAGATCGTAAAATCATAAAATCATGAAATGATTCAATCAATTTGTAAAATTTCTCAGATTTTTTAAATTTCTACCAAAAAATGTAAAATCATAAAAAATCATAAAATCATAGAACGATTCGATTACCCCCGCACAAATTTCACTGTCAGCCACGACGAATTTCGTTCTAATGTACATCAGGCTAGAGTCAGCTGCGTGCTTTCCCCAGCAAATGAAAAGGGAACAAACGAGAGCCAATGAGCGTGGGGGGAGGGGGGCAGAATGGGAAAGCTATTAACGGGTGAGGTGGCTTTTTCTCGCTTGAAAATAGGAGTACTGGGGGGGGGGGGGGGGGTGGCACTTATCAGCGCAAAAGCACCATGTACCACATACATACATTATGTACATCGACAGGCTATCAATATATATTCCTCATATACTTCTCCACTAGCAGCTGTTAAAATATTTAATCATGTATTTTTATTTATTTATTTTGTTGCAGACAAATGTGCGAGTTTATCATGAATATGGGAATGACTTAGATTAAATTAGGCGGCCAAGTACCGCACAAATAGGCCAATAAATAATTTCATCGCCTAACAGTATTTACATAAATTATATATTATTATATTATTTAATATATCCAGTGTTGTTGATTCAATGGAGTGTACAAAATTTAAAGAAAGTAGAAAAATCATAAGAACGAAACAATAAGCACAATTAATGAGCGAAGACAATCCCAATTTACCGCGTTACCTAATTGTCATAAGATAAATCATGATAATACTTGATTGTAGATTAATTACGACCAAAATTTAAAGCCAATTGACCTAAAATAAATGTTGATGAAATTATTGTTGATTATTTGAATATTAATATAAAAATTTAAACGAGAATATTTAATATAGTACCTGTATATGTATAAATATACATAAATATATTTAACTATTGTTGTTAAAAAAAAATTACTGAAAAATTTATGTGTTGAAATAGCCAACGAAATACGAAAAATACGAGTCACATATCTTTTGAGTATTTACGGCCAATCAAAAGAGCAAGAATTATTCTTTTTTCTGGAAAGAAATAAAAAAATGACGGATAAAGTTGTATAACTAGCAATAGCGAAAATTCTAAAGAAAAAAAAAAAGAAGAAAAGTAGATAAAACTATTTATATGTTTTCCAAGTGTCTTCCAACGTCCAATAAAATTTCTTTTTCTATTCTTACAAAAAAAAAAAAAAACAAAAAGACTATCTCAATCCAGTAGAATTGTCTTCCATTGGTCTGAAGACCGTTAAAGAAAAAATATATTGAAAAATTTATTTATGCCCATTAAAATCTAATATTTTATAAATATATTACAATTGATGTAACGAGTCAACTGACATAAATTTTGATAATTGTGAGAATAAAGAGAAGAGAATGAATCTAGAAGTGGAATTGATAGCTGGAGTGCTCAAGGGTGGGCCACCACCTTCTCATTTGCCAGCACCGAGACTCATCAAGATATTCATTGCTGGTGAACGTGAAGGTGAGATTTTTTTTTTAAATTTAATTTGATAAAACTCTTTTATTTTCTCTCAATTATCAAAAAAAAAAAATACTTTATGATTTTTAGAATTCCCTGAGGAGCGAAAACAGCTGCTGGAGATGGTGGGTCCTGAGCTGCAATCGATATACGATGATATGGGTATCGAGGTAATTATATTTTAATCATGATATATTATATTAAATTAAATATTATTATATTTTATCATAAAACAGGTATTATTGGTAGACATGCAATACAGTACAATCAGAAATCCTGACAGTGATCCTCATCTAGCTGAATTATTTCTGGAGGAGATAAAGGCATCACATCGCCACTCTAGGGGTTGTTTCTTCATCGTAAGTCACTAAAGATCAATAAAATTGATCATAAAAAATTAAATACTTAATTATTAATTTCTCCAGCATCTCCTGGGCACCGAATACACGAGAGGCTGGATACCCACAAAATTCGAACAACACGTATTTCGTATTCTCACTGATTACTCCACAAAACTCAACGATTATTACGATTATAAAGACGATTGTTATGTTCTCAAAGCCACAAGGTATCTCTTTAAAACTTTTCTTTATTCTTTGATTCTCCTTTTTCTTCTGTTTTCCTTATTTTTAAATTTAAAAAAAAAAAATATTCCAACGACTGAAGAAAAAAGTTTAATCAAAGGAAAAAAACTTTTATTTAAAGCGAGGAAACCGCCCAAGATGATTGGCAAACAACCACAGAACCCCAACTGAGAAATCTTCTGATGGACGCTGCCAATTCAGCACTATTGGAAAATCCCAATAGCCCTGAGATAGAAAATCTATTGAAGAGTACATCCGAGCGTCAATTGGACTACAGTTTGAGTAAGTAAAATGCAGGCAATCTAATAATATTGAATAAATAATAAATCCCCTTAATCCCAGATCTTGATACCGATGGTAAAGGCATCATCTCCATAATTCGTCGATGGACAGAAAATTCTTTAGACAAAAAAATTCAAAAATATCCAGTGGAGTGTGATAATATGATAAAAAAATTGTATAAATCATTGCCATCAAGCAATATAATTGAATTACAAGTTGATTATGATACTGAAGATATCAATTCAGCTAAAAATTCAAATCACGATACTTATTTATCAAAACTTCGTACCAATGTGCTGGAGACAGTGCAACAATTGGTGAATGAATCAGTCGAGGCAAAACCAGAGATAAAAAGTAGGAAAAAAATTGTTCAAGAAGTTTACGCTGAGAGTTTGTCACACCTATCACTTATCCAAGAAATAATACCTCTAGCTGATACCAATGATATTGTCCAACGAGTTAAGAAACTCTTGATTTATGGTAAAATTCGTAAGCATGGCCCTATATTCATACGCGGTAGTAAATCATCTGGTAAATCAAGTATACTTCGTACAATATACGATGAATGTGATAGCTGGCTTGATAAAAAATCAATGAAAATTGTACGTTTTTGTACCTCAACACCACGCTCGGCCTACAGTCTCGAATTACTTCGTGTACTCTGTCAACATATTGGTTTTTTAACAAATAACAACGATGGTAATTTACCACACGAGGCCTCATTCAATCCTCTCTATCTCAATAATTGGTTCACCCAAATATTACGTGGTATAGAAGAAACTTCATCCAAGGACGAAAACAATTGTGATCAACTGCTCGTCATTATCGATGATATCCACAGATTGCATCCACTGGAGAGTGATATTGTAGCTTCATTATCATGGCTACCACTACAATTACCACCGGGTATTCATTTTGTGATAACAACAAGTGTATCCCTGGATTCATTAAAATTAACACCCCTTCAAAAAGAGAGATTCAAGTGTCCTGAGATACTCATTGATATAACAGGTGAATCTCCAACTTCAATTATTGACAGTGATATTCACAATTATTTTGATCACATGGACAAGCTTATTGGTAAAAAAGCAGCTAATAGAATTGGTTCATTACTTGCATGCACTGAGTACGGTTTATCAGAGACAGAAATATTGGAATTAATTATGCCAACTGGTGGTGATGAGCCATTAACACTATCAACTGGACAATTTAATTTTGCAACTTGGTGTCTAATCAGGCGTAATTTGATATCGTGCTTGAGGGTACGTGTTATGAGCGGAAGATTATTGTTCTCGTGGAGATGGTTGTCACGTGAAATTGCCCGTAAACGATACTTGTCTACTCTGCAATTATCAAGAGCCTGTTACGGTGAATTGGCAACAACGATATTTTTCAGTGAACCAGATGATGACGATACTGATCCTAATGAGCAGATTGATAAGAATGATAAAGAGTCTAATGATGATGATGATGATGATGATAAGATGAAAGAAACTCCCTTTCAGAGTACTCCACATATATCAGATATCACTTATACTCTTCGTCATGTCGAAGAAGCTTGGTTACATCTACTGAGAGCTGGTGATGTTGATAAGCTAAAGAGATTAGCTGTATGTTCATTTGATTTTCTTTTAGCAGCTGTACAAATGATATCAGTCAGTTATTTACGATGTGTACTTGAGCATGCAAGACGTTATTTGCTTGAACGAGATCTTGAACTTGTTTATTATACAATAAGAAATTCTAGTGATGCACTGACAAGAGATCCTCTACAACTTGGTGGTCAATTGATCTCTTGGTTGAGACCTGTTGTTGAGGATGGTGGTGATTTGGTTAGTAGAATGGTTACAGCTGCAATGGCATGGTGTGATGGTTGTGCAGCACCACTACTTGTCCCACTGAATGGCTGGCTACAATCACCTCTGCCTCTTCAAATTAGAGCATTAGCTTGTCCCCAGGGTGTTAAACTAGTTGAAGCAGCACCTTCTGGTCAACACATTATTGTTGTACCAAGTGGTGCTGATGGTATTGATGTACAATTATGGCACGTTATGTCTGGTCAACTTGTTCATACTTTCAAGGGCCACTCTGGTCCAATATCATGTTTGGCAGTGACACATCAATCGCAGTATCTTTTGACCGGTTCAGAAGACACAACAATTATCGTATGGGATATGAAAGAATTAATCCTTAAACGTAGAATTTGTGAGCATATTGCATCAGTATCAACACTAACACCAGCTCTAAATAATTCAGTTATAGTGAGTTCAGGTGAAGATTCACGAATTATAGCAACTAGTTTATTATCTGGACAAGTTCTCATGAAAGTTGATCATCATCGTGGACCAGTAACAGCTGTACGTGTTGATGCTGCTGGTGAAGTACTTGTTTCTGGTTCAGCTGATGGTACAGTATGTCTGTGGTCCCTCGAGAGTTTCAAACTTTTAAACAGTATTACCTTACCATCACCAGTATCAATGCTAGATGTATCGAGTGATTCTGTATTTTTACTAGCAGTATGTGAAGATAATAAACTTTATCTACGTTCACTAGCTACTGGTACTGAAATTCACACCCTCAGGGGACATCAGGGCCCAGTTAAATGTATATGTCTCGCTAGGGATTGTAGACGAGCTGTTGCTGGAGGAATTGATGGACGTGTATCAATATTTGATATGCACAGTGGTAAATTAATCAAGGCATTATCTACAAATTCATCAGCCAGTGTAACATCTGTACGTGTCACTGATAAGGATGATTTTTTGATAACAGCAAGTGGCAATCGTGTTATATATTGGAGTTTCAGGGGTGAGGAGACAACTAAAGATATTTATAAAAGTAAAATTATAAAGAATATTGGCTGTAGACCTAAACAAGAAACCCCATTACAATATCATACAGCACCTTTAACTTGTATCGATATATCACGTGATGGAGCAATGGCTGTAACTGGTGGTGTTGATTCTCTCGTTAATCTTTGGCAATTGAATACACATGAACTCATGCTAACCCTTGAGGGTCATATTGCCAGTATAACTTGCGTTGCATTCTCTGCATCTGGATTATTTGCGGCATCTGGTTCAGAGGATAAGACCGTAAGAGTTTGGGGTCTAACACTTGGTTTAGTTGTTGCAACATTTAGACATCAAGCACCAGTTACAGCTGTTATTGCTATGCTTGATGGACGAAGAGTTGTAAGTTCTGATCGTAGTGGTGCTATACGTGTATGGGCAGCTGATACAGGTACACTTATACAATCAGTTTGTGGACCAGGTAGATGTTTTGCTGTGACACCCGATATGAGATATACTGTATGTGGATCTGGTGATAATCAAGTCAGGATAGTTAGTCTTGGAGCTGGACCCGAGGAGAAGCATCATGTTTCACATTCACAAGATATAACGTGTCTTGTTGTAACACCAGATTCACAATCATTGATAACTGGCTCACGTGACATGAGTCTAAAAGTTTGGCAATTAGCTGGTGGAAAATTATCACAGGTATTAGTTGGTCATACTGATCATGTCACCTGTGTTGCTGTATCAGTACAAGATAAAAGTATTGTTGTATCTGGTTCACGTGATGCTAATCTCATTGTATGGGATATAAATACAGGCGCTGATTTACATACACTGAGTGGACATCTTGGATATATAACTTGTGTCAGGCTTTCTGGTGATGGTACCCTAGCTGTTTCTGGTAGTGAGGATAAAAATTTATTTGTCTGGGATACAAAAAAGGGTATGGCATTGGGATCAATAATGCTTCATGTGCCAATTCTTGGTGTTGAAATATCAACAGATTGTTCGAGATTAGCACTTCATCTTATTGAACAATCCACAATGCCGATATTGTGTCTTCACAATACACCAGCCCAATATGTTAAATTACCATCGTACATTGCACCACGTGATTTGAGACCACCGGGCCCCAAAAGACCAGCAAGAAGACTATTGAAGAAAGAAGTATCACTTGATACTTATACTTGGCAACGTAAATATGGACATTTGACATCTGGTATAATGGCAGCAGCTGTTGAAGATAGATTAAAACGACGATTTAGTGTAAGTGCATCAATGGAAGAAATTAGTAAAGCTGGATTAGCTGATTCACAAACGAGTTTAGCAAGATCACAGCAAGCAGCACTTGCTCAATCTCAACACTTTGATCAGCTTGAAGCACTGTGGAATAAACAGCCACCACCACCGAGACCCCGAGGCACTCTCGGTAGAACCCTATCCAAACAAAGCTCACTGCAAGCCACAAGAATATCTGACTCTGATGAGGATGAAGGTAAATTTTTCAATTAAAGGGTACATATTTCAATTAAATTTATTATATTTTTATTAATTTTCTACATATTTCAGATGTTCCAGATTAATTTAGCAAATGAAGATTTAATCGTATGTTAACAATTGTCTTCTCTATTGTCTTTCCAACTCAATTGCAGTGAACATTTCTGTCCAATAAATGAACAATAATGTTATGAGTATACTTTAATACTTTATTTAACATGTTTATCTACATCTCTTTATTCATGAATATTCTTATAATACTCTGAGAGTATTTTCCATGCCCTGGGTGCCATAAAACCATCGGGTGGATGTTCCCCCGCCTTTGCTAATTCTAAATAAAAAATAAAAAAAATACGGATTAATTAACATAAATTTAAATGAAGAAGAACAGAAAAAATCGTAAAACCTCTCATTCTGGTCCCCGAGATAAAATCAAAATCTCCTTTTCTCGAAGGATCAAAAAATGACATTTTCTTATTTTTAATATCATAAGCAGCCACACGAAATGGTATAATCTCAAGATTTTTAAGCCCTGGTGCCATGGCCAGGATTCTAGCACCATGAGTAGAGTCATAGAGATTGCCATCAGGTGTTGATGATTTAATTGGATGAGGTATTCCAGCTGGATCCCTTCCAACTATATAGAAATTAGCTCCTGCAGTCATTCTCGTTTTTGCATGCCACTGCACCTAAAAATTTTTTTTTTTTTTCTCTCTCCAGAATGTCTTTAAATATTGAAAAAAAAAAATAAAAATTTGCACAAGACGTACTTCAGTGGGTCCTGCATACATCATGGGACTTGGAAAAATAGCCAAGAGGGTGTCTTTATGAAGTACTCCATCTTCAAGTACCGCCTGATGCTGTTTAACTCTCACATAAAGTGGTACATCATCATCTTTAGTCCAACCACCGAGTGGATGAAGTAAAAGTAATGGTTTTTTGAAACCTCTTTCTTCCAATAAATATTTTCTCGTATCCTAATTACAAATTTATCTTAATTCATTTTTTTTTTTCGTCTCAATTAAATAATCAAGTCATTAGATATTTACCTGAATAAGTAGAGCATGCCCATTATGAATAGGATTTCTCAATTGAAAAGCAAAAACAGCATCAGCACCAATTTCCCATGATTTTTTTCTTATTTCATTGGGTGTAAGCCGATAAGTATCAAGACCGTCATTCCATTTAATTCTCTCGAATACTTCAATTTCACCACCGACTAACCAATTACCCGATTTATAAATCATCTTTATGTAAGGATGGCCTGTATTATTTGTGCCAAATTGACGAGAACAACGTTCCTCTTTACGATGATGATAAAATTCTGGTTTTCTCATTATCGCCAAGTTTTTACCGTTGTACTTGAGCAGTATTGCTGCCTCATTCACTAGGTACTCTTTCTCCTCATTATTTACAGCGAGAACAATGGGAATTGATTGATTAATAGGGACTCCATGCTCGAATAAACAATTGAAATGCTGACTCTGCGTTATTTAAAAAATATAATTTATTTTTTATTTTTAAAAATGCATTTATCTCGAGAACAATTGATTTTAAGAGAAAATGAAAGAATACATTTTTTATAGCTTATAAAATTTTCTATAAAAAATGTCTTTTGACATTTTTCTCTAAAATCAATCGTTAACGAGATAAATAGATAATTAGAATTTTTATAATTTTTTAAAATTCGTAATTATCTCGTTAATGAGTGATTTTAGAGAAAAATGTCAAAAGACATTTTTTGTAGATAATTAAATTGTCTACAAAAAAGGTCATATGATATTTTCTCCCAAAATCAATAGTTTCCAAGATAAATTCATAATATTAAAAATAAAATAATAATCATGTTTATAATCTACCTGCAGATACTCAGCCTCCCTCATGAACCCCTTGAGTGGTGCAGCCCACCCCTCCGATAGTATCTGCACCCACTGCACATCAATATCATTAATTTCCAGACACTTGAGCACTTGCGCTTCAGTTCTCGCATCTTCCAATCTCTCACTAGGGATAAACAACTCTTCAACATATTCAGATTCAAAAAACTCTGGAATGATGGATTTATCACGCAAAAATTTGATAACGTTATGAGTTGATTGTTCGAGAGTCTGATTTTCTGTATCGAGAATTAAATCAGGATTGCTCGGCTTTTCATAACGCTGATCGATACCTGTAAAACTCTTTATTGCTCCCTCACGTGCTTTTTTGTACAATCCCTTGATATCACGAGCTTCGCAAACATCCAGTGAAGCATTAACAAATACTTCGAAAAATTGTAAATTTGCATCATCGTGAATTTTTCGTGCCATTAAACGATCATCATCGAATGGAGATACAAAACTGCAGAGTGTTATGTAACCACTGTCAGAGAATAATTTTGCAACTTCAGAAACTCTACGAATATTCTCCTCTCTGTCATCTTTGGTGAATGACAAATTTTTATTCAATCCTGTACGCATATTATCACCGTCAAGACCGTAAGCTGGAATTCCATGGTTCACCAAGTAATTTTCCACTTTGAATGAAATTGATGTTTTTCCAGCACCTGAAAGACCCGTCATCCATACAGTACAACCACGAAATCCCGGGTATTGACCGAGTATTTCAGCACGTTTATCACGGGATACGTGTTGGTGTTGGTGAGTTACATTGGTTGCTGCATTTTCCTATTTATTAAGTAATTAATTATTGATTATAGTGAATTTATTGAGTTTTAAAATTTAAGGTGATTTTTTTTAACTGTGGATATCTCGAGAATGAGGGGGTTTAGGAAAAAATGTTAAGAGATATTTTTTGTAGATAATTAAATTTTACATAAATAATGTTTTATAACATTTTTTCCTAAAATGATTTTTTATCGAGATAAATTGATATTTAACGAAATTAACAAAATAGAAATTATGAGAAATTGACACTTTTCGTAATTATATATATATATATATATATCTCGTTAATTAATAATTTTAGAAGAAAATGTCAAAAGACCTTTTTTGTAGATAATTAAATTTTCTATAAAAAATATCTTTTGACATTTTCCCGTAGAATTCTTCATTGTTGAGATAATCCACTAGAAACATCATGGAAAATTAATGAGATCGCCTATTCAATCGATCTAATCTCATCTGCATATCCTAAACAATTCAACGGACAATTCACCTGCTCTTGGGTATATTCCACATCCTCCAACATATTATCACGCCCGGTAATACCCATTATCCTATCAATCACCAATAAACCCGTTAAGAATCGATAAATATCAAAATTAATTAGACAAGTTTAAAAAATTCATAATTAAAAAAAAAATTAATTATTAAAAATAAAAAAAAATCAAGTACACATCCACTGACTGGCACAATCTGACCATAACTGATGCGTATGATTATGCATATGTAGCTTCGAGGGACAGTGACCCAAACGTGAAAGTATAAAGAAAGTAACTTTCATTGCCAGTCAGCCAACCACAATTCTCCAAGAAAAACAGTCAGTTCATGATGTTTACTGGTAATAGTACACATACATGAGTGCTAGTTACCCATTAACAAATTCCGGAAACGCTAGTTTTTGTTGCAGCACGATAGCAATTACGTAAATAGCAATTTTTTTTTTTTTTTTAATTAAAAATGCATGAAAAAATTAATCAGAAATGATTTGTTTATTGAAATAAATAAATAAATTAATTAATCAATCAATTTTTAAAAATATTAAAATACCTTGTCAAGTATTTCACCATTGCCAAAAATTTCATTCTCAATCATTTTAAATTAATTATTGAAATTTTAAATAATTAAAATGGACATTAACACTTTCCACTGAATAATGAACTGAAATTGATAAAAATTTACGAATAAAAGGCAAGACTTGATAATTGCTATCAGTACACGTATGATAAAGAAAGTACCTGTGCTGATTATTCTTTACAATTTTATATGCATTATCAGTATAGCAATGAGAGATGATTATTATTCATTATTGACACAGAGGAGATAGTATTAAAAGTGATAAAATGAGGAATTTATCTATTGAATAATTTATCTATTGAATTCATAAAGAAATAATTAATTATCTTTCATTTATAATTATTAATTAATAAAGAAAAACCAAGAAGAGAATTTAAAGTCTGCGCATGCGCAGTAAATGAGTGAGCAGGTGCTCTCGCTACAGAGGGCGCCACAGGGGTATCACTCCCAACCGCCGCCATCTTGTCTCTTGGTTCGATTCATTCGTTGACGCATGCGCAGACGCTATAATTTATCTTTTTTTCGATTTTCGTCATGAGCCCGAAACACGTGTGCACATTATTCAATTGAAATAATAGTAATTACGTTGATAAATACAAGTGAGAGTCTATTTAAAATGAGTGCAACAGTTGAGGTTGAAAGCCAAAAAAATTCAGGGGTTAAATCCTCAAAACGACGACATGTCAGTGAAAGTCATATGGAGGTAATGAATTGAGGTTATATTTAATCTCCTGATCCTCGAAATTATATAAATTTAATAATTTAATATAAATTAATTAGGTTGATGCTGTTAATGGAATTGAGGGCAAAGTGAAGACAAAAAGTCCATTTAAAAGAACGAAAAATGTTCAAGGAGGAGAGCAGAGAAAGGTAGATTTTTTCATATCAATTTATCTCGGTAATTAGTGGATTTAGAGGTAAATATCAAGAGACACTTTTTGTTGGAAATTTTGTTATCTACAAAAAAGGTCTCTTGACATTTATCTCTAAAACCTCTAAATCTCGAGATATTTGCATAATTAACAATAAGAAAAAGAAGATATTCATTTTTCTTGTTTTATGAATTTAGATACCTGTACCAGCGCACAGATACACACCTCTGAAAGAATCCTGGACAAAGATATTTACTCCAGTAGTGGAGCACCTCCAGCTCCAAATACGTTTCAATCTTAAAACAAGAAATGTAGAGCTTCGAACAGCTCCAGAAACTCCAGACATATCAAATCTTCAAAAAGGTGCTGATTTTGTAAAAGCATTTGTCGTGGGTTTTGAAGTGGAAGATGCAATGGCACTCTTACGTCTAGACGATTTATTTGTCGAGACATTTCAAGTGCAAGACGTCAAACCACTTAAAGGTGATCACTTGTCCAGAGCTATTGGAAGATTAGCTGGCAAAGGTGGAAGAACAAAATTTACTATTGAAAATGTAACTAAAACACGAATTGTCTTGGCAGATACAAAAATTCATATTCTAGGATCATTTCAAAATATTCAATTAGCAAGAAGAGCTATTTGTAATTTAATTTTAGGTAGTCCACCTTCTAAAGTTTATGGACAATTGAGAAATATTGCCTCTCGTGTTTCAGAAAAATTCTAATATCTCGATGAGGAGTGATTTTTTTTTTAAATATCATAAGACATTTTTTGTTGGGAAAAATTGGGTTTTGTTCTCCTAAAATCACTCATTCTTGAGATATAAACGATTTATGTTTTTTTATAATAAGATATTTCATGAAGAATAAAGTAAAGAGTAGCTGAATTCATTTTTATTTGATTTATAAAAGTATTTTATACTTGTATTTACGTGGAACTTTGTTTATAACAAGTCGTCCATCATAACTGAGTGATGCAAATGTCCATGGATCAGCTGATGACCATTCAACACCATAAACACTGTCTTCGTGTTCTTCGTATTTACCAATAACTCCATCATCTAATTTTTTATTATTCACTGATTCTTCGATTGTCGTTGAATCATCATCATTGACCATGTGACCATAAGGTTCTGAGGAGACTGATGGAATACTGGAGAGAATTACTCTGGAGTCACTGCTGGATGTCAAAACTAATTGATCATGAAATCTATTAATTCGAATTTTCCAGACCCAGTGGGAATGCTCCATTCGAGAGACTATCGGTTCAGTAGTGGATCTTATATCCCAAAATTTCATGTAGCCATCGTCTCCACATGTTGATAAAATGTATTGTTTATTTACGTTGAAGTCTAGATCTCTGTGAAGAAAAAAATTTTAATTAAAAAAAAAAAAAAATTTTTTCTCAATTCATGAAAATGCGATTATCTTGATAACGAGTGATTTTAGGGAAAAATGTCAAAAGATATTTTTCATAGAGAATTAAAAAACCTACAAAAAAGGTCTATTGACATTTTTCCCTAAAATCACTAGTTTCCGAGATATGAACAATTAACAAAAAAAAAAAATTATACCTAATTATTTGTGAATGAGCTGAAGGAATTGTCCAAGCTTCCTCCAGAGGACTCCTCAAGTCCCACCCCTTTACATTATTATCATTGAGTGTGACAAATTGATTACAACCATTGTGAGGATTCCATTTGCCAGTGGTGAATCGAGGCTGTCCTTTGCTGGTTAATTCACCCACTGTCGAAACCTCGAGAGATATAATTGATTAATTCATTGTAAATACTCAATAAATATCCTAAAATATCCTCAATACCTGAGGAGATGCTCCTTCGAGATTCCAGAGGACAAATTTGTTATCAACAACCGCAACTGCTTTTGTACCCTCCATCGGATGATAGACAATAGTCTTCAATTCATTTCCATAAGAAGTTGTATCTATATCAGATATTTTTTCCAAATTCTCCTCAACGTCGTTGAGGGTCTTTTGGTCAAGGTCTGGAAGTCTCCAGAGAGCTCCCTTCATCACACACATGCCCTCATCTGAGATGAATCAAATAATTTATGTTAATATTTCATTTATCTCGTAAACAACTAATTCTGCAGAAAAATGTCAAGAGACCTTTTTTGTAGCTGACAAAATTCTACACAAATAATGTCTCTTAACATTTTTCTCTAAATCCACTCGTTATCGAGATAATTTGATATTTAAAAATAGAATTTTTACGTTTTGGGAAATTAATTAATTAATTAATTAATTAAATTGATTGATATTCACCATTCAACGTATTGTAGGAAGTAATAAATTTGTCTGGATCAGTTGTAGATGCTTCCAGAGACCATACCTCACCAACCGTATGGTGATAAACTTGTGTTCTAAGTGTATTAGTCTCATCATTCAATTCCACCAAATGCACTTGATTATTCGTCAACTTTAACGACTGTGTTCCAACCAAAAATCTAACAATATCAGTCTCAGCACTCTGTGCTGATAATGCACGTGCCTGAAATCACCAAAAAATGTTAAATAATTTTAAAAAATTTGAAAAACTCCAAAACTCAATTTTTTACACTTTCTAAATTGTGAAATTATCTCACTAACGAGTGATCCCATCAAAAAACCTTAAAAGACCTTTTTTATAGAAAATTTAATTATCTACAAAAAATGTCTCTTGACATTTTCCCCTAAAACCCCTCACTCCGAAAATAAACGAATTTCACAAAAAAAAAAAAATTATCCAAATCAATAAAATTGATAAATAATCATTTCATTAATTTAATTACCTGAAACTCGAGACCATAAATCACCGGATTATTATTATCCATCATCAATCCTTCAAAAACAGCTGTTTTCCATCAATAATAATCACATAACCTCCCAAAACAAAACAACACAATTCGCTCCAACAAAAAAAAAAAAAATTAACCTAAAAAACAAAAAAAATCACTTAAACTCTAAAAAAAAAATACTAATTAATTTCTTTTTGACATTAAATAATAATAATAATATCATCCAAAACTCAAAAAACCTGAAATTGAGACACCGACAATCCCCGAATACCCCCGAAAGCCACCGAATAGTGGCGGCAACACCTTGACGCAAGAAAAAAAAAGTGAAACATGCGCAGTCGTCAGGAAAAAAAAGAGGAGGAGGGGTGGAGGGGGTTAAATACCATGTGGGGGGGATAGTCAAGCGAGCCATGGGGTCACCAAATAAATTATACCAAATGGAACCACAGTCTCGCGCACTATAGTCGTCCACCTCGTACCCAAAGTCGAGCACAAGTGTAATTCCCTCATGATAAACCCTTTTTTTTTTTTTTTTATTATTTAATCCCCACCATATGACGTAGACAGTGATAATTCCTTGGATATCCTTGATTAAAATATTTTGAGGATTTAAAAACAGTCGATAAGTGGTAATAATCGATAATTTAGTGGATATATCTGGAATTTTAAAATTACTCCCACTGGACATTTGCTGGAGATAAGTGGAGATGTTGGAGCACATGGGATGGAGACAACGTCTGGACAGATTTTAATCATCTTGTAATATTTTGATAATTTATTTGTTATTTTTTTAAGGGGATTATTGTTGTTATTTTGGTTGGGGGGAGGGGGAATTTAATCCAATGTCTGGTGCATGTACAATTGTGCACTTGTGTTGTTAGGGAGGGATTATCGAACCATACGGCTTGTGTTTTTTTTTTTAACTTGATATATTTATCATATTCTGGGGTTATTTAGACGATATATTATTATTCATTATTTCTGGTGGCAACTGTACTGTATTATTATGGCGTAAAAAAATTTTTTTAATTTGTAGAAATTTATTTTATTATTTTTATTATGATATGAGGAATTTTTATAAATTATTTTATCGAATTTAAGACAATTTTTTTACTTTTTTAAGAGTTTGAATTCGAGGTCAGATCTCTGGGGGATCAATAAAACTTGTTTTATTATTCTTTCATCCCCTTATTTCGTAATTTGAGTAGAACATCATGTTTTTGTGGAAACAAGACCTCAAGATTTGATTATAAGACAATTTAATCAAAAAATTTGATTGAAAAAAAATATTTGAATTTTATATTTTTTCATTTATCTCGGAAACGGTTGGGTTTAGGAAGAAATATGGTACAATCTTTCTTTTTCATTTTGAAATTTTCTACAAAAAAAGTCTTTTGGGTTTTTCTCCTAAAACCACTAGTTATCGAGATAACTCGAGTTTTTCAAAAATTAAAATTTCACGTTTTCATGATTTTTCCTTCTTTTTATGATTTATTGATGAACAATGGAATAATTCATCTCATGTTCACACAAGTATTAGATTTTTATGGTGAAATTCCATCGAATGTTTGGCTTTTAAAGGCCATTAGAAACCTACAATTAAATGACAATGAACATTTTCTACATTTAACATAAATAATGGATTATTTTATTCTAATTCAAGTATACTAGGATAAATGAGCATTTAGCGTGTTAAACTTTCCACTTGTGAGATATCTCTTGGGGTCAATTACTCGCTTTTGACCTCGTACGAATCAATTGTGTGAAAGAATAAAAATTAAAATTTAAGAGAGAATCTATTTTTGGGATTTATTGGATTCATCATTGCTGATTGAAGAATTGGGTATGACGACATGAGAAATTGATGATAATACGATTGTTATTCGAGGCTGATGAAGATTTATTAACGTATTCATAAAAGATTCAGTAAATTGGACAAATTAGCCATGAGGCAATACTTGATCAAATTTTAATCATCAGTTTTTCGAGGATAGCTCGAAATTCAGAAGAGCTAGTGAAATTTTTATAGATACCTTTTTTGTAGCTCTAATCAAGCTCTACAAAAAAGGTCCTTACAAAAATTTCGCTATCTCCCCTAAATTCAGAGATATTCACCAAAAACTGTCTTTTAAAAAAAAATGAATTTAATAAAATTCAAAAAATTGTTGATTAAATCGATATATCTCCAACTTTGCGTAACAAACTATCAATAAAAATATTCATACTCTGTATTCACAGTACAAGGTCATACTCTGCTCGACTGCTCCCTACATCATACCCCCTAGAGCTTAAAATTGCCTAGAAATATTTAAAAAAAATATCTACACAAAATAAAAAATAAAAATCGTTAGACCGATTACCCGGAAATTCCGTTGTCTCTTCGTCACGCTCACATACCAAATTATTTGAAATAGTCGCAATAGGATATCCGTGTCACTTTCAAATATTTCATTAATGTCCCGAAGGACATGCACTAATTGTCTCAAAATATATTTAAAAAAAAATTCATTAAAAATACGATAGAGCCCTCAAAACCCTCAGAATAGGTATAATAAATAAAACAATGATAATTATCCATAATTACTCAGTATAGCATCTCCAACAGCGTGCAATAAAAAACGCAATTAATTCAAATTGCACTCTTTCACAGTTATGATTAGAACAACTAATAACCCATGGTGAGAAAAACTCACGTGTTATTTATGAATTATCAATTTATCTCAATAACTAGTGGATTTAGAGAAAAATATCAAAAGACACTTTTTGTAGAGAATCAAAAAATCTAAAAAAAATATCTCTTGATATTTTCTCCCAGGATCAATGGTTCTCGAGATATCTAAAAAATAGTGGTAATCATAAATATTTGTTTATAATCTCAGAGGCGTTATTCATTTTATTCATCTATTATAGAACGAGAATATGCCGTTTTGAATACAAGCTACATATGGCAATTCACTTGATGGCATTAATGCATCGTCATACATGTTGAGCTCTGGAGAAAATGATGAATAAAAAAAAAAACGTTTCAACGGTTTTTTGTTACAGGTGGTAAACAATGAAGCGGAAATGGGAGCTGTGACGTTGAAAAAAATGTCTAGTTTGATGGGAGTGAATTGGTTTCTTGGGTAAAATAGTTTACATTTGATATTTCATTAAAAGGGTGAAATAACTTGGGGGTGACAAAGGGTTGGAAAAATGATGACTGCTATGGCGAGATTACCATGTAAATCTACTAATTCTCAACAGCAACAGCCATTTATACAGAATAATAATTATGGTAATAGTAGTAGAAGTCACTGGGATATGCAGAGACAGCAGACTTATACAAGAAATCAACATCGTCAGATTATTGATCATACTGGTAAATATCTCAAATTATCTCGATAACCATTGACTTTAGAGAAAAATGTCAAAAGATATTTTTTTTAGAGAATTTTATAATCTACAAAAAAGGTCTTTTGATATTTTCTTTTAAAATCCCTCATTCTCAAGATATTCAACAAGTATCGAATTATGTCAACAGGCAAAAGAAAAAGTGCAGTAGAATTACTCCAAGAGTCAAAAGCATTCTACGTAAAGAGTGAAACAGTTCTTGATAGAAAGCAAGAATTAAAAAACAGTGGCCACCTCCAAGTTGCGCCATCAACAACCCCAGTAGCACCCCCACGACTCCTTCGAAAATCCTCAATTCCATGTCCTCCAGCCCAATCCTTTCCCATGTCTCCCACCAACAATTGCTGTCGTTTATCTGACCGAGCTGAGGGTATCCTGAGTCCTCCACGCCCTCCAGCCCTTCCCCCAAAGAGTCCCAGACTAATAATCCTCCCCCAGAGGCGTTCAACCCTCCAAGGAAGCCTGACCGTTGGTGATCAGCTTCAAACAAAGCTACGAAGACTCTTAAATACAGACAGCAAAGAAAATATAAATTATCCAGATTCTCCAGTATCTCCAAACAATCATCACATGATAAACCTCTCCCCAAAATCCCCATCCCCCCTAAACACCCAATCCCATCAATTATCTCCAGCAGGACAATCAAGCCTAGAAGTACGTTTTAAATTTGGAAGAAGTAATTCTCACTCACACACACCAATTAAAATAATTGATCAAAAAACAAATGGATCACCACCAATTTGTCAGCCCTCAATTTGCCACAAATCTCTACCAGATCTTCACACACCAGCAAGAAGACGTTCATCATTATCACCAAGAGCATCAAAGCAATCAAACTATCCAGATTGTGAAACAAGTTCAGATTATTCTGATCAAAGCTTCAAGAGAGATTCTGTGTGCTATGGAAGCTCTCGTCACATAAGAAGATCACTGGGTTCTGGTGGTAATGATGCAAGCAGTGTATTATCATCGGGTGGACGTACCCAGAAATCATCAGGATCAAGTAAAATAAGTCATGGTCCAACAGCTAGGGACTCTGGTGGCTCATCTGGCCACTGTACCCACAGAAGTGAACCTCCACCAAAATTACAAGACAGCTGGGGACATATTAGACGAGACAGTGGTGCTTCGACACAACATTCTGGACAACATTCTGATAAAGATAGATCGAGAAAGGGTAGCAATCACTTGAGAAACATGAGTCCTGATTCTGAGAGTAGTTGTAGTCATGATTACAGTCCAACATTTGGATCTCGTTTCTCGGATGGTTGGAAAGAGGGTAGGGGTAGGCCTATATTGAGATCAAAATCAGATATAAGTGATCATTATTGGAGGCATGATAGCAATGGAAGAAGTTATGAGAGAAAAAAACCATTACCACCACCAAGACCACCAAGAAGTGTTACAGAGTTGGAGAATTTTTTCGATCGTCTTGGATTGGATTCTGATAATTATGAGAGAATTACAATACCAGGTTCTAATTTATCGTCACCTGTTTTTTTTGATAGTGTCAGTTCTGTTGATTCTGCACTTGGATTTTATCCGTGGGCTGGAGGTAAGGGTAGTGGACACGAGGGACAGTGGAATGGTTGTTCTGGGGGGGATGATACTAGTCAGAGGGTGAGTGATCCACCGAGTATTGTCGAGAGAAATGCTAGGATTATTAAATGGTTGTGTCAGTGTCGGAAGGTACAGTTTGGGTACAGTTAGATAAACTTGTGCGATTTTATTATTATTTGATGCATGTGCCATCAGTACTTTATGGAGAATGGATTTTTTTTTTGTTTATGTATCAATGGAAAATTGTAGAAATTTTATTAATTATTTATTAAACTTTTTGTCGTGATTTTTTAATTGATGAGAAATTTAATGAATCAATGTGTTAAAATTGTACGAAAGTTTCAAAATTCATTGTCTATTTGATCGTTGAAGAAAGAAATTTGAGATATTTAAAAATTGTGTTCTAATGAAAATGATAAATAGAATGCCTTTTAAATAATGTGAAGATTAAAATTCAATTAATCGTTGATTATAAATTAAGATGAAGAAATTTCATTTTCGAGATAAAATAAATTGAATAAATAATCGTTTGATGAATATATTTTTAACGATGATATAAATATATATTTTTTAATTTTTGTTGAATCAAGTAGTTGAGAGTTAAAATTGTAGATTATTATTATTAATTAATTATAAAATTCAATTAATTGTGTCAATTTTATCGCACATTGCAATTAATTCGCACATTTAAAAAAATCAAATTGCCATATTTTCTACGATATTTCTCAAATAACTGGATAAAATGTCATTTTAAAAATTTCCCACAATTGAATTTCACGTGTTCAGCATTTAATGAATTCAGTGTGCAGAATAAAAAAAAAAATTTTAATTCATTTCGCTGATTTACGTGAAATATTAAACACTTTGATCGCATTTTTATGTCTGTGAGAGAAATATAAAAAAATGAAAAAAAAGGTACAACGAATGGAATAAAAAAATTGCAAGAGAGAAAAAAATATTTTAAATGATAATTTTCATAAATTCATGTTCACTAATTGCTTGCAATAAATTGAAACAATAATAATCAAAGAATTGTAAATATCTCAATCTGTTTCGAGTAAAAATATATTTTAATAGAAATATATTTTAGAAACAGCGAAAAATTTTAAATAATACTCAAAATTTAATTCACTGATAATTCAATTACTCGAATGCACGAAAAAGAAGAAAAAAAATCAATTTTCTACTCTATTCAATAAAATAAATAAAACAAACGTTGTAAACAATAATTATGAATATTCATCGTTTCTTTTTCCTAATATTAATCTAGTCACGTGAATGCAGTAAATTAGAATTATTTGCAAGAGAGAAAACAATTAATTGGAATATACGAGATATGATTTTAATGTTAGTTGTACCTCGATGTATGTTGATTACAGAAATAAATAATTCAAAATGAAAAACACCTTTTTTCCAATCTCAATCAATTTTTTATTTATTTATCCTGTGGATATCTCGTAAATAATTGACTTTAGGAAAAAATGTCAAAAGACTTTTTTTTGTAGATTTTTAAATTTCTAATAAAAAATGTTTCTTAACATTTTCACCTAAAATCCATTGTTCACGGAGATAAATCATTTTCAAATTTATCTCATTCGATAAAATAGAAATTGATGGTTTAATTTACCATGAGAGCAGAATAAAATCACTTCATAACCTCAAAAAAAATTGTAAACAAATGGATTAATTGTCTTAGTATTTTGATGAATAAATTAGAGAGTTTAATCAATGGTGAATGATTAAAAATGTCACACTCGTACGAAAGTTATTGCAATAATTATCATCAGAGTGTAGAATTGCAGGAGAATCTGAGATATAAAAAAAAGTATAAAAAACTCAAGAGAATAGTGAAGAATCTCGTGTTTGTAAGTGTCTCAATGATATAAAAAGTTAATTTGAGAGGTCAAATGATGGATTAATGTGTCATTATTACAGGAAAATGCAGCACTTTGTGATCAAGTATCAAATATGCAGGAAAATCTTGTTGTGGTGAATGACGAACGTTTATTTTTATTGAGAAAACTGTGTCAACTTCAGGGAGAGACTGAATTATCAGCTAGATCTCAATTGAATTTCAATAATCACACGAATTCAATTAATTTGAGTGGTGAAATTGTCGTTAAGAAGATAAATAAGAAGAAAGGAACGAGTGATAATTTCACTGGAGTTAATAATGGTAAATGTCAATTGTTTATATCATAAAATCTCGGTAATGAGTGGTTTTAGGAAAAAATGTCAAGAGACACTTTTTTTAGAGAATTTCATGAGCTAGAAAAAAGATATCTTGACATTTTCTTATAAAATCACTAGTTTCTGAGATAAATTGAAAAATATGAAATTTGAGATTCTTAATTTTTCAACTTTTGGACATATTTTAATCGTAAATGTTAATTAATTAGTGGAATTAATTATTTAACGGTAGATGCAAAACCAAAGGCAAAACGCAGTGCCAAAGGAGCAAAAAAATTGGTACAATTGATGCCCCTCGATATTCATGGAAGACCACTATTTCCAATTTCTCTGGGGGATTTAACTGTTTATTCCCTTGGAGAAGTGGTAAGTGATAGAATTTCTTATCATACTGAGGAACATATTTACCCAGTGGGTTTCTGCAGTACGAGAATTTATGCAAGCCTCAAGGATCCACGAGCAAAGGCTCTTTATACTTGTAAAATATTGGATGGAGGTCTAAATCCCAGGTAACCTTCATAATTCATTATATATTTCGAAAAATATCGATATTAGAGAAAAATATCAAGAGACACTTTTTGTTGAAAATTTAAAAATCTACAAAAAATGTCTCTTGACATTTTTTCCTAAAATCACCCATTATTCAAATAAATTGATAATTCCAAAAAAATGAACTCCAATAATTAATTTTTCAGATTTGAAATTGTCTCAGACACTGATTTAGATCAACCCCTAGTGGGTAAAACACCTGACGAATGTCACCTCAAATTATTATCCTCAATATCACCAATGCTCTGTAATATACCCCCAAAAGGTGGATTATTTTTTGGTGTATCACAGCCAACGATTCAAAATTTAATTCAGAGTTCTCCCGGTACGAGAAAATTGTCCCTCTACAAAACTCAACGTTTCGAGGTAATAATTATCATCTAATAAATCCTAAAAATCTGTTATTAATACTAAAATCATAAAACAGGTGAGCAAAAGTCAATCCAATGATAATGGAATTGCTCCAGTAACTGAAGAAGAAGTAGATCCTGGAATTAATTTTGCTGCATTGCACAGAACATTTGCATTCAGTTGTAATTATGGAATAAAAGAAGAACCCTGTGACCACGATATCTAATCAATTATTGTAAATACTCATTAATTAAAAATAAATTATATTAAATTCCTCTTCCAGTGACAAAATTCAAAAGACCATGATTAATTGTTTTTTTTAATGTATAATTGTGTAAAAAGCAACATTTACCTTAAAATACACATTCATATTTACAGTTGCTAGTATTTTTTTTAATTAATTAATTAATTAATCTTCTTATTTCAATTGAAGCAGAAAAAAAATGATGATTTATAAAATTTAGAGCACCACTGAATTATTATAATTTTCTCGTAATTTATTTGTTATACATCATGACCGATGCTGCACTGGACCAATGGTTTTATTGAATAGTGTATTGGCAATTGCAATTACTGGAGAAAATAATTTTAATGGACAGTCGCTGTAATTATTAAAAATTCATTATTAAAAAAATGAAAAATAATTGAATTCAATTGTAAATAATTACCAAGTTCCTGTTACTGGTTGAGCCTCATTTCCACTAACAATAAAAAGTGGAAATAATATTGAAAATACACATCCACTGGAAAAAATAAATTCAATAATTCAATTTGTTAATTCAAAAGTTTTTATTAATTGCGTTTATTTCAAAAATGATTGGTTTTAGAGTAAAATATCAAAAGACCATTTCCGTAGATAATAAAATTCTCCACAAAAAATGTCTTTTGATTTTTTCTCCTAAAACCGCTCATTATCAAGATAATCAAAAATTAAAAATCTAAAAACTCACCTAATAACATAAGAATTTGGCAATTGTGTTAAAACAGCTAATGGCAAACCAAATCCCACAAAATATGGCCAATTTGCTTCAATAAATGTCAATCGTCTGTGTAATTCCCATCCCATATTGAACCACTTGTATTCAAATGCATAGAGAGCATACAGTAGGCACATGTGTATTAAAGCAAGTAAATCACCAATTGGTGGTAATGGTATTCTAGATACAAGCATACCCTGTCCAAGAAAAAGTGCCTGTACAAGAATACTAAATAATGTATCAGCTATTAATTTACTGACACTAGATAACAAAAGTGGTCTGCCTTGTCTATATCTGTATGCACTGTCTGCAATATCCTAATTAATAATAAAAAAATTTAATAATTAATTCTCATAATAAAACTAGATAATAAATGGTTTTTTTTTTTTTTAAATAATTCATACCTGAAACCACAAACTGTTGACTATTCTACTCAATAAAAATAGTGGAAGTACCCAGACAGTACCAAATGTCAATGATAAAAATGGTTGTGTCCATGACCAAACAATCATACCCATACCAGGTGAATGTCCAAAGACAATTGTAAGTATATATTTTAATAATGGAAGTAATCCACACTCAAATATCAATATACTGGCCCAAAAAACTCCACCATTTAGTGCACAACATTGTATTGTTCTTTTCAATATTTTTGATTCTCTGTAATTAAATATATATTTAAATTTAATTAATTAATTAAATTAATATTAATTTTAATATACCTGTGTCCTTTTATTGATATTTTTGGACTAGAATTTGTTGTTTTTTTATCATTAATACCAGGTGATGATTTTAATCGTTCATTTATATGTTTATCCATGTAAAATAGTACAATTGCACCCTTGAGACTGTCTGTAAAGCCACAACACATGGCTCTCAATATTCCCTGAGGAGAATTAATAATTAATTAACATTTTTTTTTTGATATATTTAATTTAATAAATTGAGGTTAAGTAGTAAAATAATTAATAATTATAAATTACTCACTGTTACGTTATCCATTATTAATGATAAATCACTGACACTTGTCCCTGAACTTTAATTTATTATTATTTGTGATAAATTTGAGCACTCCAGCACATCGTGTTTGTCATTCCAAAAATTCCCTCACTCATTCATTATTTTTCATTGCACTCAATTAATTGCAATTATCAATGGATAAAAAAAATACACTGAGACTGGTAATAATGTCTCAGTATTCATCTGAATTCGTTATTTTTATAATTTTTATATACAATTGTCTGAGAATTTATTTATTTATAATTCAATCCCAGTGATTGTTCTCACGATTCTATGGCAACCTGCGCAGAAACACTTTGCGCATCAAAGGAGAGGGGGGGATAGTGATTATTTTTAAATTGAATTTAATCCGTTCGTTCTATTGTTTACGAAGATAATTGAATCGAATTGTCATTTTTTTCTATTGAAATTGAGGTGAGAAAAAAACAATTTTCTCACAATTTTCAACGTCAATGTCGTATTACAGTTGTTTTAATTTAATTATAATTTTCCGGTGTTTTTATGATTAATTTATCACACGCTATTGATCGATATTCAATTGTATTGTTGAATTATCGAGATAATGAAGAATTGCATATAAATGGGAAATTTCAAGAATTAGATTGTCATTCTTGTGTCTATCGTCTGTTGATTAAATTGAATAAGCAGCATGATGGTGATTGGGGGTCTATTCATGTTAGTCGTGTTTGGAGTTGTCTACGGAGACGTAAGATTTATTTATTTTTATTTAATTTGAAAATTAACGAAAAATAATTTAAATAAATTCAATAACTCACATGCGGCGGACCCGGGTTCGATTCCCAACGGTTACACTAGTGAGAGATACTAACTAAGTATAAAAAGTCTTGTTTCAGGGGGCAGAATAGGTGGTAACAAACTGTAAAAACCCGAAAGGGTATACGGAAGGAAAACATTTTTAATTTAAATAAATTTTTTTTTAATAGCCAACAGCTGTAATTACCATCGAAAATATTGATTACAAAGACGAGAAAAATCCATACTTTGCAAATTTTGAACCAATTCTTCATCCAGGTGGTGACAAAATGTCAATGAAGTTACCACTCAAGAGTGATCTTCCTCCAGACATGATGGTAAGTTTTTAAATTTTTCTAGAACATGTGTAATATTGATTTATCTCATGAATAATTGATTTTAGAGGAAAATGTTAAAAGACATTATTTGTAAAGAATTTTATAATCTACAAAAAATGTCTCTTGACATTTATCTCTAAAATGACAGATTGCTGAGATATTTTAAAAATGAATTATAGGTGAGAGTATTAATAACAGTGGATGGCGAAGAGATTCCGGAAATACTGATGACACTGTGCGAAGCCATAAAAACTGATTTTATCAGTGAGGAAATAATTGAAAATGGCCTGCCAAAAGGAGTTTTTCCAGAGGATTGTCCAATAAAAGCGGTAAAATATTGAAAAAAACCTATCGATATTAATTTTTTAATTATTTTTAAAAAATGTAATAAATCTTCCAGAATTTAAATTACGAGGTAAGAGACTGGATATTGCCCTCTTGGAAAGTACCACCAGGCATTCCCGACAGTCCCTTCGAGGGAGTATTGACGGCATTTTTACCGGGAAAAGATCCTATTGTTACAATTACAGCCAGAGGAAAATTAACCCATAAAGTTCCCGGTTTTGGACGTTAAAAAAATTTATAACAATGATTGACATGGTTTCTCTACATTTTGTTCGCTCTACGGTTGTCTATTATAATTCTTTCTGATGAATAAAAATATATCTAAAATTTCAAACTGACTGCTATATATTACAATTCCTTTGGTGCTACGATTTGACTTTTTTTTTTCTTTCGAGAAATTTCGAAAAATAATTTAAAAAATCCATCTCAATTATTTATCCAGATATCAACAATTTCATTAGGAATTTCATATTTCTGCCTAAAACCTAGCATGTGTGTATGTGTGTGTGTGTGCACGCGCGCTATGAGAGTTTCTTTCCCAATAATTTTCACACTATAGGAAATATACCCTAAAAATAAAAATATCTCCCTTTTTTCCGAGACCGGTTAAGAGGCCTCGGGAGTAAAAGAAAAAACTACTGAAATCCGGGGAAAACTTTGCTCCACAAATTCTCCGTCAAGAGAGCATGGAAAATTATGGAACATACTTAAAAAAAATTTGTTCATTTTTTACTCACAGGATGTAACGAGATGAGGATGCCCAGAAGATGATAAATAATTTTTTTTTATGTTTAAACTTACGAGGTGGTTGAGAGGTCCTCGGGCCGCCATCTTGGAGTGAAGGGAAGGGGTACCCAAGCAAGATGTTTCGGGAGCGGTATAAGTGCGTTCGTTACGTATGATAGAAATATACTGGGAGAATAGCGCGCGTGCTGACGGGTTTATAAACACTTGTAACTCCTCTATTTTTCGTTATTTAAAAAAATAAAAAAATAGGTATCCAATTATTTTAATTAAACTTTTATATTCCATGTTTCTTTAGATCAAATGTTTAATTTTTATCTCACATGATCATACTAATAACGCGGAAATACGAAAAGAATTTCATTCTTCTCGATTGAAACAAAAAAAAAATATATATATCTCACGTTTTTTCAAATACAATGTTGCATTATATTTATCTCAATTTAATTGTATATCTTATCTAAAAAAATATAAAAAATAGGTATCCAATTTTTTTAATTAAACTTTTATGTTCCATGTTTCTTTAGATCAAATGTTCAATTTTTATCTCACATGATCATACTAATAACGCGGAAATACGAAAAGAATTTTATTCTTCTCGATTGAAACAAAAAAAAAAAAATACATCTCACATTTTTTCAAATACAATGTTGCATTGTATTTATCTCAATCTATTTGTATATCTTACCTTCCGGTGTCATGTCAAATTGTAATTAAACAATAATGACATTTGATTATAAATTTATCACAGGAAGTGATCTAGATATAATTACTTTGTATTATTATCGTGTGACCAAAAAATTCAGTATAAATAGGAAATGGAAGAATTGGATTATCATACTGGTATCAATCGTCTCTCTGATTAATTGTCTGTTAATAAAAATTTATAAACATCATCATGATGTCAATACAGGGGCTGTTCATGGTGGTCATGCTTGGGATTGTCTACGGAGACGTGAGATTTATCATTTTATTGGATAATTCATTTTTAAAAATTTAAATTAAATTTTTTTTCTTTTTTCACAGCCAACGGCTCGAATTATTCTGGAAGAGGCTAATATTGAAATAGCGGACAATCCGTATGTAGATAATTGGACAGTGCATCTTCATCCCGGAGGTGAAAAAGTGTCTGGCAAACTACCGATGAAACAAGGGTTTCCTCCTAACATGATGGTAAAGTATTTAATTCCCTCAAAATATTGATTCTAGGATAAAATATTTTATTAAAAGTTGAATTATATCAATAATGAAGGGGTTCAGGAAAAAATGTCAAGAGACCTTTTTTGTAGAAAATTTTGTCACCTAAAAAAAAGGTCTCTCGACATTTTCTTCTGAAATCACCCATTACCGATATAATCTCATATTTAAAAAATTGAAAAAATGCTACAGCGTATAATTATTGAAAATTTGGCATTTGTTAATTATCTATTTATCTCGTTAATGAGTGATTTTACAGAAAAATATCACGATACATTTTTTGTTGAAAATTAAATTCTCCGCATAAAAGGTTTTTTCACATTTACTCCAAAAATCACTCGTTTCTGAGATATTTAAACATTTCCATTGACATGATTACAGGTAAAAATCGAAGCATCACTAGATGGAAATGAAATGCCGGAGATGGTAATGACAGTGTGTGAGGGATTAGAAGATGAAGTTATTATCAAAGACATGATAGATCGTGGATTACCAAAGGGAATATTTCCTACAGAATGTCCAATCCCAGCGGTAAGATGTCCCATCAAATAAATTGTTCGAGAAAAATTCTTTAAAAAATTATTAATTTTCTTTAGGGCGATGAATTCGAGATAAAGGACTGGCCATTGAGTAAACCCTCTAGTAAAATACCCCCAGGCATTCCTGACGGTAAAGTCAAAGGTACTATAAAGGTATTCGAATTGGGAAAATCTCCCATTATCACTATAACAGGAGCAGGAAGATTGACGCACGAAATGCCTGGATTTGGACGTTAAAAAGTTCCAAAATTATTTTTTTTCATTTCTTCACAAATATCTACTATAATTCTATAATTCTAACGGGTAAAAGGGAAATATTATGGGTTAAAAAAAATGGTTAATAATTAAATAAACGTTAAAAAAAAAATTTAATTAAAAAAAAATTCCTAATTCCCCAAATTATTTTTAAAAATTCATCGATAATAAATAAATCTGTTTGACTCATCGAGTGCACTCCATTACGCATGATCATGACGTTCATATTAGTGTGCTAATGTGTTCGACACATGTGAGACGGAAATTTTTAGCTCGTGTGATTGGCAACTTCACACTCGTACGGATTCCGTCTCACTTGTATCAAAATATACTATTTTCTGATTCAACAATTTTAACTCATTGAATTGACAATTAAAAATTCTCTATTTGAGTATATCGATTCTCTTTATTCTAGAACTGAGATATTCTTGAATCAACAATATTCATTCTCTGAGAGAAAGAAAGAGAAAATTTGCGATTTAGATATTATAGAATTCTTGACTCAATGAATAAAAACTCCGATTGATCATGAGCTTTTCTCGTTGATTGATGATGGGCAGTTAGGAAATCGGAAGTTAGAAGTTGATGGATGACTTTTTTGCTAAAAGCCTCAAACTTTTCCCTTCTCACACTGAATATTTATTTGTTTGTTTGTTTGTTTGTTTCTCTAGGGCCTTCTACATCCAGCAGGTATCCAGTATCAGAGAAGGCTAAAACGCCTGTGCAGGCTGCCAGGATAAACGAGAGGATTGCTCAAATAAATCCAAAGCCACCTATTAATTCACGTTTTCGTCCAGAAAATCGGTTTGAACAGATAAGGAATTTACAGGGCCGTGCCAACAGATTATTCCCGGATGTAAAAATCGATGTTACGAGCGAGTACAGCCAGGATCATAGAAAGCGCATGGAAAAATTCAATGGAGAGCGAAAGCACAGGATAGCACGTTATCATGTGCGTCAGGGCACAAATAGGTGGCATACATTGAAATCAAGACTATCGCAATTGACAGAATTCAAGAAGAAGTACGCTGGTCTTTTCCCGGGTCGTCCTTACCCCAATGTACTGCTGCAAGAGCTGTCTTCTATCACATCAAAATACGCAGCAGGACATCAACCAAAGCTACCTGTTGATCCACGTTTTCGTCCAGAAAACCGCTTCGACCAGATAAGGAATCTACAGGGCCGTGCCAACAGATTATTCCCGGATGTAAAAAATCGATGTTACGAGCGAGTACAGCCAGGATAAGAGAAAGTGCATTGCAAAATTCAACAAAGAACAGGAGCACAGGATAGTTCGTTATCATGCGCGTCAAGGGCACAAATAAGTGGCAGTCAATGGAATCGAGACTATCACAATTGAGAGAATTCAAGGAGAAGTACATAGTGATGCCGCGATATGAAACGATACGATATTTTTGAAATTATCGTCTCGTGTCGACATTTCAATTGCAAATTATCGTCTCGTATCGTATCGAAATGTCAAGACGATACGATACGATATTATCGTCTTGCTTATCGTATTGTTACTTTTTTTTTTTACTTTTAAATCACTCGATACAATACGATCTATGAGTCAATAATATCGCATTCTGTCGAGTTGTCTTGGAGAAAAGAAATTCCTCTACTAGTTTTCATTAATATTTTCATATTTGATCACGGATTCTACACTATTTCCCCCTGCTGGGAATATGTCAATAGTACTCTGGCCGTCACAATATCAGATTCTGTACCTCATGTTATCGTCAGTACAACCAATAACCATTCAACAACGATGAAGCGAAACAAAGAGTCGTGTAATCTGCGTTCTGCGATTAAAAGAGCCAAGAATAATAATAAAAATAGTGTGCATGAAGAAGTATTGCCTGTGTTGAACGATTCAGTTGAAAAAAATATTGAGAAAAATAATGTGGGAACGACTTCAAACTTAAAAGTGCCTCGGAAATCTCGATACGACGATTACTTTGATTTCACAACTATTGATGGTGTGAAGACTGGTGTATGCAAGACGTGTGCAGAAAAAAGCATCGAAATAAAAATTAGGATGGTAAAGTCAAATACCAGTGGTCTTGTACATCATTTAATAACTGAACACAAGTCCATTTATTTGTTATTATTCCCTCACGGACATGCCAGTGTACCATCAGAAACAAAACAAACGGTCGTTCAGGTGAGTCAGTGGAATTCGACGCATGATTTAATTCAATCCGGATTGAAAATGAGGAAATCGATTTCTGAGTTTGTGAGAAACACCAAAGACTTGGATAATTTATTCATCAGTGAAGACGAGTGGAACTTACTCTCAATACTGCAGAAACATTTGCAATCCTTCAAGAAGCTATCAACAACATTGAGTGGTGATCAATATTGTACCCTTCCATCAGTCGTCGTTGGTATCAATATCCTTTTGGATAACATGGAGAAATTCTGTAAACATTTGGATGAAAAGGCAGAACGAGCTCCTATAGATGAATCTTTGATCAAAGCATTTCAGAGTGGTCGCGATAAAATTATTAAACATTATTCGAAATCTAATTGGATTTATTGTGCTGTTCTCGTGTTGGATCCTCGTCACAAGTTGGAAATTTTCAACAAGACTGATTGGGGAAGAGAATTAAAAGATAATTCCTACGATCATTTCAAACGTCTCTTCGAAATGCATTATGCTGATGATTCAGACCAGGAGAGTACTAGCTCAGAAGAACATGAGGAAATGGATGTTGACGACTTGTTACGGTTTTTGAGACGTTTTTATTTAATTTTAACCAACCTTAAGGGGACCTCAGAGCTGATCGGACCGTAACTAGTTACAACAGGAAGAAACCAAGAGAATAGGGGTGTGGATTTCTTCAGTAGTAGGGAACAGATTGCGTGGGATTAGGTAGTAAAGTACGCAAATGGAGCCACAACGTCACAGTAAAGAGAGAAAAAATAACGAAGGCAAAGAGATAAATTTACACACTTTATAAAATTAATTTATTTACCGAGGAAATGAAATACACACACCGTTCGAGATAAAACCGAAAGGGAAAAATAGGAAGGAATAGAGGAAAAATAATAATTAGGTCTAGTTTGATCTCTAAAATTAACTTACAGTAGTTGGTAGGAGATTCTAGGGTGAATCACCCAGGTATGACGACTCTGGAAGCTGGCGGCAGGTACCGATACAGGTGTCTTTTGTCGGAGCGCCGGAGGTGTCAGCGGGGTGCAGACCCCAAAGAGTCGGTTGTAGACTGGGTTATGACAGGTGGATGACTTCAGCTGCAGGTTTTTACTTGTGTAGAGTAGAATTACGTTCCCAGGTTTCAATGGCGTGGCGGATGGCCAGCTCGGACTGGATTTTGATGTAGAACCAAATGATTGCGAAAATCAGGGTGATGGTCAGCAACGTTCGCATGAGAAACAGCAGGATGAAAACACTGGCGTTTATAATTGCAGAAAGAGCCAGTTCAGTGACACCTCGTCAGAGGTTTTGGTGCAAAAACCCCCCACAACGGGAGTTGTAGACTTTCTGTGACTCGTCGAGGTATTTTTTAGAGCGAATCACCCAAGTGAAACCTCGTTACCAGACTTGGTACTGCCGTACCAAGATGTAAACTCTTATGAAGGAGTTGAAGAGTTAAATGACTTAGTACTTGACTCTCTTGTACGGAGAGATGTTCTGATTTCTGGTGAGTGACGGGCAGAGTCACGATGTAATCTGTGCTTGTTGAAAATTTTGACTGACTGGCTAAGGGTTGCGTCCTCCCTTATATATGATTTTAGGTTCTCTCTCTCGGTGCTATGGTAGAAGATAGGATAATCCCTCCATGCGGGTTTTCTCTCTTTAGCAAAGTTATAAAAAAAGGTTCTTCTCAAAATCTTTCCCGTAATTTCCGTATTTCCATTGGTGACGTGCTACCAGGGTCCGATCTGTTTTACGGAGTCCTATTGCGGCGCGCGCAGGACACGTTCTCACTTTCTCCGTGCTATGGGCAAAGATAGGATAATCCCTCCATGCGGGTTTTCTCTTTTTAGCAAAGCACTAAAAATAAGGTTCTCAGGGCACGTTCTCACTCTCTCCGTGCTGTGGCAAAGATAGGATAATCCCTCCATGCGGGTTTTCTCTTTCTAGCAAAGCACTAAAAATAAGGTTCTTTCTTGCTATAATTTCGTATTTCTATTGATCAAGTGTTACCAGGAACCGGATTGACTTCCCTGTCACCCGTGCTGTTAGCCAGGAAGTCTCTTTAATTTATGGCCTTTGACCAATTATAATTTCCGGTAATCCCGTAGTATTGTTGAGTTCTGTGAGGTGCATGTGCCGCAATATCAATAGAGTTTCTACACGGTGTTACACATCAAAGATTCGGTCATGTTGTTTATTGTTGTTAAGCGAGAGGGGGTGGTATTGTCTACCTTTTTGGTCCCAAGGTCCCTTTCTTTGATTTTCCTGGGAACTTACTCCGTGGGAGAACAGCTGTCCGTCTTTGCAAGGTACAGATCCATCCGCGGTTCAATTTTCTTCACCTTACTTGTTCGGTAATTTATTGTAACAAGCATTTCTTCCTGGCGTTTGTTAGATTATATTTTTATGGCTGTTCGGGGAATACACTACCCCTTATATTATTGTGGTTCCCTGTTTCCTTTTTTGGCTCTTTGGGTTTTCCATACTCCTGGAGTTTCCGGTAGCTTTTTACGACCGTCTTTCACAGGGTCCAAATGGAGAAAGAGAGAAAAGAAGGGATTGGTTCCACCAATCAGTGTCCCCCAGTTTGTCCTCACAATGTTTGCCTCGATTCTCCCTCCGGATCTCATACCTAGGGTACGTATGTGGCATTTTGGCGGGAACCGTTGAATGTGGTGGTGTGAAGGGGAAGGGAGGGGCATTTCTCTTCTTTTGTGATCTGATGTTTCCCCTTAACGCCTTTTTGGTGGAATCCCTAGAGTCCCCCTTCCTCTCCTTACATTACCGTATTGATTTTTCTTTTCCATACCGACATTTCCTTTACTTTTGTTTAATTAACCGCGGGATCCGCGACAGACTACTCACGGGAGATGTTGGCACTTTACAGTTCAGGTCATGAGAAGAAGAAAAATTGGGGAATAGAATTAGACAGTTATTTAAAACTCGATCGCGTTGCTCTCGATACCAATATTCTGGAGTGGTGGAAAATCAACGGAAAAACATTTCCTCGACTCGCCAAGATGGCTCGTGATTTACTAGCCATTCTTGCTTCCAGTGTGCCGTCCGAGCGTCTATTTAGTAAGGCTGGATTATTACTAAGAAAACATAGGAATCGTCTCAGTAATAAGAATATTGAAATTCAATTGTGCTTGAATTCGTGGTTCTCATCTAGATTAGCTCATACATTCAAGAATATAATGGAGGAGAAAAGGGAGGAGAAGAACTGAGGAAGAAAAATCAAGAGTGAAAATGAGTGAGAGAACGAGAAACTTCCGTTTTCAGTTTAACCTTGAATTACGATTGTCAAAATATGTCGAAATATGTGGAATATGTGAAATATGAAAAGATTTTATGTTACATACTATTATAAAAAAGATATTCAGTTCTACCTTTAAGTCAAGCGTTTATACGATTGCAAAAATATGTAAATTATGCGGAATATGTGGAATATAGGATATATATAAAATATATTAAATTTGAATGAATTTTATGTTATTTTATGTTATGTTAATATTATATTTAAATGAAAGAGATATTACGTTCTATATTTAAATTAAACAAATATCTATGGAATTACTTGCCTCAAAATATATTTTTCCTCATCAAAAAAATTACTCTCATGTGCCAGGGGGAACAGGTGAGGGAGGAAAGGGTCATAGTTCTCAAGAAGAAGAAAAAAATTCTGATGATATTCACGATTATCGTTTCGTTATCGTGAACATATTCTCGTATCGCATTGTTTTGACGATACGATAAAATATCATTTATCGTATCGTTTGTCGACAACTTTTCTCGTCTTGTCTCGATATTATCGAGTATCGCGGCATCACTAGAAGTACACTGGTCTTTTCCCGGGTCGTCCTTACCCCGAAGTACTGCTGCGAGAGCTGTCTTCTATCACATCAACATACGCAGCAGGGCATCAAGGGCGTGGTGTCGATTACACTGAAAGTTCTCAGCTCAGTGGAATGAGTTAATGTGTAAGCCACCTAGCACAAAGGCCATCTGCTGAGCCAAAATCTACTTCCCGCGATCCCAGCATAATTGGACATGTGGCGAGCATGCCCGCTGGAATGGCATTGCAACCCGTACAAGCGCAGCTTGCCGGGTAGACCCAACCACCGCCCCTACGAATCCAACCCAAATAAGGTCCCACGGCTTGTGCCGGGGCTTATAGGACCTTCCTCATAGTACCACTTTGCACGGTTTGGTGTCCGTGATGCTAGCTTTAGTTATGGTTTCCTGCGTGGGGCAGCAACTTCATCCCCTATATCCTCTAAAGAGGGCTTCGCACCCTTTAGGACTCCAAATCCGATTATTTGTCACGGCGTCAGGGCACCAGAATTTGTACCTCGAGCAGGTTGTTCTCACTGGCCGTCAACGATGTTTCCTGGAGGTGGAGTCAGTTCGGGCAGTTTTTCTCGTTCTGGTGGTGTGAATGGACATGACGTTTGAGCACCATGGCTGGTACCTTAAAGAATTAATCCTCGGCATCCAGAGTCCTATTTTGGAGGTAGGGGCCATTTTAGGGATGGTTTTCATCCTGAAGGAACTGGAGAATTCAGTGGTGGTGCAGGTCCATCGTCAGCAACAACATGTCAGGCCAATCATCCTCATGGACCGCTAAGGTAGCAAGATGGAGACAGAGTCGATTTGGGAGATCTTCATCAGAAATACTTCATTTGAAATGAATTTGATTCGTCGTACTGTGCACAATTGCAATTATATATACTTGCAGTATATAATTATATATGTATGACTCATGTTTACTTGGCAAGGCAGACATATCTACTTCGTAAAACTCTAATCAAAATTAGTATAGATTTTCGGTTCAATCTGCGGTGTGAGACCAATAATTATAATTAACGTACTGAATCATTACTGAGAGATATTTTTCAAATATATATATATTTTTAAAATATATATATATTTTTAAAATATATATATATATATATATATATATTTATTATATGAGGCGTTGAAGTCTTGCTAGCTGTCTGGTGCGGTTCTGTCTTACTGGTCGGTGGCGATTAGGACGATCCTTGAAAGCTTTTCGTTTTCTCACGCGTTTCTTCTTCTTCTCTTCTGTCTTTACTTTTGTCTTCACTTCTGTCTTTTCTTGTGGCTTCTCTTGTGTCTTCTCATCCTCGTGGGGTGGTGTCTCCATCTTCACGGGTGTGTGGTCCTTTTCGAGCGAGAGTACTTCATGATCAATGTGTTGCTCTAAAAAACAAACTCATTAATAAGAAAAAGGAACACAAACAAATTAAAAATATACAGTATTCAATTCCATTTGTCTCATTTCCAATTGATTGACGGATGAATACATTGAAGACAGAGGATGCATTGGATACAGAAGGGAACTATCTAGGAAAATGTTACCGGAGGAAAATACCAAGTCCAGTGTCATACACCTCGTGCTTACAATTAGAGGACTATCCCACGATAATTCACAGGGTCGCGTTATTCCAATCACCGACGTGATTGTTCTCACCAGCGTTACCGCCAAATAACATTCGCCCGGTGTTCAACATCGAATGGAGGAGTGCTCTCGAGCTACACTACTCCAATAGAAATCTAGTCATTCACGCGATGATTGATTATGGAAATTTTATTATTTTTTACTCACTTGGCCATTCCATTTTGTGTAGCTGCTGTTGTTGGCTGCTCAGATGGATGAAATTCGTCATTCACCTGAGACGACAGGAACGTAACTACTGGCCGGTACTGGACTCGAAGACCGGTTGCAAGTTGCAAAGATGGCTCGTACCGCCGCCGTGACTACAGAGCTGCAGAAAAAAGTGTGCGGAGCACGTGTCTCAACTCCCGCCGATACTGTATACAATCGTCACATAAAGTTTGTAAACAGAATGCATTGGAACTGACTACATTTCCTTTACGAACTTTATGCGACGATTATACAATAGACCTTTTCATTATAACTAGATGCAAGTGCGCTTGCGTAAACGAATTTAGTGACATCCGGCTAGGGATTCGGGCAGTTTCATAGTGAATGTATGGACATAGCTGGGTGAAATTTGTTCTTCTGAAGTAATAATTATTATTTATTATTGAAGATCATTATTTCTCATCTCAAAATTGAAGAAAATTATTGAGTGTGATATTGAAAATTGTGGGAAATGGAGACAGAAACGAATGAAGAAAGAAAGAAACAAGAAAGAGAACCTCATAAGGGGGCTAAAAAAAGATGTTGCTATGGCTTGTGCAGAAGTGATACTCGTACTAAAAAATTTAAAGAATCTAATTTATTTTTCATTCCATTTCCGAAACCTTGTTTATCATTCCTCAAAGGGGAGGTGAAAGAGACGCAAAAAAAAACATATTTCTCACTGCCAACAATGTTTCAAATCTGACAAGTGGGTGAGGTTATGTGGCCGCAGTGATGAAAAATTCAACTCCATAAAAAATGTGAAAAAAGATACATATATTTGTTCTGTGCATTTTTTCAATGAACATGGCCCAACTTCGGAGCATCCTGATCCATTGCCATTGATGCAATCAAAGAGAATTAAGGTAATCGACTCATTGTAACATTTTAAAACCAAAATGGATGTTAATGTTATCATAATCACCTGATCATTTCCGTTCTGTTGCAGACTCCAGTACGAATCAGAACATCTTTGGAGGAGAAATATACGAAATTATTGCAGAATAATGAACCCCCGTTGATAGTGTCAAGTCCGCCAGGTAATGACCTAGCCCCAGGAGATGGAATTGAAAATAACAGAGATACCTCATCACCTCAGGTAATTTTACTAAATGCAAAAACAAATATTATCTGTGAAATTATTCCTCTTATGTTCAACGGTAATGTTCTCTGTAAAATACGAAATTGCTTAATTCGTCCGACAGCATGCTCTACATAAATTCTCAATTTTGCAATTATCTTGGTTTCAATTTCTTCTTGGGGGGTAAGTCGCAACCGTCCTCTCAAAAATGGTGGAATATTTAAATGGACCCCTTTGGCCTGTATTAAATCTGCAACAGTGAATCCTCTATCTGCCAAGACTAAATCGTCTTTTTTTAGGAACTCACAAAATTGTGACCTTATAAAAATTTCGCGATCAGAGATAGAGCCTTCATAAGCATCTGATACAAAACAAATTCCCCCATTTGGTGTACAACCAATTAAAACTTTAAATGTAGAATGGGCTTTATATTGAGAATACATATTCCCTTGCTGTTCGAAATTTGTAGCATTTTGAACATGATGACTAACTTTTCTCTTAAGGCCATTAACGGTCATAAATAAGCAAAAAACTACTTTTACTATTCATTTTGCCAACGTTTCGAGCACTCTGTGTGCTCCTCATCAGGGCAATATTTATTTCTGTTGGAAAATTTTACAAAAACATTAGAATCAAAATATACTATTACAAAAATCGATTTACAATATTCTCTTTTTATAAAAAACCAAATTAAACTGTTCAAAACAATTTCTCTAGTCAACAAAATTGAGTTGGCGCCATTAGGTCTTAATCACATGGTTTCAGAACAATTCATGTCACTTTCTGTCTGGCTCACATGATGTGCAACAGGTATTTATTTGAATATTTTTTTCATAAAAATTTGATTCACTCGATTTTTTGGAATTTTGTACCACATAATCTATTTTTATCGTATGATTTTTTAGTTTTCAAGTTTGTCTCGTTGAATTCTCAAGTTTGAACAGGTTAAAACTAATTTTCCATGTATTTTTCTTTTTTGAGGTTGGAATGACCTATTTTTGTTATTTTTGACTGGCGTTGAATAATTTTTGTTGACTAGAGAAATTGTTTTGAACAGTTTAATTTGGTTTTTTATAAAAAGAGAATATTGTAAATCGATTTTTGTAATAGTAATTTTGATTCTAATGTTTTTGTAAAATTTTCCAACAGAAATAAATATTGCCCTGATGAGGAGCACACAGAGTGCTCGAAACGTTGGCAAAATGAATAGTAAAAGTAGTTTTTTGCTTATTTATGACCGTTAATGGCCTTAAGAGAGGAGTTAGTCATCATGTTATATATTGAAGACGGTTGAAAATCATCTATATTATGTAGCATTTTGAAAGAAAAATTCGGCACAATCAATTAAACAACGAATGTTGTTCAGCTTCATGAATGATTTTGGCAATGTTTTTTGTACTTGTTGTCGTGTTGGAAACATACGATGACGAAAAATACGATCGAATTCCAAATATAACAATTGAATCCATGCCACTGTCAAATTTGTCACCAGACCAACAGATATTTCAAAACGATATGATAAATCTTCTATCAACAGACCAGATCTAAGTCTCAATAATGTTAATATCAACTGTTGTCGGTAGGTCAGTTTTGATGATCGCCCTTTTTTTTCTCTTTTCGCAGAAGTCTTACTGGATGGATATCTGAGATTAAAACACGCTGGAGTAACTAATGATAGGAGAATATCAATTTGCGCAATATCCAAGCCCGTATAAAATTTACTTTTTTTCGGATTATTCATTAGAGATTCTTCGAAAGAGACCATTGGGTTCTTCAGTTCCACAACAGGTTTGTTCGTTTGTGTAGCAGAAGAACGAGTACAGTTCCATCGGATACTAGTGGTCTGTGTACTAGAATTTTTCAATTCTCGATTGAACTCATCTTCATGAAATATTTTACCATCATATATGTTGCTCCCCCCCTTGACATTTTGGTCTTTTTCATCCAATTTTTCCAAAATTATATCTATTTTTCTGCATATTTGGGGCTCTTCCCGAAGAATCTCTGTCATGGATTCATCCATTCCAATATCTTGTTCGTTTTCTCTTGTTACTCCATCTTCATTGATAATTGCTGTATTCCCCATAAATTCAGCGGAATTTATAGACCACTCCATCCTCTAAAATTGAAGGACGAATGATGAATTTTAGGATGCCAGTTATATGAATGGATTTGCATTTTGCGCATGTTTGGCCAATTTCCAAAAACCTATTGTATACGATTGAACACGTCATTACTTTATCTCATTAATTTATTATCAAAAATTGTGAATAATATCAATGCATTAGTTTTTTCAAAACAATTTTATTGTATACTTTATTTTTTCGTCTTTATTTTGTACTATAATACTTGTCTAGAATATTTTATACTATAGAAGTTACTTGTAACATTCGATAAATCCTTTTTTAATGCACTTTTGTATGACTCGACTTTCAATAAATAATTATTGAATTCAAAACTCGCTCGTTTAAAACTTTCATAGCTAAATATATTAAATTAACTCTACAATATAGTTTCTAATATTGTCCTAGTTAATGATATCGATAGTTATCACATCGAGTGATCGGTTCGATTTTTTTAAAGAAAATATTACTAAGAGAGTCAGTCGATGAAACATTTCTTTGGCAACTTAATCTATTCGTCTTTGGTTAAATCGAATGGATTCAATAGACGAGGAATACGCATTTCAAAATATTTTGGTGCTAAAATGTTCTGTTGAAATAATGAAGCTTTCTTTAAGATGTAAATAGCGAAATCTTTATTAAATCGCACTCTTTCTATGTGTAGACCTTGGGGTGTCCAGACTGTGAAGTCACACCAACTCCTCTCTGTGATGGCCATTTGTACTTGGACCTGGTAAAAATATTTATGAGAATGTTTTAAACTCAAGCCTCCCACATGATTTAATTCGCAGCAAAATGAGGATTGCTGCTTGGAAGTTAGTGCACTAAGATCTGTAGGCCTTGAGTTCTCCAAAACTTTGGGGCATTTTATTTCCAATACTCCCAAAGGGCATGTCTCATTTGGGTCGTAAACTAATCCATCCGGAGATGCACCCACGCCTGGATAATGAGAATTAAGCCACAATCCTGTTTCTTCTACACGGAATCCTTCAGGCTCTCTCAGTTCAATGTACTGCTGGCGTGCATTTTCCTCATTAATCCTCCCATATTCCAAGTATGGACTGTTAAGGTTTTGATCATCCCACATGTGACGTTTCACAAGATTGAATAATTGTTCTCCTGTTTTTGGATTCATGATGTCTTTTATCATAGATGCTGTCACTAATATTTTACGATACCGCCACCATTTGCTACTAGAGGTTTGATCACTTCCAGTTAAATTGACAGGGCCTTGGTAGCCTTCTGTCAATGCTCTGCGTAACTTGAATACTTGGCTCCTCAGCAGACTCTTGGCGACCAAGGTTAGCTCGTAATCATTGTATTGATGTCGTAACATGATTTTCCAAATGGATTCTTCATTATTCGTTGTATTATATTGCTGCAAATCGATGAGAAATTTTGTAGCTAAATGATCATCATTTACAGGTGATGAAACAGAAACTGGATTGAAGCTGCATCTTGCTGAATGAGATTTTTTGTTTGAATATTGTAATTCATCAGCTCGATGAGGTTCCTTACGTTTTCTCCCTTGATTCCATAAACACAATTTACTAGTACATGATGCATTCTCTTTGTCAGCACTATTAACATAATCTTCGAGTGCATACAGTAATGCAGCAATGTGGCTGCAACGTCCCATACTTGAGCATTTACAGTGACATTGACCATCTATAATTTTACATGTTTCACAATCGAGCATTACTTTTACATTGTAATAGAAATCTCGATAGGAAGCTTTTACTTCACATTTGACAAAGTAAATTTTTTTATCTGTTGAAAAACCATCCATAAGATGTTGAACATTGCCACTCTTTAAATAAACTTCTCCACGTGTCAAGGGTTTTGAGGTTGTTGTTATTGTTGATTGAATCTCCTGTAATTCAATATCCATCATCGTATAACTAAAGAGATAATCGAAGATGCATCCACGGTTGAAGAGTTGTGGAATTTGAGCCGATGGAAAAGTGTTCCATGTCGTGGGATACTCAGGCAATTTGGCAGTAGGAGAAAGCAATGTCAACCTTTTTATTTTTTCTTTCAGCTTTAACCATTTGCCACTGTCAATTTGGGAATCAATGTCAACATTGTTTTGAATACACGATTTCACTCTGAAAAATGAAAAGGTTTATGAAATCCTCTTGTCAATATATTATAATGTCATGTCACCATCGCAGGAGAACAATAAACACTCACCTTTCAATCAATTCCGTCTTCTTTCCTCTGATATTTTGTTTCCTACATTTTAACCAGCGTTTTAATTGTGTCACATTGTGTTCTTCTACTGAATTCTCAACTAAACTAGCTCCAGGAACATCTTTTTCTGATAATTTGACAACAAGGAAAGGCTGTGAAGCAGCCATTTTGGAGAAACTGCCCGAAAATTTCAAATGCAGCGCTGTCGTTTAGTTCAAACATTGCAGCGCTGCTTCCATCCGTATTAAAATGAAAAGGTCTATACAGGTGAAAAAGTGAAATAATCACTTCTATCTAAAGAATCCGCGAATATCAGTAAATAGAGTGAATGAAAAATATTCAACCAATAACTACATGGTACTGGAATATTAAAATTCACTTCGGATTCAAGTTTAATAAACGACAAATAAATAATTCATAACAATGAATGCAGACGTGTGACTGTGTGTTCGACAGTAGTGATAATTCTTGTTGCCTATGATAGGCATGAATAAAAAATGCAAAATTAAATGTGACAAAATGGAAACAAAAATCGAAAAATGAAATTGAGAGCATGGAAAAGTTAGAAAATGTATATTTCATCTCTGAAATACATAATAAGACATGTGCTTGGTGCGTCGTGACAACAGTGAATTCATAACCAATCGAACATTGAATTCTGTAGATTTTGTGAATACCTACCGTGAATATCAAATAAATGCAACTCGAGAGATTCTCTTATCGAGCGCCAAGCGAACAGGAACGACGGCAAGTTAGCACCCGTACTTATCAGTTAAGGTGTGTTTCCATCGGTTCGAGCGACTCGAGCTGTGAGTAATGCCTAAATCAGTGACTAGTGTATATGTATATCTAAAAAATCATAGATTACTCTCAGAGAGATTAATAAAATTCATCTACCTATCTACCTCTCAAATTAATAAAAAAAAGTCCAATATCAATCGTTCAAACGAACACTGGAGTCCCTTAAAATCATTCAATTGATGATAAATCAGAGCGGCTCACACACAAATGTGTAAAAAATCTAATAATGGAGTGGAACATTGGATTAATATTGTCTCCAGGGGTGTGACAGTTATCTCACTGAAGAGAATAAAATAATTTCTCAAAAAAAAAAAAAAAATTATGAATTCAGTGTAAATTCATGAATTAAACAATTTCTGGTAATTAATTACCATTAATTAGTGATTGTTAATCTGAGGTTGAATGTCAATGTGTGATTAATATTGATATAATCAAATATTTACATATTTTGTGATTATTATCGTGTGAAAAAAATGCCAATTTATGGAGCATCTCATGGGGCATCCCATGAGGGTATTAGTACTGGTGTACCTACACAAATTATTCCAATAAGTTGTACACCACCACCTTCTTATCATAATATTAATTTACCACCTGAACATCCAGCTAATTTAATAAGTGATAGGGGTGCACCACCTTCTTATGAAGAAGTCATTGATCCAAATGGTAAAATTTTGATTTTTTATCAATTAATCATATTAATTGTTGATTTATCTCATTAATGAGTGATTTTAGAGAAAAATATTAAGAGACATTTTTTGTAGAAAATTTTCTCCTCTAAAAAAAGGGTCTCTTGATATTTTCCTCTAAAATCCCTCGTTATCGAGATAATTCGATATTTTCATAAAATTATTTAAAAAAAAGTTTCAATTTTAGCACCACCACCTTCCTATGATTCATTATTTGGACGTATGCGTGAGGCCCACAAAACATCAAAAGGAGTCTTTGATTTTCTTCTCAACATAATTGTACTTCTCCTAGGAACAAGTGAGTCTATGATTTATTGAAATGAGAGAAAGGGAAACGGAAATAATGAAAACAAAAAGAGGTGAAATTTCATCGCCAACTTTCACTCTCGCATTCTTAAACGTTTTTATATTACCTCAGCATTTCAATTTATTGCAAAATTAAACGTCAATTGTTTGCAATAAATTTTTTTTCTAAAATTAATACGAATTTTGTCTTTTAGTCGGATGCACATTCATCATAGGTGTCACGATAGTTGTACCAGTGTGTATGATGATAATGGGTGGTATGTATTTGTACGATTGCCCACAGGGTGAATACATACCCGTTTATTTACTCGTTGGTGGTGGTTTTGGTGTATTTAAACAATTATTGCATCTGTCTACGAGAGTGCGTAGACGACAAGAGGAGAGAGATGAAGAGAGAATACGGCAATCACCAACACAAACATTGATCAATTGTTTTATGCTTGGTTGGTTCATTATCGGTAAGTATTATTCAATTTCTTTAATTAATTAAACCTTTTTATCAATCAATCCCCTAATTATCATTTTCAAGTGTTGAATTATCTCGTTAATTATCAATTTTAGAAGAAAATGTGATGAGACATTTATTGTAGAGAAATTTGTCAGCTACAAAAAATATCTCTTGACATTTTTTCTCAAAATCACACATTATCGAAATAATTTGATATTTAACTAGACGTGAAAAATAAGATTTTTTTAATTGTCAAAAAAAAAACCATTTTTGTTAATTATGCTAATATCTCGGAAATGAGGGGTTCTAGAGAGAAATGTTAAGAGACATTTTTTATAGCTTATGAAATTCTCTTGAAAAAAGGTTTCTTGATATTTTTCTCTAAAATCACTCATTATCGAGATAAAGAAAAAAAATTGAAAATATAAATTTTGTATTTTTTTGTTTTAAAATAGGTTCCATGTGGGTTTATAAAGAATACGAGCCAAATTATGATCCAGCTAATGGAAAACATTGCAATAAAACACTGTACTTATTCGCATTTTGGCTTATAACAGCAGTTTATATATGTCTGGGTGTCATAACAGCTGGTTTATGCAGTATTTCATTAGCAAGTATTGCTTTTCAAAGAAGGCCACCTGATCGCCTTGTGGCAATGTGAAATATGGACTTTGCTCTGTCATTTCAATTACGAGTACCATAATTTTTATGTCATTGGAGGATGAAGAGAAAAAAAAAAAAAAGAAGTTAATTGTGCCATGACTAGAGTGAAGATTTTTGTACATAGAGAGTTAAAAATTGAAATTAATTATTCAACTGAAGAATCCTTCAAAAATTCCTCTCGATGGAATAAATTGGCAATTATTTTATATTTATTTAAAAATAATTTAGATATCAAATATGTAAAAATATTTCTAAATTGAATTTTTTTTAAATTAATTCAGTGATTTTCCGTCCTCAATTCATTTTTAATTATTTTATCCGCTCATTTATTAGTAATAAAATATTCTTTTGAGAAATATTTCTGATTTTTTACGACGAATAATTTCACGTTGATAAAAAAATTGCTAAATTGTGTATCTAAAAAAATAATTATCACAATTGTGAATATTTCTTTGGTTCAAAAATCAGTCAAATGTACAAAATAAATAAAAAAAAATCGTAAAATATAATAACAATTATTAAGCATCATATTGTGCACATAATTGTGTTTTTTTGAATAAAAAAATTTTTTATCAATTAAAAATTCAATTTTCCCCATAAATTTCTTCCTCGTAATTACTAAAATCACGTTCACCATCTGAATTAATAATAAAATTATCAGAATCATCAGTTGATAATTCATTACGACACTCGTCAGTTAGTGTATCATTTGTCACCTGTTGAATGACGAGATTAGTAATAAAATCGCAAGGATAATGAAAAAAAATATTATAACAAACTTCTTCGTAAAGTGGCATAGCTTCCGGTGGAAGGAGATCGATTCTGTAGGGAGTCACAAGACGAGCACACCAGACAGCAAGTGTACGTGATTCAATGGGAACTTCCGGTTGGATATTTTTTCTCTGCGATTGTGATTTAATGATTTTAAAAAAAAGATATTTAAATCAAATTTTTCATTTTAATTCATTTACCTCTGTTACTTCATTCTCTTGGATATTGGGATTATCTACGTGAACATAGTGTCCATGCTGCATGCAATTATTCTCGAATATAAAACATCCACGACCAAATGGCTATTTAAACGAATAAATCATAAAAATCGATGATTTTTATCGATAAGTCAAGAATTGTTTTTTTTTTCGATTTAGTTTTTTGGAAATATCTCGAAATCCAGTGGAGATATAAAAATTTTCATTGGGACCTTTTTTGTAGAGGAGAACAAGAGCTAAAAAAAGGTTTTATCACAAATTTTGATATCTCTTATAGATTCCGAGATATTTTCAAAAAACTGAAGTTGAAAATAATAACAAAAAATCTTAATGACCAAATTATTTTCCCATCGTCCACGAAATCTGTATCTGGGATAAATAATATCTCCAGGTCCTTCAATACGATCATTGATCCAAGTACCCATGAATTTGATACCAGTATCGTTAAAATGATAAGTACCAAGCCCATGTCGAATATCTTTTTTCCATCCACCCTCATAAATGTCTTTATTTAAATAATGAAAAGTTCCAAATCCACATTTTTCATCCTTTCTCCACTCTCCTAATTCATTATCCATGTAGAAAAGAAATTTAAAATCACTCAGATGAGTCAATAAATTCATTATTATTTTTTTTTTTTTTAAACTTTTTTATACCTTCGTAACGAGTTCCATCGGGATATAAAAAAATTCCCCTGCCATATTTCATACCTCTTCGCCATTCTCCATCATATCTTGCACCATTTTTAAACACATAAACACCCTGATTATTACGAAAACCTCGACAATATTCACCCGAGTAAATATCACCATTTGGAAATTGATATTTTCCTTTTCCATGTCTCTCTCCTTTTGAATTTCTTTCACCCACGTAAATCTGTATGATTTCACTCGTTACGATATTTATTATAATTAATTAACATGAAAAATTAATTATTAATCAATTTTATCTGTTGATAATCAATTTTTTTCATAAACATTTTGTTAAAAATTGAATTATCTCAATAACCAAGGGTTTTAGGAAAAAAATGTCAAGAGACATTTTCTGTAGGAAATTTTCTCAGCTACAAAAAATATCTTTTGACATTTTTCTCTAAAATCACTTATTATCGAGATATCCTCAAAAATCATCAAATTTAAATTTTACTCACACCCAAGGGATTTATCTCCACCTCTCCAGCCTCTCCCCCCCTACCAAATCTATCCTCCTCCATATTCTCAACCACCGAAATGCACCGAAATACCAATTATATTTATAACAATTGAATCCTCTCAAAAAAAAAAACAAGAGAAATGTGAAGGAATTGAAATTAAAATTCTGATAATTTAATTCAGTCATTTATTAATAAATTTCTTTCATATTATGATCATAATGATCATTAAATTGTCACAAAATTCATAATTCTTGCATTATTTTTAAAATTATAGGATAAACGAAGAATTAAAGACCTCATCGACCAGTCAATAAACCAATGAGTGCTTGTTTTTCCTTTTCCTTTTTCCTAACTGTTTCCAAATTTCTCTGTTTCCAGGAACTCTTCCTCAGCTTAATAGGTCTCGATCCCACGTATCGTCCTGAAATTAAAAATTAAAAAAAATAAATAAATAAATAAATAAAAAATCCTAAATTGTAAAATCGAAAAAATTATTTAATTTCATTAAAAAAAATATTTTTACTTATTTTCATTAAAAAAAAAAATCTTTCATTTCTTCATAATGAGATAATTATCCAATCAAATGATTTAACCGGGAAATCCTAAGAATTGGGTCAAAATACGACACGTGAAGAATATCATGCACACGACTCCCACTTGTACAATTGTACATTTCCTTTGATTTAATTGGGTGTTTCTACTTCAGTAGATACTTGGAATATTGAGTATTTAATGAAAATCCTTTGGTAGATGAGTTGATATATATATTGTGAAAGGATCAGTGCTTTTAATCATGAGTTATGTACATAATTGAATGAAGACTAGTCTGTAAATGTCGATAAACATAGAGTTATCAAGATAACCATTGACTCTAGAGAAAAATGTCAAGAGACACTTTTTGTAGAGAATTTCCTCAATTAAAAAAAAGGTCTCTTGACATTTTCTTGTGAAATCACTCATTAACGAGATAATCCCACATTTTAAAAATTGAAAAAAAGCTGCAACGTAATTATTCAAAATTTAACATTTTTTTTTACTGTTAATTATCAGTTTATATCGTTAATGAGTGATTTTAGAGATAAATGTCATAAGATAATTTTTGTAGGAAATTTTTTTAGCTACAAAAATGGTCTTTAGACTTTTTTCTCTAAAATCAATAGTTATTGAGATAATCACATGTTTATTGAATTTTACATTAATTATGAGAGCTTAACGGATCAGCAGTGTAAGTGAATTCAAAGCTACGCAAGGCATCAACTGATACACGGGTAATCCACATGATCAGGCGCCTCAAACGTTGGCTCATATATCCGTTCAGTTGTTCATCATTTCCGTAATTACTCGATCAATCAAATAAAATTGAATTTAAAAAAATTCTCAATCTTTAAATTCAAAACTCGACATGAAGAAATATGAAATTATCTCAATAACTATTGACTTTAGAGAAAAATATCAAGAGACCTTTTTTGTTGCTCATAAAATTCCCTATAAAATATGTCTCTTGACATTTTCCTCTAAAACCACTCATTAACGAAATAAATAGATTAATCAACAATAAAAAATCATTAAATTTTGAATAATTACATTTCAGAATTTCTTTCAATTGATTAAATACGTAATTATCTCGTTAATGATTGATTTTACAAAAAAATGTCAAGATACCTATTTTGTAGCTGGCAAAATTCTCTACAAAAAATGTCTCTTGATATTTCCCTCTAAAATTACTTGTTAACGAGATGAATGACCTCAAAAAAATCTTCATTTCCAAATTTTTAAAATTCCACGGGTTATTTTTTAATTTTTTCACTGATCGCCCACGAGAATACTATCATGTCTGATTCACAAGACCAAAAGTAAAAGAAGAGGGACAGAAATAAATATTTTTTTTGTACATCTTTATATGACTCTTGGAAGGACCAATGGCACCGATTAATAAACAATTTTTCATATTGATAATTAATTTTCAAGATGAAAATTATATTTATATGAATATTTGATAAAGGTAAATAGATAATATTTTTTCTTTACTTGGAAAATAAAAAATAAAAATTCTGATTGGCTAACATCAAGACAGATTAATGGTGGTGGGGGAGGAGAGAGACTTAGCTACTGTGTATTCAATACCAGTGTTTGGGTAGGGGGTTGAATGAGTACCTAGATATCCACCGTTGTGGCGCATTCTCTCTCGATAACCCCAGCGATAACAAGTGCGGAAAACTTTAGGCGGGAAATTAAAAATATTTTAAAATAAATTTTTAGTGTCAAAAGTCGTGATTTCAACTGATTCTACTGGTGACATTAAATATTTCCTCCATTAATTCATCATTTCTGCTTTATTATCATCAGAAACACTGCAATATTGATAATTCACAGAGGTAAATTATTTTATAATTATTTTTAATAAAAAAAATTGAATTTTCATTCATTTTAAATTTTTCAAATCATCAGTTTTTTGGAGATATCGACGAATCTTAGGGAGATATTAAAATTTTTGTAGATACCTTTTTTATAGAGAATTTCAAGAGCTATGGAAAAGGTATTCTTGAAAAATTTTCTATCTCTCTTAGTTTCAGAGATGTTAAGTAAAAACTGAAAATTTGATTTAATCCATTTACAACAGAATTTCAAAAAATCATGAAAATAAGTGAATATTCGAGAAATTTATTATTATCCATTTTATGTGGATATATCCCTGTCATCAATCAGTGCTAGAACAAATGAAATAACCGAGAAAAATAAGAAAGACCAAATGAGAATAGAAGAACAAATCCAATTTTCACCCACACAAAACCCTTCAAATAAAATCAATTTTCTCCCCTTCACATTTCCCAAAAAAACCTTTGGGAATAATGAGAAAATAATTTCCAAAACGAAATAAATCCCATATATACTTTTTCCTCTTGTTTTTCAAATAATAAAAAATTCCAAATTGATGCGTCATCCACATTTTTTTCAATTAGTCACTATTTTTTTTTTATCCCTCTCTTTTATCCAATTTTTGATATTCCGCCCACACAAATATCCCCATCACCACCAACATTCGTACATTACTGGTCTAAATTTACCATCAATTTTTGTATAAATAGCCGTAGGAATTCAAAAAAAAAAATTCTTTTATTTAAGTAAACAGAATAATTTATCATTCTATCTATGAATTGATGACAAATTGACTCTCGAATAGAAAAAAAAATTAATTCCTTTTTTGAGAATTAAATTTTTTTTTTAAAATTAATTGAAGGGGGAAAAAAAATGATGAACATCATCTGGAGAATTTCATTGATGAAGATAATATTCTTGACATCATGTTGTGCCCTACCGATTTATGAAATGGAGCCTCATCGTGATATTAAGAAAACTGAATCAATTCCAATAATCACATCACCATGTACACCAAATGATAGATGCTGGGGATGGTATCGTGGTAAAAATGTACCAGTTTTTCATTCAAATAAATCAACGTAAGTAAATTTATTGAATTTTATTGGCGCCTAATAGACAGACATTGGTGATATAATAGAATGTCACAGTCAACATTGATCATGAAAAAAAAAAATTAATTTGATGATAAGATTTTCTCGCAATTGATGAATAAAGTTGGTCAATTGTTATTTTTTTATTTTTTAATATTCAGTTATTTATAGATGTGATTGGTATTTTAGATTATTTGGAGGACTTGATGGCTATTATTGTCATTAAATTTGTCTCAGTAAATATTTGTCAAGAATAAATTATTCAGGGACGAAAAAAGAAAATTTTTAATTTTATGTATTTGTTAATTATGTGAATATCTTGTTAATGAGTAATTTTAGGAGGAAATGTCAAGAGACCTTTTTTGTAGATTATTAAATTCTCTATAAAAAAGATCTTTTGACATTTTTCTCTAAAATTAATTGTCATCGAGATAAATTGATTTTTCACTTTTTTTTTTCGATTTCTGCTGAATTTAATGAAAATATTGAATTTTAACTTGAATTAGATTTCAACGAAATGTCAATGGGGAACAGGATGGAGTCCAGTGGAAGCCACTGTCTCCAGGTGATGAAGATGTCGCGGACATGAGATCAAGATCTCCAGTAATTCGTCAAGTATCGAATAAATCAGTGAAAAAAGATGTGTTTATGTCGCGCAGTTGGGGCGCCGGTGGCATGCCCTTTTCTGTTTTATACATGAACCCACATGGATCACGAACTAATCATCCTCCCACTCCAGGTATGCAATACATTAAACATGATAAACATGCTCCAAATGATGTTCACGAATTAATGAAAAAAAATTGATTTTCTACTATTTTTACATTGAATCATCTCGATAACAGGTGATTTTAGAGGAAAATATCAAGAGACATTTTTTGTAGAGAATTTTCTCAGCTACAAAAAAGCTCTTTGGACATTTTCCTCTAGAATGACTCGTTATGGAGATAATTCGATATTTATCACGATGCAAAAATTTATTTTTGTTATTTCGTGGAATTAAATGATTTTTTTCCCCAATAGATACTCCAAAAACATCGAGTGAGTCATCTAGAAAATCAACCGAACCTCCACTTGTCACATCGAAACATACAAATAATCGTGTAACCCTGAGAAATGGTACATCACAGCCAAGAAAACAGTACTCAATAATCCCTCAACTATTCATATCGTACGGTTGGGGCCCATTTGGTAAATAAAATCACCGTTATTTCATTAAAATCATCAGCTCAAGCTCGATCTCATTAGATCTCAATCTCTTGAAAAAATAAACAAATTTATGAAAAATGTCTATTTATTCAATTAATTAAAAATGTGATTAATTCTGAATATAATAATTGTATTGAATCAAGAAAAAAATTATTGAATAAATAATTAATTACTCACCATTCATTTCTTTCATGGCTTTTATAAAATCCTGAGGATCTTTGAACGATACAAAACCAAATCCTTTAGTTTTATTAGTTCTCTTGTCCCTGACAACTTTTGCCTTTTGAAAACTCGAGTATTTACTAAAAACTCGGACCAACATTTCATCAGTTACGTCATTACCCAGATCACCGCAGAATATTCTAAAATCATCTGAAAGAAAAAAATTTTTTTCATGATTTTATAAACTCTTTTCAAATTTTTAAATCATTAACACCGTGACATCTCAATAATGACTGACTTTAGAGAAAAATGTCAAGAGCCACTTTTTGTTAAAAATTTAATCACCTGCAAAAAGTAACTTTTGATATTATCCTCTAAAATCTCTCATTACCGAGATAATCAACTGCTTAATAAAAAAAAAATATACATATAAACTCACCATCATCCCACTCAAGTAACGACTGATCCTCCCAAGTCTGTCCTCCCGCCATTCTAATAATTTTTTTATTCTTCTTCCCCTTTCCCTTTGGATGTGGCTCCTCAGCACTGGCATTAGCCATAATTGAACTTGCTTTACCCTGACTAATAGCCAATTCAGCAGCTGTACTAACACCCTTTATTTTAGGTTTTTTTTTACCCTCGTCATCAGGTATTTTAGTATTTATAATTTTTTCAATAATCTCTGGATGTATCATTGGTGGTGCTGTTGATTCATATGTCTTTGATGTTGATGACTCGACGATATTATGATTTGATATATAAGGATTTGTTATTTGTGCTGGTGATGAGTAAGTTGTTATTGGAACACTGTCTAAAAAATTGAAAAAAAGGAAAAATTAAATCAATTTTATATATTTTTTTTAAACAATAAAAATTAAAATTGTATTAAAAATAACTCACTCTGTCGTGCAACTTGTGGTGGAATAAGGAGTGGTGGTGGTGGTGGTGGTGGTGGTGGTGGAAAACCTAACATTGGTGGAAATGCTAAACTAGCAGCAGCAGCAGCAACAACTGGTGTAGGTAATTCATGTTGCTCAAGTCGTCTTGCAACTTGACTATAAGTATTAGCACCAATAACTGGACGCATTATTGGAGCAACTGGACCACCAATTTCTGCCTCAAACCTCGAAAAAAAATTCAATTATTAAATTAATTAATCGATAATAAATTATTTTCTCTTGTTTATTAAAAAAAGTGAGGTTAGATTACACTTACCTGCTCATTTCATCCTCCATTTGTCGTATTTTATCATCCATTTTGATATTTTTATTATTTTTAATTAATCACTTTTATTAAAAAATCACAAAAATTCGAGAAAAATTAAATTTAATTCAATTATTTGTTAAATTAAATGAGATCCTTCATGTTTGTCTAACTCTGATGATTGTCTGGAAGGGGGGGAGGGGGTAAATATTGGGGCGCGGGAAGGGAGGGGGGTAGTGTACGGGGTTGCCCATCGACTAGAGTCACGGTCTCGTTAACCTCAAAAATCTCCAATTTTTTACCAAAAAATGATTTAAACAATCGATTTAAACAAATACGTGTATTTTAAAGTTGCGTGAATTATTTCAGTTAAATAAACAAATAATAATTAATGTTAAATGAGTAAAATGTGAAGTGAACATTAATTAATCAACAAAAAGTCTCAATAAAATTTTTTAAAAAATTATTTTCAATTGATTTATCAATATTTATGAGAAATTTTGTTGATAAATAAATTAATTAAATTGTTTAGTGATTTCTGGGTAATCTAAATCAAGTGAAAAATGCCGTGTTGGTACTACGATAAAAAAGAATTGCGGCATACACCATCGATACAAGATGGAATTGATTATGAGACTGAATGTCGATATAGAAAAGAAGGTGCACGATTTATTATTGATACGGGTACTAAACTTGAGCTTGGATACAATACAATGGCAACTGGAGTTGTCTATTTTCATAGATTCTACATGTTTCACTCGTTTAAACAATTTCCTCGTTATGTGAGTTTTCATGGAATGTTTCTTTTTTTGTTTTAATTTAATGGAGAAATAATGAAGGATTTTTTTTTTACAGGTGACTGCCTGCTGCTGCCTATTTTTAGCTGGTAAAGTTGAGGAAACACCGAAAAAGTGTAAAGATATAATAAAAACTGCTAAAACACTTCTTACTGAACAGAAATTTTTGACGTTTGAGGAAGATCCAAAGGTGAATTATTTAAATATGCGTTCATCTAGTGAATAATTGATTTTAGAGGAAAATGTCAAAAGCCACTTTTTGTAGGAAATTTGATTCTCTACAAAAAAGGTATCTTGACATTTTTTTGTATCATCACTTGTTTACGAGATAAATTGATAATTGTTTGGATATCTGTAGGAAGAAGTCATGACGTTGGAGAGAATTTTACTCCAGACGATAAAATTTGATCTTCAAGTGGAACATCCTTATAGTTATCTACTAAAATACGCAAAATGCTTGAAAGGTAATTAATTCACCAAGAATTCTACCGTAATTATCAATTCATCTTCTTAATTTTTTAATTATCTTGATAATGAGTTATTCTATGAGAAAATGTCAAGAGACATTTTTCGTAAATAATTAAATTCTCCACAAAAAATGTTTCTTGATATTTTCTTTTAAAATCGCTCATTCCGGAGATAATCGATAATTTGATGTTTGAATCACAGGTGATAAGAATAAACTCCAGAAAATGGTGCAAATGGCTTGGACATTCGTAAACGACAGTTTATGTACAACATTGTCACTCCAGTGGGAGCCAGAGATAATAGCTGTTGCTCTCATGTATCTAGCTGGTAAATTAAGTAAATTCGAGGTTGTGGATTGGAATGGTCGTCAACCAAAACATCTTCGTTGGTGGGACATGTTTGTTGAGGATGTCACAATGGACCTACTAGAAGATATCTGCCATCAAGTACTCGATCTCTACTCTCAAACGAACAATGCAAAATCCCCAGATTCACCACCATTAATTCCAACGAATAATCGAGGATCAGAAAATACAACTGTTGTCCCAAATATTGAATCTGCATCGAGTACTCCAAACGGTAATTCTTATTACAAAAATATCTCTTAATCTAAAGGAGTTATCGAAATATTGAAGGATACCATTTTTGTAGCTCTTGAAATTCTCTACAAAAAAGATCTCTACAAAAATTTCGATATCTCTTTCAGTTTCAGAGAGAATTGAGTCAAGAGAGAAAATATTTTTATTTTCAGCTGTAACACCCTGCAAAATCCCCAAGATTGATTCTACTATACCCATCGTCCCAACAGTATCAAATGGATGTCTACCACCCGAGCCAATGGACACATCAAAACCCATGGATATACCCGGACATTTTCCCCCCTATGGAGGTGGTTTTCCCCCAGGTGGTGCCTATTCAGCAGTATTTCCACCAGCAAATATATCAGTACCACCACCACCACCAGTTAATCCAATGAATCACATTGTTCCACCAATAAGAATTGGACCAGTTCCACCAATTCGTCCAAATCCACCAACTCCATCAGCACCTCCACCAGCACCATTTCAAGGATATGCATATCCACCAAATGTAATGGTACATTTTCCACCTGGTAATCCAAGTGGACCAGTACCTCCACCACCTCCATTACCAAACAATCCACCACGCAATTATTACCCACCTCAACCCTGATATCTTAATCATTTGTGTTTGATTATCATGAACAAGACAAACATACGTATTTGTAATTTTTTTTTTTTGAATGATTTTAATCAAATTTATGTCAATATGAGCATAATTGTAAAAATTAAATTGTAAAAAAAGGAAAATTAAATTTTTTTATTTGAATGAGCCTGAAATATTTCATAAATTCCCGCCAACCAATCCAGCTGATCCCCCCCCACCCTTCTATCATCACAAATTTTATAAACAACGTGTTGACCCCCCCATCAAAACATCATCGCAATAATTCAGAAATAATTCGATAAAAAGTATTAAATTAAACAAAAAAAAATCCCAATAATTAATGAAAAAAATGGAGCCAAATGAAGGATTAATAGCAGTTCACGTTGGAGCTGGTCAGCACTCTGATATCCTGAAGAAAAAATATCAAAAATTGTGTCGTCTAGCCTGTGAAGCTGGTGGATTATCTCTACGTACTGGAAAAACACCCCTAGACGCTGTGGTAGATGCAACAATAATTTTAGAAAATTCACCCCTTACCAATGCAGGATTTGGTTCAAATTTAACCCTAAATGGTCAAGTTGAGTGTGATGCAAGTATAATGGACGGTTCTAGATTACTATTTTCATCAGTTGGAGCTGTTTCTGGAGTTAAAAATCCAGTATTATTGGCTAAACATCTTTTGGAGCATCAAACAGTGAAAATATCACATGGAAGAGTACCACCAAGTGTTTTAGTTGGACCTGGCGCTCATGCTTGGGCATTAGAAATGGGTATTGAGACAATTCCAGATGATGATTTAGTTTCTTCAAAGGCTAAGAAAATTTATAATCACTATAAGAGAAAATTGAGTGATTCTGGGAGTGATTTGAAAGTATCAAGACGAAGAATGGACACTGTTGGGGCTATTTGTGTTGATAGACTTGGTAATGTTGCTTCGGCGTGTTCTAGTGGTGGTATTATTCTTAAATATCCAGGAAGAGTTGGACAGGCTGGTGTATGGGGTTGTGGTGTTTGGGCTAAAAATGGAGATATCTCAGTTTGTTCATCTACATCTGGTTGTGGTGAACATTTAATTAAGACAACATTAGCTAGAACAATTGCCCAGGCTGTTGATAAAAAATGTGAGGGACATGATTGTGTCAGAATGCTTCATGAGAGTATTGATAAAGAATTTATTGGGTCTGAATTTCTTGATGGAATTGAGCAGAAAATGGGAGGTGGTATTGTGGTGAGGTGGGATGGGTGTGAGGGGGTTGGTGATCTTCTTTGGACACATTCGACAAATTCTATGATCCTTGGGTATATGAACACGAGGGAGGGAGAGGCAAGGAGTTTTAATTCAACTTTGGAAGGGCGTGAGGCTGGAAAAAAGGCGATTGTCCAAGGAATTTCATTTAAATTCTGAGGTTTTTTGGATATATCAGAGAATTGGTGGGAGATGGGGAAATTTGTCAAGAGACCTTTTTTGTAGCTCATGAAATTTTCTATAAAAAAGGTATTTTCAAAAATTTCAATATCTTTAATGGATTTCGAGATATTCAAGAAAAAGTGATTCGGTCTAGAGGAAAATGACTGATTTTGTTTAATAAATAAATATTAAATAAAGAATTTATTGAGGAGGATAAATAATTTGTGTTTTACATGTATAAATTGCCTTTCTCCAGGAATAAACTCGATGTCACGTGGAAGTCTTTGATATTGTAGGATAAAAGATCTTTGAAGAGTTTTGTTAAAGGTTCTGCTGATGTTGAGTCTAGCTCGAAGCCATCTATGTAGAGTATTGCAATGGTTGCTGAGAGTTCCATTATTTCTGCATATGCTATTGCTGAAGTAGATGTAAAAATTAGTTGAAAATAATTAAATTCAAGATGAAATTATTTACAATTTGTTGATTATCTCAGTAATTAATGATTTTAGGAAAAAATGTCAAAATACATTTTTTGTAGATAATTAAATTTCCTAAAAAAAATATCTCTTGACAATTTCTTCTAACATCATTATTAACTGAGATAATTAACTAATTAATGAGACGAATTAGTTGAATTTAGATTAATCACCTCCAGCTGAAACTCCAGCGACAATATTCGGTTGACTCAGTGTAGGAAATAGTGTTTTTTGTTTTTCTGGAGCTAATTTAGTTGATAATGATCTCATAAACGAGAGTTCTGTAGTTTTTTCACCATTTTTAAGTTGTGACACGTGATTACATGTCAAGGCAATTGTATTCTCTGATTTTGAGAGAATTTCTGATATCTGTAAATAATTCATTATTAAAAGTAATCAAATAGATAATTAATTCAAATATAATTGAATTTATAGACTCACAGCATCAATAAAATCACCAGCTAAAGTAAGATTAATTTGAGGATCAATTAGACAGAGAAATAAATCATTTGAGAGTTTAAAAATTTTCGATGATCCTTTCAAAACTGAACATTTTATTGAGCAGATGCATTTGCTGTCCTGAATAACGCATTTTTCCACAAAATCTGCAAAAAAAAATGTAGAATTTAAAATGAAAAAAATTTCAATTTTAATTTGCTATTTACCTTTTATCAAAGGAGTTTCTGCTATTATCAATGTTTTAATTATCTCTGGACAAGATTCTATCCAATCAATAGTAAATTGTCTAAAAATTAAATTAAAATTATGAGTATTACACAAAAATAATTTCTCAATTATTGAATTATCTCGTTAATAATTCCTCTGAGTAAAAATCATCAAGAGACCTTTTTTATAGATAATTTTATAATCTATAAAAAATATCTTCTGACATTTTCTCCTAGAATCACTCATTAACGAGATAATCGTATTATTAATAATGACATTTGATGATAATCAACAATAAAGTGAGGTTAAGCCGGTATATCTACTTACCCTGCTACATCATCTAGCCCATTGTCATCATCATCATCATCACCCCAAAATGCACGAGACGTTGGATGTACAATTTCACCAAAAAGATCACTCATTATTCCCTAAAATTTTCTAATTACTTCTAAATTGAATTGAATGACTTTGTATTAAAATCAACATTCCACTCACGTAGTCAACGCAAATAAATGAAAATTTACCCAAACGGAAGTGAGGGGCTCTCTCCAGCTCCAACGGAAACACCAATGAAATTTCTCAAAATTTAATTTTCATCGGCCATATTGAACTAAAATTGTGGACACGCCCCTCGTACATCGTATTTCCTCCATTGTGCTTTCTTTCCGGGGATTACATTGACGAGGAAAGGATGGCTCAGAATAATTATTTTGGCTTTACTCACGGTGGCACGCAATATGGGTAATTACAATTTCTCAATTACAAATTTAAAAAATCTTCAAATTAATTTTATTCGATTGAATAAATAATTCTCCCCATAATTGTATGTATTTGTGACATATTTCATTGAGAAATATTATGACCACGCGAATGGTCCGATTACCGGCTTCGGTCGCCATTTTTTATTCTCTCAAATTCAGTGGAAAAAAATTAATTATTTAGTATTTAAAATTTTTTAATTTTTTCAAAAATTAAATATTAATTGCTATTGGAATTTATTTGGGCTTTTTTTGGAGCACAGAGCGACTAGTGCAGCTGCTTATCAGACGGGTCAGGCTGGATATGCAGTAACACCCGCAGCAACCGCCGCCACTTATACACAGAGGCCAGCGGCCGCTGCTGCAACTGGATATGAGACTTATCAAGCAGCTGCCGCTGCAGCCGCTACTGGCACAACTTATGCTGGTAAGTTTTGGGTTTTTTATCACTTGAAATTGTTTTATTAATTACTTTTTTTTTTCTTTTAATTGAGTATTCTAACCTCAAAGAAATGGTGAAACGAGATTAATTAATAATATCTCTCAATCTAATAGAAATAGAGAAATTTTCATTGGAACCTTTTTTGTACATCTCTCTTTTCTCTACAAAAAAGGTCCTTTCGAAATTTCCTCTATCTCCATTAGAATCAATGATATTCAATGAAAATTGACTATAAAGTTGTGAAAAGAGGTAATTTTAGTTTGAGAAGAGTTTTTGCTGAATATTTTCGGAGTGGAGGGAGATTGAGAAATTTTCATAGAGACCTTTTTTGTAGAGAAAAGAGTAGAGCTACAAAAAAGGTCTCTATGATAATTTTTGTATCTCCACTAAACTCTGAGATATTGATTAAAAACTAAATTTAACAGATAGGAAAAAAAATCCTTAGTAGGAGAAATTTAATTAGTGTTGATGTTTACTGTTATCTCACCCTTTTGTATTCATGATCAATTAATAATTCAAAGGAATAAGAGAATTTAACCCTAACACAATTAAAATCGAATGCTTTTAGCCCCTGAATATTTCATCATCTATTGATTCTATGAACTATAATAGGGAATAAGCACACAAGGCTCTAGACAGTGTCTCTCCCCACGAAAATTCCTCCAATCTTCATAAAATACTCCAATCGCAATTGATTTAATTAATTAATAATTCGGAAGAAAATAAAATTAACAATAAAAACCTTAAACTAAAAAATTAAATTTTCCCATCTCATTAAATACTCACTATCTCCATAATGAGTGACTCTACAAGAAAATTACAAGAGACCTTTTTTCTTGAAAATACTTCCCTCTACAAAAAAGGTCTTCTCAATTTCGCCTACTCCCTTAGATTCCAAGATATCCATAAAAAACAAGATGATTAATTCATCTCGTTGAACCAAAAATAGAATTAAAGATATATTAATTACCCTTCCCAAGAATATACACCGTAGAACGTTGATCGATTCGTTATTAGGTTTTTTTTCCCCCATAGCAGCTAATCCAGGTACAGTAGCCCAAACGTACGACTATGGTTATGGTCGTGCAGCACCAGCAGCCACATACGATGCAACAAAAACCTACTATCAACAGCCAGCAGCTGCAGCAGCAACATATACAACAACAGAGACCCATTATCAAGCAGCTAAACCAGCCTACAGTACAACAAATGCCTATACAGGTACACCAAGACAAGCAACAACAACTGGACAAGCTAAAACCTATCAGGCATCAAGTACAGCTTATCAACAATCAAATCCAGCCCAAAGTGCACCATATTCATCGGGATATACAGCACCAGCAGCACCACCAACAGCACCAGCTGCTGCTGCCAATAGTAAGTTTTATATTTCTATATATTGTATTACTCTAGTCAATTTAAATGAGAAAAAAAAAAATTAGAAGAAAAGAACATGAAATTGAGGCCTATAAACATTTAATTTTCTTTTTATTGTTGAGAATTTTCAATTCAGACGAGATAATCTGTCTTTGTCGAGTGGTAACTTTTGTTTTTAAAGGATGAAGCTCTAAACCGTAACTACTCGCTTGGATTATTAGGGTCAATAGGGTGGGGATTCTGAGTGGGTTAATGGGGAGATTGAGGGATTTGATGCTTTTGTGGATTTTGTATTCTATGTTGTTGGGGTCTAGGGGATTTTTATGTTAAGTGGAGAAGATATTTATCAAGTTCTTGGGTTATTTATTAGAGACTTGGAATTGATTTTGAACGTTTTTTTGAATATTATTTATCTGAATAATGAGTTGTTTTAGAGGAAAATGTCAAGAGACACTTTTTGTTGGAAATTGAATTCTCTACAAAAAATGTCTCTTGACATTATCTCCTCAAACCACTCATTATCGAGATAATTGCGTGATTACTGAGAGTATCAAATCTAGAAGTTGAAAAAATTAGATTTTTCAACATCTCGTTAATAACTGAATTATCTTGATAACGAGTGATACTAGAGGAAAATATCAAGAGATCTTTTTTATAGAGAATTCTCTCCCCTACAAAAAAGGTCTCCTGACATTTTCCTCTAAAATCGCTCATTATCGAGATAATCTCTCATACAATAAATAAATAAAAAATATCAAATAAAAAAGAGTAAAAAAAAAAACAATTTTTTTTTTATTGAAAAAAATTCTCGTGCGAGTAGTTACGGACTTGAAAAAAATGGCTATGAGGCTTTCAATTTCATATCTCCCTAGAACCAACGAGTACAGCGTATTCCGGCTACGACGCAGCGCTTTATAGCGCTGCGACAATGTACGTAGCTCAACAAAGTGCAAACAGCAATTCGACTAACCAGAAGACTGGAGGTTGGCAGGGCTATGGACGCAAGGGTTTCGCACCTGGTGGAGGTGGCGGTGGCGGAGGCGGTGGTGGTGGTGGTGGTGGTGGTGGTGGTGGTGGTATGAAGAGTATGCGTGCAAAACAACCACCAAAACCCCAACAATTGCACTACTGCGATGTATGTAAAATAAGCTGTGCTGGACCACAAACTTATCGTGAACACTTGGAGGGACAAAAACACAAGAAGAAGGAGGCATCACTCAAAGTACCACAACAACCACCAGCACGTGGTGCTGGTAATTCACTGAGATGTGAATTGTGCGATGTAACGTGCACTGGTAATGATGCATATGCAGCACACATACGTGGTGCTAAGCATCAAAAAGTTGTTAAATTACATACAAAATTGGGTAAACCAATACCAAGTGCTGATCCAACTGTATTGAATCCTAAACCAGCAGCTGTTGCTAAAGCTACTGTTACTACTAAAAAACCTGTTGTCACTGCAACACCAAAAATTAACTTTGTTGCTTGTAAGTATTTGAAATATCTCGTTTATCAATGGATCTAGGGAAAAATGTCAAGAGACCTTTTTTATAGTCCTCCAAATTTCCTATAAAAAAGATTTTTTCACTTTTTCTCCTAAACCCACTCCTTCCCTGGAAAATTCAATATTTAAAAAAAAAAAAACCCTAAAAATGTCTTTCAGCTGGAAATCTCGGTTCAGTGGCAGTACCCCCACAGCCCTCAGACCCAAAACCAGAGGATCCCATTCCAGAGGAACCCCCAGAGGATTCAACTCCCGACGAAAAAGAGATTCAACCAGTGGGCCAAGAGTACATCGAGGAGAACAAATCTGAAGACGGTAAAATAATAAGTTTCAACTGTAAACTCTGTGAATGTCGTTTCAACGATCCAAACGCTAAAGATATGCACATGAAGGGACGTCGTCATCGTTTAGCTTACAAGAAAAAAGTAAATCCCGACATAGTGGTGGACATGAAACCAAGCCTGAAACAGCGTAAAATGCAAGAGGAGAAGCAACGAAGACAGCAACAGCGTGAAGATTCTTTCAGAAGACGGGAGGATATGGGTCAAATGGGACAAATGGGCCCAATGGGTCCCATGGGTCCTCTAGTTGACGAAGAAATGATGTACTGGGAGGGAAGAAGATACGAAGAAGAATGTGAATATTATGAATGGTACAGACGCTATGGTAGAGGACCTGGTGCACCACCAATACCTCGTCCTTTTCTAGGACCACCACCCATGATGATGTTCCCAGGCCCACAGAGACGTCCAGACTCATCAGATGATAAACACGTTGCTGCACATCACTCAACAATATATCCAAAAGAGGAGGAACTGCAGGCAGTTCAAAAAATTGTCTCACACACTGAAAAAGCCCTTAAATTTGTATCTGATGCACTTGCTGAAGTTAATAAAAAATCACCAACAAATACACCATCAACAACACCAACACCAGTTTTACCAAATAGTGGTACTGGTAATGGTAATGATGCTCAGAAAGATGAGGAGAAGAAAAAAATTGTTACACCACCACAAAAAGAAGATGGAAGCGATGGAAATTTATTTTCATTTCAAAAAGAAAAAGAAGATTCGAGAATTTTGAGAGGTGTCATGAGAGTTGGAAATTTGGCTAAAGGATTACTTTTATCAGGGGATAATCATGTTTGTCTTGTTGTTTTGTGCCTTGAGAAACCTACTAAGACACTGCTCAATAAAGTTGCTGAAATTTTACCCGGACAATTGAAAATTGTTGCACCTGAGGATACTTATAATGTTGGAAAACATCCGGAATCAGCTGCTATAACAGTTTCTGGGGGAAGTGTCACTGTCAGCGTTACATTGACTAGTCCACTGATGAGGGAAACTATTAAACCAGCTACTGCAGGTGATTATAATTTTTTTGGTTTTTTTTTTTTATATTACACTGTGGCCAAGAAAAGGATAATTTATTTATGAGTTATTTAATTGGAGAGAATGGAGGAGATGATTCTTTCAGGATGATTATCTCGAGACTGGGGTGTTTTAGGGGTGAATGTCGAAAGGTATTTTTTGTAGGAAATTTAATGAGCTACAAAAAATGTCTTATGACATTTTTTTGTCAAGTTACTTGTTTAAGAGATAATTTAGATTTTGATTAAAGTGTCAAATTTGATCTATTTCGAGTGTCTTGGGAAATATTCAATTATCTTGAGAATGGAGGGTTTTAGGGGAAAATGTCAAGAGACACTTTTTTTAGAAAATTTGAAGACCTATAAAAAAGGTCTCTTGACATTTTCGTTTAAAATCAATCATTTACGAGATAAATGGCTGATTAACAAATCATTTTTGACAATTTCATCACTGATTTGTTTTTTTCATGGCCTGAGTAATTTTTTCTCTATTTTTGGAGAAATTTTCCCTAGGAGGGGTGGGGCCAGTCCAGTTGTGGAGGATGAATTGATTAGGTCTAATGATTTTTTTTATAGTTTTTAATTGATAATTTATAGGGATTTTAATAGATTAATTAATGAAAATTTAGATGGATCAACGACGACACCTTTTATCATACCTGGAGGACTGTTTTAAATACTGAAATAATAGCATTATTTATTTAATAATACGTTGCGCAGGGCAGCCCCTGTCTCAATTAAAAAGAGGTATCACAAAAAAAAAAAACAAAAAAAGCTAAGTTATTTGCGTTTACAATTTAATTATGTAGAGTCTGATTTACTATCAAATTTATTGCGGCGTTATCGAGATTTTTTTTTTCAATCACGAATACGCTATTTCGCAGTCCAATGAACTACGCTAAGGCAATCTAAAAACTATGGACTTTTTGATCATGCAATTTAGTACCATAAATCCCTCGTTAACGATTTTTTCGATTCAATCTAATTTTTTTTTCAAGTTATTTTTATTACGTTCCCTATAATTATAGAGTTTTTAGTTATTTTTTAAAATGAAAAATAAGAAAAATTATTTTCTTTGGTTGAATTTAATTAATTTTGAAGGCAAGTGGTGACATATTTGTTACTTATGGAATTATCTAGGTAATTAATGAGTTTAGAAGGAAATATCAAGAGACCTTTTTTATAGAAAATTTGATTCCCTACAAAAAAGGTCTTTTCACATTTCCCCATAAAACCATTAATTCCCGAGATGAATTCTTCATTAACAAAATTGGAAATTTAAAAAATTTAATTTTACACTTTTTAAAAATAAGATTATCTCGGAAATTATTGATTTTATAGAAAAATGACAAAAGACATTTTTTATTGATAATTCAATTCTCTACAAAAAAGGTCTCTTGATATTTTCTTATAAAACCATTAGTTACCGAGATAAATCGATAATTATCGAAAGTGTTGAATTAAATTGATCACCACTTTACACAAAATTAATAATTAAAGAAATAAATAATATTTTCCTGCTCATTTAATTTGTTTTTGTTGAAAAATAAATTTTAAAAAAACATGGGGGTAAATATTAAAAAAAAAAAAAAAAAAAATGACATAGAATAGCGCGATCTGGGCATGATCAAACACTCTAAGTATTGTCTAAGCGTGTTTTGTGCTTTCTTTTGTTGTACACTCAGATAATGCTGGACAGCAGCAACAGGGAGCTGCTCCACCGCAAACAACGCCCGCGACGCCCGCAGTGACCAAACCAGACCCACCAGATGTACTACCCAAGGCTAAGTGTTTGGAGGCTTTAGCTGCACTCAGGCATGCCAAGTGGTTTCAGGTTTGAATAAACGAAAAAGATCTTTTCAATTGCAAAAAAAAAAAATCAATTCAAAAATACAATTTTTTTTTTTTAAATAAACAAGCTAGTTAAAGATCGATAATCAACGTTAATGAGCAGTCTCAAAACTTCCAGCCTTGTGTTTAATAAAATCCTAACAAAACAATTTATTTATTAATGAATATAATTTTTATAAATCACCAATTTGACACATTAATTTTGCTCAATTGTTCGCATTTTCAAGTTCTGTCATTAATTAAAAAAAAAAATCAAATAATTTTTTTTAATGAGATTAGTTAATTATTTGAAAAATGGTGGATAAATTTAATGCGATCATAATAGCAAAAAAAAGGGGATTAATAATAATTATGCAGTATGTAAATTTAGTACGAAAATTTCGTATGTTTACATCTGTTAATCATCAAATTTGTTACATCCAGAATAATCGGGTAATTTAAACAATTCACTCAAGAGAAGATAATTAATTTTAATTATTAATTTATTAAAGAAGAAAAAAAAAAAATTAGATAATTTTATTTTCAATTTTATCATAAAGATTTCGTGTTTAATTCGTTATTCTGGATAAATATTAATTAATTAATTGATTACGGTAGTCATTATGTATGTTCTGGGTCTGTCTCGACTAATGACTGAACGTAGTGCACATTTTACCCGAAATTAGTGATTTTTTTAATGGAAAAAAAGAAAAAAAATAAGAAAATTTAGCACCGTTGAACATTTAAAGACAGACAGGCACAAACACAAAATATGTGAAATATGTGTACCGGGTGTTTTTTTTTTATTTTATTTATTTATTCGTCTGCATTTCAAAGGAAATAATTGATGATAATTAATTGTTGTTAGACTTGTTTTCGTACAGAAAACGAGAGAAAATTATGGAATAAACACCCGGTAGTTTAATTAACATAAATGGGCTGATGATAGAGAGAGGCACACGAGGCTGGAAGGTATAGCTAAAGCCCACACAAACCAATTAAAATATGAGGTATATTAGTTAGTATTAGGGTGTCGTCTCCCAAACGAGGTATAAAATGTGTATTTATTTGTTATTGTTTAATTGATAATTTCAATGCCACTGGTTTATCATTTTTTTCTTCTTTATTTTTTTTTCATCAGGCTAGAGCTACATCTCTGCAGAGCTGTGTTATGGTTATTCGTATTATGCGAAATCTTTGCAATCGTGTACCAACTTGGGCACCACTCAATGCATGGGTGAGTCTTGTTTATTATTATTTTGTTGATAAGAATATTATTTAGTTTTTTAATTGTTAATTGTTGAATTCTCTAGGTAATGAGTGGTTTTAAGGGAAAATGACAAGAGACATTTTTTGTGGAGAATTTTGTAATCTATAAAAAAGGTCTCTTGAGATTTTTTTGTAAACCTGCTCATTTCAGAGATAAACGACTATAATTGTGAAAGAAATTAACTAGAGATGGAAGAGAGATTGAATCATCGTGTTTGATGGGATGAATTACGTAATTATCTGGGTAATTATGCATTTTAGGAGAAAATGTCAAGAGAAATTTTTTGTAGAGAATGTAACAAGCTACAAAAAAGGTCTCTTGATATTTTTTCGTAGAATGATCCATTTCAGAGATAATGATGTAATTACCAAAAGTTTTCCATTTCGGATGAACGAGTTTTGAGTTTTTTAATTGATAAAGAACGTTTAAATGATGAATCTGATGACGAGACTGAGTGTGTCTTGAAAATCTGTCTAACAGCGTAGTAACCAAGTATTTTGGTATCGACAATTGTTGACAGTAGTATTGAGACATTACGCAGATGATTATGGCAGACTGATAAAACGTTCTGTCAATCCAATAAATCCCTCCCTCAAAAATTGATGCACTGAATGTATAAATATTAACACGAGTCCTTGGGACTGAACGAAATTTATCATTCACACGTTTGTTTGATAAAATTTGTAAACAGAGAAATTGTGAACACTCACCGGCGTAGGATGAAAAAAGACCCCTTACGTTTTCACCCTTTGAACACCTTACCTATGTCAAAAAATAATCCATGGGGTTTGGACTCTCCAATGCTCCTGGAATGACCTTGAGCACTTCTCGAATGACCCTCAATTGCATTTACACTCAATTGATTCTATCTCTACTGACGAAAAAAAAAAAAAAAAAATTCACTGAACAAAGAAAAATTACAACACTGACTCGAAATCCACAAAACACTTAATTTAATGATTTATTCTATGAATAATTGAGACTAGAATCACGATAAATATGACGAGAATGGAGATACGATCAAAATGAGACAAATTAAATCACAAAACACTGCACTAGGTACTTTGTATACCCAAAAATTAATTGTTTGTCAATGAACAAAGGCTGCCGGCGGCCATTTTTATTCCTCAGAGCCCTTTGTCTCAATGACAAGGTGACAAATTGTCCAATGAGAATTATCAACTGGATGAGTGACTTTGTCACATCACAAAATCATCTCCTGGTGCACGTTCGAACACCGGTGGCGGCAAGGATATGTATACCAGTGTGTGCATAACAGAATTATGCTTAAAAAGACTCTAGAATGCCTCTAAAACGGCTCTACCACCTTTCCACAGAGAGACACCGGCTAAAACTGTCATGGCGTTGTGTCTAGGGATTTCTAGCGGGCTCGCGCCTGCGCTTTAAACTACCGAGAGATGGCGTTGGTGCGAGCGCGCCAATTTTTTCTTTTCTCTCTTCTGTCAATAAATAAATAGAAATTAATTATTTAAATTGGATATTATCGCCTACTTCTATTGAAAATTCAAAAATTCGCATTAGTTAATGACTAAATCAATTACAGGCACTTGAACTACTGACGGAGAAGGTAATCAGCACTGCTGGATGTCTCCTGTCCCTCGGGGAAGCACTGAGACGATTACTGGAGTGCGTTGCTGGAGGTATACTACTTCCAGGAGGTCCAGGTAATCAACGATTCAATTTTGAGGATAATTAAAATTAATTAAACTTAATCATTCCCAAAAAAACAAAATTGAAGAATTTGAAATCAGTTTTCGTGGAATATCTCGGAATTTAAGGGAGATAGCAAAATTTGTGTAGAAACCTTTTTTGTAGCTCTTGAAATTCTTCATAAAAAACATTTTTTCACATTTTTCCCTAGAACCCTTCGTTATCGAGATAATCCCAAAAAAACAATTCAAAAAAATTGAATTAAATGATGAAACTGATGACGAGACTGAGTATGTCTCAATTCTCTATCAATTAATATTGAAACCAAGTATTTTGGTATCAACAATTTTTGATGGAACTATTGAGACACAACGCAGATGATTTTGGCATTCTGATAATTGTGTTTATGAAACAAAAAGAAAAAAATCGTTTAAATTGTTGAAAGAAAATAAAAATCTTTTCAATTAAATTTCTCAAGGACTTGCTGACCCTTGCGAGAAAGAACCTGTCGATGCAATTGGCAGTATGACAGCTCAACAACGTGAAGATATAACAGCATCAGCTCAGCATGCCCTTCGTCTAGTGGCATTTCGTCAAATTCACAAATTCTTAGGTATGGAACAACTCCCACCACCGAAACACAAAGCACGTTTTACACGTAAACGTAGACGTGACAATAGTAATGGTGAAGGTACAGACAGTGAGGCATCAAAGAAGGATAAAAAAGCTGAGGAGACTAAGGTCGATACTAAAATGGAAACAGACACCAAGTAAATATTAATGTATAAATAATATTAACTTGTAGACGTATTCAATCAATTTATTCATTCAATCATAAATAATTATTTCCCCAAAATTCATTATTTATATTATTGAAAAGGATAAAAATTGTGTATTAATTGAATTAGATTATTGATAATAATTGAGGATTTAACATGTATAATCCTCTGGTAAATTACTTTGGTGAAAGTTTAATGAGTGAATGAGAAATAATTAATGAAATAACGTCAACGAAAGTTTAAATATTTAACGAATATAATTCCTGTAGGATCTTCAATCAAATATTAATGATAATTCCTTGATCATGGCTTTTTTTTTTCTTTGATTATCCCTGAATCTGTGTTATAAATCATACGATTTATCTTTCAAGTTGATTTTTTTCATCTTTTAAATTTAAAATTTTGATTTATCTTGGAAATGGGTGGGTTTAAGGGAAAATATCAGGAGACATTTTTTGTAGAAAATTTCACGAGCTAAAAAAAAAAGTTGTCTTGATATTTTTTTGTAGAGGCACTCATTACCGAGATAATTGGATAAAGAAATTAACAAATTAATTCAGAATTTTGAAAACTTCAGAAAGAGATGATAAATTTTTTTTTAAATTCGTATGGAATAATTAAAAAGTCAATGGAGATGAATTTTTGGTTTAATTTTTACGAGTTTAGATTGTAGGGTGTAGTTTGTATTTCACAACTCGATGTGTATGTTGTGTGTGTAGTCGTTAAATAAGTGAATTGAGTGAAAAAAATATGAGATAAATATTCACATTAATGAGCTACTTGACAATTTTCTGTGTATTATCCGCCTCTTCCTTCCCTTTTTTTCAACAAAATTTATTACAAAATTGTAAATGTAATTATTTTATTGACAATTTCATGATTTTTGGATCGATATATTGAAATTATTGAGTTAATGACATTTATCGCACTGACATTGTACTTTGAATATTATCGAAATTCAATAAACCAAATCTTAAATGAATTTTGAGAATTTTTTTTTTTTTTATTTTTTCATTTGAATAATTTTGTTTATTAAAGTTTTATAATCAATTTTTTGGACAATTTGTGATGTCAAAATTGTTTTTATTGAAATTCTAGTAACTAATTGATCAAATAAGTAATAAAATTACATTTTTCCATTAAAAAAAATGTTTTTCACGAGAAATAATTGAAAAATAATTACATCAAAAATAATGAAGCCTCTAGATAATTCCAGAACGGTAAGTGATACTTCCTCGACATTGAATTTCATGTATTTTTATCACAAATGACGGAATTTGAAAAAATAAACCAACGACTTCCAGGAAATCAATGACTAATATTTATCAATGTAATATATGAAAATTGACGATTGTTAATTAATGATTATCTCGATAATTATCGATTTTAGAATAAAAAGTAAGAAAACCTTTTTTGTAGAGAATTTCCACAGCTACAAAAAAGGTCTCTTGCAATTTTTCCCTCAAGCCCGTAGTTTCCAAGATATTCGCATAATTAACAAAACTGATTTTGTTAAAATTTGGAGGAAAATGAAAAAAAGTGAATTAATTCAATAAAATCAACAGAAATAACTATAAAATGCCTTTGTTCTTAATTTTCCATTGAAATAATCCTATAGAACATGCCAGAACTTTTGTTCCCTCAGCCAATCAGCATTCTCTACGTCAGTTGATGTCGTCACAAAACGAAATTCACTGTTGCCAAGTACTAGATCAGCTGTTCCCACTGACCAATCAGACATCGAGAAACCGTTGCTCGCTGGATCATTCTCAGCCGAGGGTATAAAAGCCGAGACCTCGCGACGTTCACTTCAGTATAAAGTGAAACTTGATACAATAAATTTCAAGTGTTTTTTCTTTGTAAAAGCCCTACGAGGAGATCAATAAATTGTCTTGCGCATTTTGTGAACAAAAAGGTGAGAAAAATATTAATTTTAAATTCTAATTCATTTTAAAACAATTCTTGGAGGGATGAGAGCCGTTTAATACGTGGAAATAATTTTTTTCACATGTGCATAATGGCTGCCATAACTATCAGCATAAAAATCTTATTCTCTGGTTAATTAGTTATCGTTGAGTCATGATTAAATGGATTTAGTCACGTTTTTATTATTTTTATGGTAATTATGCTGATGACGATTGGAAATAATTATGAGGTATTGCATCAGATGTCTATTCGAGTAATTTTCGTGAGGCGTTGCATGGCCTCAATAGTTTTTCATCATGGCGGACGATGCATGAGTCATTGTGGGTTTTAATTAACATTGGCTTTGTCTCAATTTCAAGTTGAATATTCGTATTTAAAGATTTAATTAATTAACAATTTTTTATTTCGCGAATTTGTTGATTTTAATATTGATTTTTTTAAATTGATTTAATTACCATAATTATGAATTTATTTAGTAAATAATTTTTTAATTGATTTCTACAGTTTCTCTTTATATATATTTTTTTATATTATATATATGTGAGATATGTTTGATGGGTCGATTTGAATGGAAATGGGACAAGGGAAAATGGCGGTGGATTAGGGTGGGGCTGCTGCGACCTGCGCTGACATGATCATAAACTAGTCGATATAGTTTTTTTTAGTTTTGTTTAGGGGAATATTATTCTGATAATTAGGGAAGGATTTCAGATTATACGTGGTATTAATACGCTTTTGTACTTACGTAGTTGTTTTTTCATTTTGTTCAGGAAAAAAATGCAGATATTCGTGAAAACACTGACGGGCAAGACCATTACCCTTGAGGTCGAGGCATCAGATACCATTGAGAATGTCAAGGCCAAAATCCAGGACAAGGAGGGAATTCCTCCAGACCAGCAGAGATTGATCTTCGCTGGAAAGCAGTTGGAAGATGGTCGTACACTCTCTGATTACAACATCCAGAAGGAGTCAACACTCCACTTGGTCCTTCGACTTCGTGGAGGTATGCAGATTTTCGTCAAAACCCTCACTGGAAAGACCATCACCCTTGAGGTCGAGGCATCCGACACCATCGAGAATGTCAAGGCCAAAATCCAGGATAAGGAGGGAATTCCTCCAGACCAGCAGAGATTGATCTTCGCTGGAAAGCAGTTGGAAGATGGTCGCACACTCTCTGATTACAACATCCAGAAGGAGTCAACACTCCACTTGGTCCTTCGACTTCGTGGAGGTATGCAGATCTTTGTCAAGACCCTCACTGGAAAGACTATAACCCTTGAGGTCGAGGCGTCCGACACCATCGAGAATGTCAAGGCTAAGATTCAGGACAAGGAGGGAATTCCTCCAGACCAGCAGAGATTGATCTTCGCTGGAAAGCAGTTGGAAGATGGTCGTACACTCTCTGATTACAACATCCAGAAGGAGTCAACACTCCACTTGGTCCTTCGACTTCGTGGAGGTATGCAGATTTTCGTCAAAACCCTCACTGGAAAGACCATCACCCTTGAGGTCGAGGCATCCGACACCATCGAGAATGTCAAGGCCAAAATCCAGGATAAGGAGGGAATTCCTCCAGACCAGCAGAGATTGATCTTCGCTGGAAAGCAGTTGGAAGATGGTCGCACACTCTCTGATTACAACATCCAGAAGGAGTCAACCCTTCACTTGGTCCTTCGACTTCGTGGAGGTATGCAGATCTTTGTCAAGACCCTCACTGGAAAGACTATAACCCTAGAGGTTGAGGCATCAGACACCATCGAGAATGTCAAGGCTAAAATCCAGGACAAGGAGGGAATTCCTCCAGACCAGCAGAGATTGATCTTCGCTGGAAAGCAGTTGGAAGATGGTCGTACACTCTCTGATTACAACATCCAGAAGGAGTCAACACTCCACTTGGTCCTTCGACTTCGTGGAGGTATGCAGATTTTCGTCAAAACCCTCACTGGAAAGACCATCACCCTTGAGGTCGAGGCATCCGACACCATCGAGAATGTCAAGGCCAAAATCCAGGATAAGGAGGGAATTCCTCCAGACCAGCAGAGATTGATCTTCGCTGGAAAGCAGTTGGAAGATGGTCGCACACTCTCTGATTACAACATCCAGAAGGAGTCAACACTCCACTTGGTCCTTCGACTTCGTGGAGGTATGCAGATCTTTGTCAAGACCCTCACTGGAAAGACTATAACCCTTGAGGTCGAGGCGTCCGACACCATCGAGAATGTCAAGGCTAAGATTCAGGACAAGGAGGGAATTCCTCCAGACCAGCAGAGATTGATCTTCGCTGGAAAGCAGTTGGAAGATGGTCGTACACTCTCTGATTACAACATCCAGAAGGAGTCAACACTCCACTTGGTCCTTCGACTTCGTGGAGGTATGCAGATTTTCGTCAAAACCCTCACTGGAAAGACCATCACCCTTGAGGTCGAGGCATCCGACACCATCGAGAATGTCAAGGCCAAAATCCAGGATAAGGAGGGAATTCCTCCAGACCAGCAGAGATTGATCTTCGCTGGAAAGCAGTTGGAAGATGGTCGCACACTCTCTGATTACAACATCCAGAAGGAGTCAACACTCCACTTGGTCCTTCGACTTCGTGGAGGTATGCAGATCTTTGTCAAGACCCTCACTGGAAAGACTATAACCCTTGAGGTCGAGGCGTCCGACACCATCGAGAATGTCAAGGCTAAGATTCAGGACAAGGAGGGAATTCCTCCAGACCAGCAGAGATTGATCTTCGCTGGAAAGCAGTTGGAAGATGGTCGTACACTCTCTGATTACAACATCCAGAAGGAGTCAACACTCCACTTGGTCCTTCGACTTCGTGGAGGTATGCAGATTTTCGTCAAAACCCTCACTGGAAAGACCATCACCCTTGAGGTCGAGGCATCCGACACCATCGAGAATGTCAAGGCCAAAATCCAGGATAAGGAGGGAATTCCTCCAGACCAGCAGAGATTGATCTTCGCTGGAAAGCAGTTGGAAGATGGTCGTACACTTTCTGATTACAACATCCAGAAGGAGTCAACCCTTCATTTAGTCCTTCGGCTTCGTGGAGGTCTTTAAATTCTCCATTTCCAAACTTTTTTTTGACTGAGATATTAGCAAACAACTGTGGTTCTGTCTATATGACAAATTTACTTGTAATCTACCTTTTTTTCAACATTAATAAACATGATTTCTAAGTTCTAAACATTTCTTTATCATCATTTCACCTCTTAATCAAGATTTCCCTCACCCATAAAAAGATCCTATCCAACATGTGAAATTTTTAAAAAAAACTTACCTTTATAAAAAGTAGGCGAAGAAGACAGGACAAATATATATATATAGCGTAAGTCAACAACAAAGAGCTCTACCTGCCTTGAATAATCATGGATACGGTGCCCAAGGTAGGTGATATGTATGTGCGATGCTTTACCATCTCACGATAAAAATATTTGTGTACAAATTCACCAGAGAGATTCAATCAGGATGAATAAAAAGTATAAAAATTGAATTTCCACGATATATAGAAAATTATAAAGTAATAATCCTTTATTATCACTCACAAATATACATATATACAAAATATTTACACCCCCTCAAATTCACTAATCAAGCAAAATTGAGAGTATCAGTTTTAATCCCCTGGAATCCACCACGTCCAATATGTCCAACCTGCGATGATCTATTTGGTTTACTTGGAGCTGCAAGTAATTTGCTCCAAGCCCTGCAAGTCTTACCCGACCATACCCACATTCCAGACGTAATACCAATGACAAGATTTAAAAAAACCCTCAAAAGTGCAACTTCAGGTCCTGAAGCACTGTAAACTGAACCAGGCACACAATTAGGATCAGCTTGACAATCCAGAGCTGCTCCCAGTGCCAATTTCCTCCACCTGGGTCTTCGTGATGCCTCATGAAGGGCGCAAGCAAGTCCACCAAACGCTGGAAGTGCATAAAGAAGTGCAAACACACCTAAACGTGTCATTAACCTCTCAAGTTTCGTTGCACTTCTTCCAGCAGCTTTGATAGCTCTTCTGACTCTGATCAATGCAGCTCCAGCAATTCCCCCAAATACACAACCAAGACCAAGAAACAAGCCATGAGGTATAACTTCAAGCCACAATGCAGACTCATCCGATACCTGACACAATCCAGTGAGTTCATCAGCACTGATATTCCTGGAGATTAATCCACCAGCAACGAGAAACAATGGAAGACCCCAAGCAGTACCATGAAGATAAGGAGCAATATTGTGTAGAGCTTCGCTGCTCCATTCATTCCTAGCACTGAGTAGCCAACAGCCGCAGAGTACAGTCCACCAGACATCGCTTGAAAGTCCCAAATAATACTTCAGTAGCCACCATACTGTACAAGATACACTACGCAATCCATCATGAACAGGTACATAACTAGGCCCATCATCCTGATGAGCACAGCTTAAGATTTCTGCTCCGACAGCTCCACGAATTATGAAGAGAATTGAGAGGAGATTGTAAGTTAGAGCTAGAAAGACAATTGGTCTTTCTGGGTAACGGAACCGCGAAGGATCCACCCAAAATGTTAGAAGGGTAAAGAGAGTCGATAGAAAGCATAACCATGCCCATCCAGTCATCCAACGAACAGCAAATTTCTTGTCTTCGGCACGGTAATAAGCGTCTGCGTCGCAACGGGGAGCGCAGGATATCTGAAACAATGTTTATGATGAATTTTCGAATATTGGAGGTACATGTGGTTGATTAATTATGCTGATTTATTGCTTACAGTATCGGTGAATGGCGTCTGCACAAAATGCGGTGGACACTGATGATGATCTTTTGGATGTTGAATAGTCTTGAGGCCTGACCATGGTAAACGGGGCACAATGGAGGGTACTGGATCAGGAAGATTCTCCTCGGATGGTGGTTCCACACATAGAGCAGTGCCTGATAACAAATGGAATCATTGATGAACAATTTCAGAGTAAATTTTTTCATCACACTGATGTATAAAAACATGAAAAATCACTCACCACTATCAGAGAATCTGTCACAATCCCACATATTTGGCCAAGGCAGTGTGAGACTTGTTAAAGCAGGCTCACAATCACGTCTGACTGATAAACAAAGTCTCTTGCATGCTGGTATCTGCATAGCTACATGTTCTGAGCAAACAGGAGCAAATACAGCGCAGAGAAAGAATCTCAGGTGTTTAGAGCAATTGTAGTGTACCAGTGGCATAAATGCAGCTAGCTGGAAAAAAATTAAAATCATAGATTATATCATGGACATCATCAAAGAGCTATAAACATTCCTGATATTAAAAAAAAAGGGGGAAATGATTGGCGAACGAGAGAGATGAATACTTGATGAATGAAATTCATCCGATGTATGACGAAGAGAAACATTCTACAGGCAATATAATGAGTGGTGGGCATCATGGGTAATTATCCCGCCCATTCTTCCCGCCTCTTGGACGTTCACGAGTATTTCCAAGGGTATATTGATGCCTTAGAATAGTCCATTATGGTTTGAGGTCCCGAGTTCCTCTGGCGCTCAGTACAAATTATAGGCCCTTGACGAAAATAATACAGTGAAAAAACTCGTATTTCGTTGGGCTTGAGGGGGACTTACTAACGTAACTTACCAGTTATTTTATATTCCACGAGAAACGAGACTCGTGCTTCTACATAAAATGTTCATTTTGCTTATTTTCTTTTGTTTTCATTCAAAAGTTGAAAATCTATTGAAAAGAAAAAATTAAAAAGGGCAAGTTTTTCAAAGATCCACATCCAAGAGAAACAACATTAGTCCTCAGAATGGAATGAAGAGAAGAAAAAAAATTATACTATGGTCAAATCGGCAAAAGCGTATCGCGACCGGTTTTCAGGCCTTCCGTTCATTATTTCACCGTTTTCCAAAGGGGTCCAGTGTACACGCATCGAAGCCATGGAGTGACGAGGGCACATTGGCAAGAAGACTTCTTTTAACAAAAAGAGTGAAAGGGGGGGGGGGGGATAAAGGTTGACGACAAGACGGATGTTTTTTACCACAATGCCTTGGCTGACTGACGACTGGAGACAGTTGAAGAAGGGGGCAAAAGTGGTGAGCATTGACCTTGAGAATGTTTACAAAAACATGATAAAAGTGGAGAAATATTTGGGATTTAAGTATGAAAATAACTTGTGATTTAATTTCGACTGAATGAAGAGGTAAAAAAACATGGAGTTTATTTATTTTTTTCTTTGTTAAATTGGCTCGTGGGAACGAGCGGTAGAGGACACAGGAGCAATGCAACTTGACTTCCCGTGGGAAGCCAAAGAATCCAGCCCCATCAACTTCTTATCCACGCTACTCTGTTTCCAATGTACAATGCCGCTACTTGATCGCACAGTGATGGAATCACAATGCTGGATTTATTTAACGATCGAAGGTAATTGTTAAAAGATTTATTTATTGCTTGACTTTTGGGGTACATGAGAGTTCTGAGAAAGTCATTAAATATTATTATTAATTATGTTTATGAATAATATGTACGATATTTTATGATTTAGTGGATAAAACAAGGAAATTCATGAATAAATTTGAAAAAAAAAGGAGAAGGGAGAGTGTGTAATGGTGAGTGAACAAATGTTGAAGAAGAGGAAGTGAAGAAAACCCGAGGTACACCGACAAAGAGCCTTTTTCTTGCTTTGGTATACACCCGAGACGAGAGCAAGTACTCGAGAGATGAACGGTCGGTAAGAAATGACTAAAGAAAAATGAGAATAAAAGAGGAACGAGAAAAAGAATGATGAGTCCCCGTGTCTCCCTTTATTCTTCACCACTGCGCCAAAAGAACGAATCAAGCGTGAAAGAGAGAGAGAGGTACAGAAATTATTTTTCACCGGATTAAACCGTGACCTTGGGGATTACAGGTTTTCAAGCTATTTTATGCTTAAAAAGCCTTTCTTTTCACTATTTTTCGTGAAGAATACCATAAAAAGATAGTTTAACAAAAAAAAAATGTTCATAAATGTTAAAAATCCAATAATTTGTTGATGTTCATGGTAATTCGTGGAGAAAAAAAAATTAGTTTAAGAATAAGGCAACATGGAAAGTGCATTAAGACGGTGGAATCGGTGCGTTTGATGATGACCGGACGAGATAAGATATCTTGGGTATAAATTCAACAGCTGTGGTTTAATCATAATTGCCTAAAAGCTGCATAACTGATATAAACATTTTCATAATCATAATTATAATCATAGATTCTAAAGTAAAATTCAATTTCATTCAGACACTAAATACTTTCATAATAATAAATTAAAAAAAAGAGACAAAAAGATAGGATATGCGGTTGAACGAGTGAAATGGGTATGCGTGCAGTGAGCGGCAATACGAAAAGACGCCTTAGGTATTTATAGTCCTGGAGGTTTACTCTCGCTCGCTCAGTTTTATTAGCGTAATAATATTAAGGCGGCATGAGTCTTTTGATGATGTATCCTGTCTCTGTTTATCGCGTGCAAGACGAGCTGCCTCGATTACGATAGCCTGAAGAACCAAGAGAAAGACAAGTTGTGGGATGAAACACGTGTGGATTGTGTATATGTATGGGTTACATCTCTGAGAGGCAGATGAGAAAGTATGGTTTTAACATCTTCTGAGAGACGAAAAAGAAAAAAGTGCATATTTTTCACGATAATTCACTGTTTTTAGGATTTATGACTGACCTATTATGAGTACATATGTTTTGAAAATTTGTTCATGTCTCAGATGAATTGGTGGGGGAAATTAATGAACCATTTATTGTATTGTGTCTTAGTTACTCCTTTTGTGCTCCAATTTATCGAAAAAAAAATTAATAACAATATTTCTAATAATCATCATGAAAAAATGGTTATGATCAACCGTTTGAAATAATCCATTTTTCCTCAATTTTTTTCTGCTTTAAAAAAACTTGATAAATCATCCCGATATGACTATATCCCCTTCATAAACTCTAAATCGGCTGATAAACGTTTAATATTACATCTCAATCCCCGTTGAGACGTTAATCCATGTGTTAACATGATATGATAAATGGATCTCGATTACTTTTTTTCCTTAAAAAAAATTTTTTAATTAATAATTTAAAAATAAAAATAATGCTCACCCCACGTTCAGCCTGCAGCTGATCAGTATGTCCCATAAAATTGGGCATTGCTGTTAAATTGTATCGCAATCCTCGGCAAATAGATACCGTAAGTCTTTCGCACTTGGCATGACCATTGCCATGTCCAGAATTATTAATACCCCATGATTTTGTTACACTCGTTATCGTCATTATGACGATTATCATATACTCCAAATGCATCATCATAATTATTTATTAAAACCACATATCCAAATTTTTTTATAATCCAAATACAATCATTACGATTATTAACTACATTATTAATTACAAAATTTTAATTATTTAAATAATAATTTTTTTTTTAAATTTGTCTCTCACGTGAAACCAAGAAACGGATCACCATCCACTCGCAACCAAGACTTTTCTCAAACTGGCGGTAGAAAAACATATTGACGGGAGGCAACGAGAGAACGCTCTTCGGTACCACTCGGCGGCAACTCTGTGGCGTCGTGTTCAAACGTGTATATGTATACAAGAGGATTTTGTATACATCCATTTGGATTTTTTTTTGTTTTTTCTCTTATTTTTATTTTTAATATCCTCTCTTTTCGATCCTTTTCTTCATCTTTTGCTGAGGCACTCTATTATTTTTTAGGGGGGAGGGAGCTGATGGTATGCCCAACCAATCACTGGTGTTCGTGGTCATAATTAGGGACAATGGGTAGTGAGAGCGCGTGGTGCAGACAAAATTAAAGAAAGGTTTTGCAATTATATGGTAGATATTTCTTGGAATTATTTTTATTTATCTATTTATACATTTTTTTTATCAATAATTTACAAAATAATGATAATAATAAATATTTGGTTTTTTTTTAACAATAGAAAATATATACTTTTTCTTTCAAGAAAATTGAGAGTATGTGATAGTACAAAAGTATAGTTCATTAGTACTGATGTTACATTTGATGGAAAATGAAAGGGAGATTCAAACGTCGGGTATCATCAAAGGGGCCCCACGAAGGCCCCCAACCTGTCCCACCAGTTTCTTTATTCCACGCTCCATGGAATCTCTGTCGGTCGGACTGTGAACATTTTGCGTCTGTTGATCCGTGGGCGTAACAGACCGCAACCGTAGGGGGATATTTTTTGGAGCCTCCCCACCCCCTCCAACCACCTTACGTTTTTCATGTGTTCCTTTTCAGAGAAAAAAAAAAAAGGAAGATTGGGCCCGAGGGATTTTCACTCCAAAAATCATTTTTTTTTTTTTTTCATAGAATTGTGAATTTAAATATTTTAATTATTTACCTGTAATTAAATATCGATTTATCTCGATAATTAGTGAATTTGGATCAAAATATCAAGATACACTTTTTGTTGAAAATTTCCACAGCTACAAAAAAGGTCTCTTGACATTTTCCTCTAGAATCACTTCTTTCTGTGATTAATTAAAAATTAAGAAAAATGATCAATTTTAACAATTCAATTGTTCATAATTTTTTAATCTTGAAGTATCTCAATAACCGTTGATTTTAGAGAAAAATGTTAAAAGACATTTTTTATAGGAAATTTTATCAGCTACAAAAAATATCTTATCACATTTTCCCTTAGAATCTCTCGTTTCCGAGATATTCGTAATAAATAAAAATATTGAAAAAAAAATTCATACTTCCCCGTACAATTTCAGGTATCAATGTTCTCCCTTAGATTAAAAAAAAAATGGGATAACAACCCAGTTATTGTCAATGTTTTTCTATGTCTGAGACTGTTGCAGAGTTGGTGCGGCACGTGAAAGAATGTGACAAGTTTTTCTGCACATTTTTTTTTTTCATCATATTCCTTGTCAGGAGCAAGTGCCTGTAGATTTTTTAGTGGACATATCCAATCAGTGAGAAATTTCAAACAACAGTGAATAGTCGAGCTGTCATGATGATGAGTAATTCGTTCCAATTATTTTTATTAAATTCACCATTTTACAATATTACATTGATATATTTTTTTTATGAATAAATTTCATTATTTTCTAATAAATAAATAAATAAATAAATTGAGTCAAAAAAAAAAATAGCAAATGAATGACTGAGAGCAACGGCCATTGACGGTAGAGTTGTCGACGTTGAAGGGGGTTATCCCATGAGTAGCCGGTGTGTTCTTGTCGGCGAATCAAAGAGGATTGTAATTAGCCGCGCATGTGCCACTCCATCCGTGTACATCAGACTGGACAGGAAGATTTAAACTTTATTTTTCATTTTTTCCAGTAATTTAATCCAAGAATTATGTCCATCAAAATTTTCTTCATTTTTTCTTTTCTGATGATAAAAAATCACTTCCTGGAAATATAATTACTGGAAATTCTCCAGCATTGACTTGACTGGAAAGAATAGAATGTGCTTCTGCAATACGAAGTTAATCAACAATTGATTTATTTTATTTTTCGTCTACATCAGGTGAATTTTTTTTTTTCCTCTTTCCAAAGAGAGACGATTTGTTCCACGTTCCATGATTCGTTCCCCGACAAATCGCCTGGAGGGGGAGAATAGCGAGCGTAATGATGGGTTGGTAGGATCACGTATCTTCGAGGTGTGACCCCCACACCATCATGCCCATATGATGCGATATTCCAGGAGAATTGTTCATGCTGTGGGGCTGGAGTTTAAAGAATATATCCAAGACTCGTGCTGGAGAATTTATTCTCGAGTATATATCAATGTTTAATTGACTCAATTATCATGAAAAATATAAATTATGATTTTTCCAGTTAATGAAAATGAGAAAAAAAATAGAATGCTCAACTTTTCTCCAGTTGTCTTTGGAGATTCTCTGGAAATTTTAGAGAGCATACTTGACCCATTCAGTTTCTCCAGGACCTCCTGGAGCAATAAAATTTTCAGTGCAATTATTTTAACGAATCGGGAAAAATAATTTAAGTGAAATTATGAAAATTCGATTTTTCATATTTTTGGGGGAATTCACAGGTTCACGGGGTAAGGGAGAATGTCACGTTATCAAGAGGGATAAGTTATGATCATGTGAGGTAAGAGGATATCTTTAATCTACTGTTGATGGAATATAACTCCTGAATTTTCTCCCATTTTCAAAATTCGACAATTTAAGAAAAAATTATTATAATAAAAATTTTAAATAATTTCAATTTTTCATTTAATCTTTAAAAAAAAAATGAGAATAGATATGAACAGAAAATGGTCAAAAATTAGTCATGATCATATTTATGATCAAAATTCCTCAAAATCCATTTTTTTTTTTTCCAGCACCTGGCAGACAACCGAAAAGAATATTCTCTCACGGCTGGAGCTATTGGTTCAATACGCATGCGATTTAAAGCCTCAAATTTTGCGCCCGCGTACAACGTATTCACTCTGATACTTTTCGATCGACTTGGCGACGGCCAAAAAGTGACAAGGACTTGGTAAAATCTACACCGATGGTGGCTGCAACAGCATTATCAAATTCTTTCTTAAATAATATTTTTTTAAAATCATATTAAACTGTTAAATCATCAATTTAATCATAAATCAATCATACACAAGTGTCTGACGTATCCGGTTACCCATACTTGGTATATGTTGACCATTAAATAATGTGAGGGGATGCAAGTGTATTTCATAAAATTAAAAATGTTATAAATTAAAAATTCCAAGGGAATTAAACAAATTTTTTTCATTCTAAAAATAATAACAAGATGAATTGGAGAAGTGAGGGCTCAGGGGATAGTGAGAGATGTTAGCATATCCGGTCTGCAGATGGTCTCGATTCTCGATGGGTCTATTAAACGTTAGGGGCTTCGATAATTCAATGCTCAATGTTAATTTAATCCAAATGTCAATAATGACAGTGCATTATTGGAAATGATGATGTTGAGTTGAGTGAATTTATTTCTGGATCAATTGGTTTGGGTACAGCTGGGTGGAAGGATGACAGAATTATGTGATTATTAAATGATCAATTTGATGAGAATGGACGAGAGTGAAGTGACATCGTGTCAACGATCATGATTAAATTCCAGCTGTGTATTTTCATGCCGAGCTGCAGAAGTTATTCTAGACACCTCGATCATGCTTTTGTTGTTGCAGTATTGTCGTTATGGATTGTTGCAACTGGATGTGTTAAAGACAGTGAGTTTATTATGATTATTTATTATTAATTAATTATTAATCATTATTTTACTTTTACGTGTTTTTATTTTTTTTTTTGGATTATCTCGAAATTGAAGAGAGATAGCGAATTTTTGGATAAGAGCTTTTTTGTAGATCTCATTCTGTTCTATAAAAAAGGTCCTATCGAAAAATTAGTTAACTCTATTAAATTCAGAGATATTCTTGAAAAACTGATCGATGTTGATTTTTATAAAGATTAAGACGATCGCATTTTGCCCCAGTCCTGTATAATATTCAACAATTATTTGTGCCTCAAATGTGGGAAACAATTATCCTGTCAAAAGAACTAGGATTAACGATAACTCACAACTACAATATTAAGAAAAATGTGTCGCCAGATGCACGCAATTTGATTAACACGAAATGTTAGAGAAAAATGTATAAATAAAGGGTTGATATTGTCGATAATATTGATTGTATCCATAGATATACGGATGATTGTAGCATGAACAGCATTAGTTGTATTAATCCATGATGTGATGTGATAATTTGATCTGGCTAGTGGGGATGTAGACAGCATGCCTACATTTAAGTGCGTACACATTGTGCATAGATGAACCTATCATCGATCGATAGCTCACAGCGCATGACTGCTCTGTTCACGTCTATTCATCCATTATATACCCCTAGACTATGCGGGAGAATATACTTATATGACATTTACTTGTTGCCTCTTTACTACGATGACTTGGAATATCGAAAATATTGTCATTAGTCAATTCATTCAACATTTATTCAATTATCTCGATAATGAGTGGAGTTGGAGAAAAATCACAGAAGACCTTTTTTATGGAAAATTTAATTCTCTACAAAAAAGGTCTTTTGATATTTTTTGATTAACCCAACGGTTTACGAGATAATCGAGAAATAAAATGGAGTGACATTCCGTAAAATCGGCAAGGCCCTCTGACTCATCTTGTTTCACTCTTTTTGGATTATCTCGACAATGAGTGGAGTTGGAGGAAAATTACAGAAGACCTTTTTTGTAGAAAATAAAATTCCCCACAAAAAAGGTCTTTTGACATTTTTTGATAGAGTCAATGCTTCAAAGATAATCCTGGAATTCAATTGAGGATTGTATTATTTCGATTGATTATGACTTTCTCAATGTTTCAGTACCGATTTCTCATGTAGTCGCGGTTGAGGGTGATGGTACATATTTACCTTGCGACATATCGACAAATGATGAGGGGGACTCAGTACACCTTGTCCTCTGGTACAGAGAGGATCTCGATGCATCGGTATACAGTCTCGATGCCCGCGGGCGAGACTTTGGTATTGCTGAGAGATGGTCGGACAATGCTGTATTCTCCAATAGAGCCTATTTTCTACCGGATGAGAAACCAGCGAGGCTTGCTGTTGATAGAATAGAGGAGGAGGATGCTGGTATCTATCGTTGCAGGGTCGATTTCAAAAAGGGACAGACGAGAAATTCTAAAGTCAATCTCACGGTTATAGGTAAAAATAAACCATTTATTTCAAATTTAATTCGATATTTTTTCATAATTTAATGGATAAAAATAGTTATTCATAGTTTTTTTCATAAATAAAAAATTTTTCAATCACATGTAATTTATATTTTGATGAATATCTTGGAATCTATGAGAGATATGGAAATTTTCATAAGAACCTTTTTTTAGAGCGAAAAAAAATGTAAAAAAAATGTCTCTATAAACTTTTTTATATCTCTCTTAGATTCGGAGATATTGATATTTCAAAAAGTACCGATTTTGCTAAGATATGCCCTGTGTGAAACAATTCAATCTGAACTCAGTGCAATAAATCTAAAAATCAGTTGAAAGTGTAATTACTAAAATGCAATTCTCATATTGGAAATTTTGTTGATATCGATTCATTCAATTAAACGAAATGCTCCCATTCGATTTGTCTGATTGAATTTTCATCATCCGGAAGTGAGATAATTCAATTTTTCATGAATTTTACAGTACCACCTCAGGAAATAGTAATAACGGACGAAAATGGCATGACCAGAACGTCTCAAGTGGGTCCATACCTCGAAGGAAATGACCTTGAGCTTCATTGTGATGTATATGGAGGAAAACCTAATCCAACTGTCGCCTGGTATCGAAATAAACAAATTATTACGGATAAATTTGAAATTGTTCAACAAGGTATCATGAGGAGTACAATTATCATCAAGAATCTTCAGAGGAGGGATGTTTACACGGAGCTAACTTGTGCTGCTACGAATTATAACAAGTCTACATTGATGTCAACTACTGTGAGCATCGAGATGAATCGTAAGTCATGATTCAATTCGATTTATCTCAGAAACTAGTGATTTTAGAGAGAAATGTCAAAAGATCTTTTTTGTAGCTGAGAAAATTTCTCATGAAAAATGTTTTTTGACATTTTTCTCTAAACTTACGGTTATCGAGATAAATTTTCAATTAATTAAATGCAAGGAAAGTTGTCATTTACTTTCGCTAATTAATTAGCAATACCTCTTAATGAATACAATTATAGTGGTCTCCAAAACAAATTCTTGAATTCAAATACAATGGGCACAATGAAAAGCACAATTGAAATGTTATAATTAACATTGAATCAATTTATTTGAGTAAATTTTCCTCGTTAAAATATGTCAACAAATATAACATCTTGCTGGAGGCTATTGAGCACTTGCAATATTAATTCCCTCATTTTCCCTTTGTGTACACATCAAAATAATAATTATAATCTCCAGTGTAATTAAAATCCCTCATTAACCCATAATTTAACAATTAAAATTAATCAGTTCTGAATTTTTTTTTTTCAAAATCTCCAATAACTCTCGAGCAAACAATACAATTCAAACGAATCAACTCTCATATTAATTCCCTTAAAAATTCCTTTAAAAGGGAAAAAAAATCTCAAAAATTCACTCTGCCAATCCCGAGATATCGCCATCTGACTTCACCCCCAAAATTTTCTTCTGTTCCAGTCGATCCCCTGGACGTCAATATTCTGAACGCAAACAAGCCCCTCTCCTCAGGAAAACGTTACAACCTAACTTGCGAGACGTACGGTTCACGTCCCCCAGCGACCGTCACCTGGTGGTGGGACGGTGAGCACTTGAGAACTTCCGAAGAATCGACCTCTCTCGACGGTAACATAACAACAAGTATTCTCTCCTTCACTCCATCAAAGACCGATGCAGGTAGACGTTTGTCCTGCCGTGCGGAGAACCGAGAGCTACCAACAGGTCCAATAGAGGACGAGTGGATACTCGAGATAAACTACAAACCAGAGACAAAAATTCAACTTGGAACATCTCTAAATCGAAACGCCATTCGCGAAGGAACAGACGTATACTTTGACTGTCTGATAAAAGCTCAGCCATCAGTCTACAAAGTAGAATGGCGTCACAAGGGTAGAACACTTCATCACAACATACCACACGGTATAATAATAAGCAATCAATCACTAGTACTTCAAGGAGTTGAGCGAAGAAGCGCTGGTAACTACACATGCGTTGGTTACAATACCGAAGGTGACAGCGAGAGTTCTCCATTTTACCTGAACATTATGTTTGCACCAACATGCAAGCTAAATCAGACAAAAATTCATGGTGTAGCTAAGCAGGAGAAGGCAAATATATCCTGTCAGGTTGAAGCAAATCCAGCCCAGGTAGAGTTCAAATGGACATTCAATAATTCAGCTGAGAGTATTGATGTTGCTGCTGGTCATATAGCCAAAACTGGTATCACCTCAGTTGTCTCTTACACACCAATGACAGAATTGGACTACGGTACGCTTCTCTGTTGGGCAAGTAATGCAATAGGAAATCAACAAGTACCTTGTGTCTACCATATAATACCAGCTGGACATCCTGACATGGTACACAACTGCTCAACTCACAATACATCAACAACTTCATTCTCTGTGAGATGCAGTGAAGGCTTCAATGGAGGCCTTCAACAGTCATTTCTTCTTGAAGTTAAGGAGAGCAATAGTCAAGAATTGAGGGCGAATTTGACATCAGTTGTACCGCAATTTAGTGTTACACATCTTAGTCCTGGAATGCTGTATCAAGCTTGTATCTATGCTTTCAATGACAAAGGAAGAAGTGAACCGATGGTTGTACAAGCAGGCACATTGAGATTACCTGAGAAACAATTGACTAGTGATACTGGAAAATCAAGAGAAAGACCAAGACATCATGTCAAGCTTACACCAATGTTGAGTGTTATGATTGGTGTTGTTGCTGCATTGGTAATTGTTGCAGTTATTGTTATTATTGTTTTGAGAATTCAAAATGGTAATCCTGATGATCAGGGTAAACCACATCTTGAGGAGCATCACAAGAGCTCAAAGAGTATTCCTATTCAGAGGGAATTGAGATTCAGGGAGGGGGGAAATTTGATAACTGAGGAGAAGCATATTAGTAGTGGATTTGTCAAGTCATTGGAGACTAGTGGGGATATCAGTGAGGGGGATGATAAAAATCCAGACATTATTCCACAACAAGTTTCAAGTGTTGGGGAGGAACAGAAGATTGAGTTTATTAGGAAACATCGACTTCAGGCTGTATCAACTATTGATACGTCACCTTCTAGGCCAAGATGTAGTTTGATTGAACAGTCAAGTGCTACTGCTAGTTCTATGAGTGGTCATGGAAGTTATGCTGGGTATTGCACTATTAGGAGCAGTATGCCACTGAGAGAACTCTCGGGAATGTCTACGAATAAGCACAAAAGTGTGAGTATTGAAAAGTTGTTTTTATAAAAATTTTATATCGTTTGAGAATTATTTGAAAATAAGAGATAATTAAGAGATCAATATTTTTAGTAAAATCATTTAAATACTTTAGTTCATTTTATAGCCCTGTAATCCTATCAACGTCATCAATTAGCTCGCGTGCCTCTTTGAATTTCTAATATTACAGTCTGGAAAGAATTATTAATCGATTATGAATTATACAGTTGAGAAATTACGAGATAAAATTGTAAATTGAATACCTAGAGTGGAATGAAAAAAAATAAAATAAATTGGGGCAACCTGATGTCTGCACCACTCAGTCTGTAATACTTCAACTCAGTACAAATAGTATTTACGGAGTTGGTATCACTTTTAAGCTCTTGCACTATATATATTTCACCAAACTTTTCTATTCTAGGATTTATTTTCTATTACAGGGTCATGATTTATTATTCATCCAAATTTTGTTGGAAAAAATCAATAAAAACGTTGGAATATTTTCATTTGTTTATTTTATTGAAACAAATAGCTGCCCTGGAGTTTCAATAAATCGAGGATTCTATTGATTTAACAAAATAAATATGCATTCGGTCAACTTTTATGCAAAATTATATATTTAACAAAAAAAATTTATTTAATCCTGTGATAAACATGAATGAATTAGGGAAATTTCATGGAAAAATCGGTAATTCACTGAATTTCGTACATACGCGATAAAAAAAAAAAATTGTAAAATTCCCGTAACATTGTTCTCAGCTCAACAGTCTGTTTAATCCCCTCATGTACAAAACGTATCAGAGTGCACTAGACATATTGCGCTAATCCGATGGGATGGGCCTATGAAATTCATGTATAAACTCTAAAGAGTCTCTGAATATCTGATAGATGAAATTTCTCATTAAATTCTGGAGAATATTTTCATGAAAAAGAGATGAGTTTGATTAAACTTGATATACTCCTGTATCTAGAGCAGATAGCGGAATTTTTGATATTAGGACCTTTTTTGTAGCCCTTATTCTCCTCTACAAAAAAGATCCTTTGGAAAATTTCGATGTCTCTCTTAGATTCGGAGATATTTATCAAAAATTAATGTTCAAGTAAATTTTGCTCATTTTGCTCTTAAACGTGGAATTTTGTTTTTTGGAGATATTTTGGAATCTAGAGCAGATAGTGAAATTTTTGTAATGACCTTTTTTGTAGAGGAGAATGAGGGCTACAAAAAAGGTCCTCTTGAATATTCCGCTATCTACTCTAGATTCAGAGATATCCATTAAAAACTCAACTAAGTTTTTAGTAGACTTGAAATATTATGTCTTTCATATCAGAAAAACAAATCAGGAAGTGCAAAAACACGAATTGTCTTTTCACTTTGACATTTTGAGATAAGTCGGATATGCTTTTAAAACGATAAGGTCGTGGAGTGAAAATTCTGGGGCGAGGAAAACTTTTAAGTTGACGAAGTTGATGGGGTATAAAAGTTAGTTTATGATGGATTGTTGATTGTTGAGACAGCATCAAATTTATCTTCTTCTTTTCTCAGTTTGAATTTTTTTTTTCATCTGTAATAAGAAACATATTTTCCGCATCATTTTTCTATTCATAAAATCCTCAAATTTTTCATAATAAAATTGACTGAATTATTTAAAAAAATTTTAATTAAAAATCTCGATTTATTTTCTCTGTATAAACTGAATTGAAATGTTCACTTGGAGATGATAATCTCGATAATCTGTAGCAATGAGAGAATTTCCAATCAGTGAATTGAGAATATCGATGGATTCTATGATAAAATAAATTCATAAGTCTGAACATCTTCATCTACAAATTCTCTGATAGATTCGATTAATTAAAAAATTATGATTCAGATGAAATTATTCATGTCAATCCAATTATTCTGGATTAACTAATGAGGATGTACATGTAAATGATGAAAAAAATTTATTTATAGGTATCAAATATTTTGATGGATAAAAAGTATGAATAATTAATTCATCGAATCGATTATCATTAATTTTCCATTTATCACGTTAACGAGTGATTTTATCGAAAAATGTTAAGAGACCTTTTTTACAGCTGACAAAATTTTCAACAAAAAGTGTCTCCTGATATTTTTCTTTAAACCCTCTCATTACCGAGATAATTCAATAATTAAAAAAATACAAATTTTAATCATAAAAAACATATTCTTCAGTTTCAGCCAATGATGAGTTCAGATGCTGTTTATGGTACAGGTGTATGTACCCTACCCCGTCAACACTGGCCAAGTCACTCAACACATCAGTCAATGACAATGAGCACAATGACAATGAATCCACCAGCTGTTTTGTACACTAATTTGGGCATCGTTGGTCGTACATGTCCAAGTGCAACGATACTAGCTAAAGACATGGAATCAACGAGGATTCAGGGTCCACGATTGGCTACAATACAAACATCCAAGGATACCAGTACGTCTATGACATTGCCACAAGTCACAAAGCGAGAAAGCTCAGTGTGACCTGTATACATTCAAGAATATTTATTTAATCCTTATGAATTTCTCATTAATTATGTGATTATCTCGGTAATTATTGGTTTTATGAAAAAATGTCAAAAGACATTTTTTGTGGGAAATTTTATTATCTATAAAAAAGGTCTCATGATATTTTCTCGTAGACGCACTCGTTCTCGAGATATTAGCTTAATTAGATGAACTTGAATTTCGAAAATATTTGATTTCGATTATTTGGTGATGATCATGCCCATAAATCAGATAAATTAATACAGAAAATACGGGATGAGAGTTTTTGAATATTTTTCAACATGCCACAAACCGTGCGTAATTATGTTAATGAGGATATTAAGTAAGTAATACCCATATAATAATAATTACAGTAATAAGTAAATAATTAATATAGTAATAATGATAATACTCAGTCATTTAACGAAATTCACGTAATTTTCATAAATTGTAAATATTCCTATCATTGAAATATTTTATACACAATTTTTCAGCCACTTTGCAACAATTTTATTTAACATCAACAAATTCAGTTGCAAATTGAAAAATTAGCTTTAACAAATATTGAATTATCTCGATAACGAGTGATTTTAGAGGGAAATGTTAAAAGACATGTTTTATTTGATATTAAATTCTCTACAAAAAATGTCTTTTGACATTTTTATCTGAGATCACTTGTTTACGAGATAAATGGCAATTTAAAAATTGACTTTTTACAATTTTTTTCAATAAATGAAAATCCGTCGATTTTTTCTGTTTAATTACGTTTTTCAGGGAAAATTATGGAATATTAATGTACGAAATGATAATTATCACTGGAATAAAGCAGGCACAATCCTCTTTGAAAATTAATTACGAGTGAATATAATTAATTTATATTGAGGATAATTCAATGAATGAAAAAAATCATGACATATCGTTCTGTTTTCCGGTGATGAAAACCGACATTTGTATAGAGGAATGATTAAAACAATTAATAATAATCATTGACCATCATTGAACATATGAAATTCAATTAAATATCACTGAATTTTGTCTGCTTTATTCTTGTTCATTAGATAAATAATTCGTTACAACGTGTGTATAATGTAAAAAGACTGTTAATTAATCCTTCATTCATTCAACATATTCAAACAATTTTTTTAAACCGATTTTATTAATTTTTGCTTGGAAAATGATAAAATCGTGATGAAAAAAAAATACATTTTTCATTAATTATCAATTATCTCGGTAATGAATGGTCCCACGAAAAAATGTTAAGAGACATTTTTTGCAGCTGATAAAATTCTCTACAAAAATTGTCTTTTGACATTTTTCCTTAAATCCCCTCATTAACGAGATAATTCGATAAATCTTCTAAATAATTTACAATTGAGTTATTAATATCTTAAAAAAATCCATTGACAATTTTAATGAAGAAATAAATTTTTATTATTGCCGTTAATGGAATTGATGTGGTGGGTGACCGGGGGAGGGGGGGGGGGGACAATTAAACAATCGAACAATTGAATTAAAAAAATTTATGAACGAAATAATTGGGAAAAAAAAAAAATTAAAATCAGTTAAAATTAATTAATTTTGCTATTTTCATGGGTAAATTATAAATATTGGTAATTCATAGAGAATGTAAGTGTTAATTGTATTTGGAGTGAAATGAATTTAATGAACGATGAAAATTAAAAAAATTATAATAATAATTTATAATTTTGTGTTATTGTTCATTAATTCAAAATTTGATTTTTCTTTAAATTTGTAAATAATAATAAAAAAAAACCTCGAAAACGCATAACTCATGACTGTTGTATCTGTGCTTCGATGAATCATGTTTGCTAAAACATCATCATCATCATCATTTCACATGTGTTCCTCTCGAAAAATTTCACTTGAGACGACAAAACGAAAGAAAAAAAAAAATTTCCACTGAAGAAAAAATAAATAATTTATCCGAGTACTCACTATAAATATAAACTAGGCGATATACAATTTTATACATAATAAAAACAAAGGTAAATGGACCTTAATTAAGCCTTTACCTGTACCCATAGCTAGAGAACCTTTTTATAAACGTTTTCCCAAAATTCTTAGCAAAAAAAAGGAAAATCTCCAGATTAAAGAAACCCGGAGAAATTGTTTAAATATAGAAGAATTAAAATTCTTGAAATAAATTGAAAGAGATGAAAAAATGATGGGATCTACGTAAATATGTAAATAATGAATGTGTGAGGGAATTAATTAAAAAAATTGTCAGAGGCATGTTAACGTTGATAAATCTCTCTACAGGTCTTCAAAGAGATTGAATTGACGTATAGATCTGTTGACTCACTGCCTGTACATCTAATATAATTATTTATTGATTTAAAATGCAGTTTTGAAGAATTCTCCTTAAAGCTTAGTACTATACAAGGAAAAACTCGATGTACTCTCAAATTAATGCGTATGTTTTTTTTTTTTGATTTTTTTTACATATTGTAAATATTTCATAATAAATAATCGTTTTTATTCAATTAATTATTGTAATTTTGTTGATTATTGAATTTAATCAAGTTTTTGGATAAATTTGATGAGAATTTTTGGGTGATATTTTGGAATTGAAGGGAGATGGCGAAATTTTTGAAGAGACCTTTTTTGTAAATTTTTAAATTCTCTACAAAAAAGGTCTCTTGATATTTCCTTCTAAAACCACTCATTATCGAGATAACTAAAAATTTATCAAGACAAAAATCATATTTATTTTTGTTTTAATTACAAGAGAATATAAATGACATTAATCTACATGAAAAAACAGAAAAATATTGATACAAAATGAGAATAAGTGTTCAGAGAATGTTTAACCAATGATTGAAAAACTTTTAATGCCAAGGAACTTGATTTGGATGACTGATGGATCCCAATTTAATGTATCTGGTGGTTGATAATGGCAATTGGATGCCACTACTGTGCCCAGGTGGTGTAGCAATGTGTGGTACATCAGCTGTTTGTGCTGATGTACCATCACCTTTAAGTACAGCCACACATTTCCATTCATTAATATAATTATCTTTCCACAAACGAACACAACCATCATCACCTGATGATGCCAATATCGTGCCCATTATGTTCCAACATACACGCCATACGGTACAATAGTGATCATCAAATTGTACAGTTTTTATGTCAAAACGAGAGACACCAGTGTGTGAATTATCCCTGGGGCAAAATGGATTATTCATAGATTATTAGTTAGAAATTTGATGAAAGACTTTTTTAAAATTATGAGTTATCTCGTTAATGAGTGGTTTAATGGAAAAATGTGAAAAGATATTTTTTTTTGAGAAATTTAATTCTCTACAAAAAAAGGTCTTTTGACATTTTTCCATTAAACCACTCATTAACGAGATAAATGAATAATTAGATTGATCATAAATTAGGTTTTAGGTAATAAATCATGTTTATGATTATTTTATTAATTAAAATACTCACTGAATTGGTTTTAAACTGACTATCCTCACATCCTTTGTAGCAATAGCTAGGGTATGAAAGTTTCTTCCTAAATTTGGTGAAAATGCTATGTCATGGACTGGATCAACAACATTTGATAATGTTTCTGTTTTAGTCCATCGTCTGCTGTTTTCAGAGTATTCGTAGATAAATACTTTGCCACCTGATGATGCATTTGTATCATCACTGGCCACTGCAATCATTGGTGGATGCAATCTGTTCACAGAAATGATTAAATTATTATTAGTTATGAATGAAATATTTTAAAAATAGAATTTTTGGAAAAAAATTATGATTACCTGGATAATGATGGATTCCAGGTGATACAACTGCATGACAATTTACAGCTAATGTCATGTTGCAATGTCCATTGACTCAAATTCATGACATCAGGTGCTTCATAAATTCTAATGACACCATCAGCACTACAAGTTGCTAAAACTAATCCCAATGTTTTTGGACCAAATTTAACATCTGTTACTGATGTACGTGAGTCTACTAGATTGGTCCTTCTTACCCAGTGTCTCATACCACGTTCACCAGGTCCAGAACCTTCTCCAACTGTTGAAGATTAATTTTTAATTTATAAAATTTTATCAATTTTTCATTTATCTCGTTAATGAGACGATTTACAAAAAAATGTCAAAAGACATTTTTTTAAGATAATTAAATTGTCAATAAAAAATATCTCTTGACATTTTCTTCTAAAACCACTCATAATCGTGATAATTCAAAAATTCAAATTACCAATTTCTTCCCAAACAGCAGCAGTTCTATCGAATGAACAAGTAGCAAGAACTTGTCCAAATTCAGGATGTGCCCATGTTACTTTCCATACAGAGCCACTGTGCGCCTTCCACGAGGCTGTCAAATGCCAATTTTCATGCTCATCTTCATCCCAAACCTAAATAAAACCTCAAAAAAAATTAATTATCATTCAATTAAAATTTGTTTAATCATTAAAAAATTGTAATATTTACCTTGACAAATTGATCACTGGAGCAAGTGGCCATTCTCTGGCCATAAAAATCATACGCAATGTCATGAATTAAGTCTTTATGTTCAGCATTTAAACTGTGCGCCTCAAACATTCTTTAATTCACTCGAATAAATTATTTAAAAAGAACTTAAATAATCACTGTTTTCCTATTTTTGAGGTTATGTACCAACTCTGGATACTTACAAGGTTATGTTTGTAGCGTGTGTGTAGTGTAGTGTATGCGCCAGTGGCGCGAGAAACGGTCAATTATTTTTGCCGGGAAAATTTAATATAAACTCGTTCAATTCAATAAATAAAAAATTAAATAAAATTCATATTAAAACTAATTATGCATTTATCTCAATAACTATTGATTTTAAAAGAAAATGTAAAGAGACTTTTTTTAAAGCTGACAAAATTCTCTTAAAAAAATGTCTCTTGACATTTTTTCCTAGAACCCCTAATTACCAAAATAATTGCATAATTCCACCAAAACTAAAATCCAATAAAACCCAAAAACTCGTTTAAAACTTAATACTATATTATTCCACAGGGAAAATAAAATTGACGACATTCTCCAGTTGAAAATTACTCGAGAAAGGTCTCAGGTATAAGGATTACCTCTCCCCGGTCATAATGGAGGTACATCGTGCAATTGCAATATTCACAAAATCCTAATAGATTTTCAGGTCATTTCCAGATACTCTGATCACATTTCTTCAAACCCCCCACCAATACATGCTCATAAATGTCACCAAATACCCTAAGTCGGTATACAAGTGACCATTATGAAAATAAAAATCCTTTGTATCTAAATTCTTGGAAAATTTTGCTCACTGCAAATCCATAAATGACTGCAGGTCAGAAATTCACCACCTGTACCCCTCCCACCCTCCCTGAACCACGTGATTCACTCATTTGCCCACGGAAAATTTGTTGATACTCAAATAGACTCAGTTGTCCATTGAACTTCTTCAGTAACACAAGTAGAATAAACGAATTCAAGCTGGAGACCATTTATGAAGAAATTAAGTCGCCTCCGGCTGACACATTTGCCGAGGTAAATATTTAATAAATTATTTTGTCAATTAACATTAGAAATTTATTTTAAAATAAATATTTAATATTCCTTCAGAGAATGATGAGAAGAAATTCTTCAATGACACTTCTCAGAAGAAGAAAAATTCTTCGAGCTATTGAGGACGAGCCACTAACTCCACCAATGATGACTAATAGTACGAGTAAAAATTCATTAGAAGCTGATGACTTGAGATTGAGACTCAGTCAATTGAAGATTGAAGAGGAGGAAGAAGTTTTTGATGCTAATGATGCTAAAGATATTGATTCTGATACTAAAGTTCTTGATGAGGATACTGATACCCCACAAGCCAAGAGAAGGTGTCGAAGGCCAAATATAGAGTCTACAAGGATATCTCCAATTTATAATAATGAAATTGTGGAGAAGGAAGTTGTGACGATTCCTGTTATTGCAATTAATAAAGACAACAGGATTCCTCATGAAGTTGAGATGTTTCTCAGTGATGCTCTTGGTGATGAGGTCAATAATATTGGAGTTGATAATGTGAATGAACGAGAGAAGAAGAATGGAGTATTAAATGCTAATGAGACTATTACCGAGAGGGCAAAGCCATTTTTCAAGAGAATAACAAAATTTTGGCAGCATAAGAGAAACAGTGATTTTTCAGTTATCAATGATGACGGAATGTCTCAAACATCGAGGGAAAGAAGTGGTACTTTAGATCGTAGTGTTCAACTTTATAGAACGCTCTCACAAAGATTTAAAAAGGTGAGACCATATTTTCATTCTATCAATCAATTTTTTATTGAATTGGTGAATCCAATAAAACATTAAATATCCATTTATCTCGATAACGAGTTATTTTAGGAGAAAATGTCAGAGGACAATTTTTGTAGAAAATTTAATTCTGTACAAAAAAGGTTCTTTAATAATTTGCTTTAAATTAAAGAGTTCTGGAGATATCGATGAAAATGTAAAAATTGATTTCTCAAGATTTATCGAATCGCTCTTGAATTCATGTTAATTTCTTATATAATAATAATAAGCTTTCAATTTCAGAAAATTAGAGCAGCACTGATAAAAGAAAAAATACCAGAGCCCACACCAATTGATCTCCTGCGTCCCCTAGCCTATGATCAAGATCGAATGGACAAGATGGAAGAAGTTCTCCAACAAATGAAGATCCAGCAATGTACAATAGAACAAGCAAGCAAAGCCCTAAATCTCTGCCGTACGAATAAAGAGTTCCTAGGAAGTTCTGAGGAAGTTGAATCAGAGCGTCTGCTTCTTCTTGCTGTAATCCGCAAGCATTTACTTCAAGATGAATTGAAGAAATTGAGTGATACCTCAGAAGACATAATCAAAATTGAAGAGCCATCAGATATGACTGAGTGGGCAGAGGTGACAATTGAGAATGTCAATTTGAGCCTACGTGAGTGCTACAGGAGAGAGTCTGGAGAATCTATGGAATGGTTTATTGTGGTCATAATCGAAGGTACTAATGTCTGGGGCAGTTCACCAGTTCTATGTCCTGGCTCCATGATCCTAGACATCTCCAATTTTGCAGTGACAATTGACCACTTGAAACCCAGTTTCAAGATCATCATTGAAGTGTACTGTCTCGATAAATCCAAAATCCTTCATGATGAAGACAGATCTCATGGTAATACGACTTTGAATAAAACTTGGACATATTTGTCTCCAGCAAAGCTTTGGAAGCGAATGGACAAGACAGTTTCTCCAAAGGCTCAGCATGATCAAGCAATTCGATCATCTTCTTTTGGTAAATGTGGGTATTTAGAGCTTGGTCTTCGTGATCTGACCCTGTCATCACCTTGGACATTGACTGCAGTACCTCATGATTCGGTTCTACGAGGAATAATTGATTTAAATTTGTCTTGTAAGCTTCATTTGTCGAATTGTCATCAGGGCTTTCTCAATTATGGTGAAGAAACTGGTGGATTTTTGACCTGGAATACTCGTTGGTGTGTCTTGAAAGGATGTACTATGATGTTTTGGAATTATCCGAGGGATCAGGAGAGTAAAGCACCAATCAAGACTATTGATCTTATGCAGTGCTTATCGGACAAAATTTGTCGAGTCGACAGGGAACTTTGTGCTAGGTCTAGAACTATTGTTGTGGAGACAATGAGAGCCAGGAAAGCTGGAGATGTCGACAATGTTCTGATAGAGTGTCGGGGGAATCATACTTTTCAAAAGTATAACTCAACAGATTTTTCAATTAAATTATGTTTCTAATAATTTGATCAATTTATCTAATGATTATTTTATTTTTCAGGCATTTATTGTCTTTTGATAATAAAAAAGATGTCATCGAGTGGACATCCAAACTCAATAATGTCATCAATGCACTTCGCGATTGGAACGTAAAATTTATGAAGAATAATAGAAAATAAGAATTGTAAAGAATTAAGTGATAACAAACAATAAATTTCGTTTAAAAGTTTTTCTTATATTTTTCAAAAAATTGTCAATATACAGATCATGTTGATAATTTCATTATGAAAATTATATACAGTAGACTCTCGTTATAGTCGAACTCATGGGGGCGTAGAGGAAGCAAATTTGGAGAATTCGACTATATTTCTCTGCCACCACCACGCACTTCGAATTTGAGAGAAATTTATTTTTCGCCTTTATTTCTTCTGTAATTCTATATGTCTCACCAAAGAGAACAATAGATTGTTTACATCTTAAGGCCCGAAGGTGATAGAGTGGGGGAAGCGTTAATCTTCGAAAAAATCGATATGAGGGGAAGTTTGACTAGAACGAGAGTGCTTATAACGAGAGTCTACTGTATAGAATTCGCATCGATCCTTGGTTAATTTATGACAATTTGGTACAGGTCCTATTTGACAGTAACACATTACACAATCATCATTCGGAGGCAGTACATCACCATAATGCATTGTGTAATTACTGAAGTAACAGATGGCACTATTCAATTTCATTCCGACATTCCATAAAATTATATCTGTCTCTTTCGCTGAATAAATCACAAAACAAGAATTAAGATAATTTACACTTATTTACGATCAAGTTCAATTTACTTACGACATCTCAAGAATAATGGACAGGTCGTTCTCGATGAATCATCAGATTCAAATACAGGAATACATCCTTTAACGATGTCTTCACCATTTGATAATTCAACGCCGCAATGTTCTTTCGGCTCTGTGCAAAAGGGTGATACATTTCTGCCTGAAAAATGTGACATTAAAAACATTTCAATTAATCCAAAAAGGATAAGTGATAATTTTATCTGATTAGAACCATTTACCGGTATATCCAGGACCACAGAAGCATTTTCTTCTAGGTTCTGAAGGAATTTCAAACGATTCTCCATCTTTGTAAATTTGACCTCCAACATTGCATATCGGACGATCCTGCTCATCGTCAACTGAATGATAATTCATTAGTTTAAGAAATTAATAGTATATTTTATTGCTTACTTACGACATATTTCAGGTCCAGGGCAAGCCCGTATTGCATTCCTTCGCCGATAGCATCCCGCCTTTGGATATCGGATAGAACAGTCAAGGGGGTGGCAAACGAAATGCGCTCTGACCAAAATATGAGTGACATTGATTAAGAAAATTCTAAAGGATACCGTAGATTATCAATAATTGAAAAATAAATTATACCACTCACCTATTGTTTTCCTGAACACAGTGACACGTGTTTCCAGGTTCTTCATCTGCATCAATCAAAATTCTCCCAACAAGATATTCACGACCATGTAAGTAACATTTATTCCTTTTTCGATATGTCAGACTTGTACAGTTGTACTGAAACGGACAGCGATCAGAGATCAAACCAAATATAGGAATGCATCCTAAATCAGCATAGAATCTTCCCATACCTGGGCAATTTCTAAGGTTTTCATAGTGTCCTTGAAGAAATCATCAACAGTTTGATTAATATTAGGAATATTACATATTTTTTGAGACTTAAATTTTCTACTTACGCTTTGAAAAGACTCTGATTATCCATACGGAAGGTAACAGGCACAAGACTAGCAATAAACGATTCATGACTAAGTTTGCTGTGCGATGAAATCGCGCTTTGGCTCCATTTATATTGGACTAGTCAACATTCAACATCTGTTGGACTAAAGCTTTATTTACAGTAGCTATTGGCTTTTATTATTCCACGTGGAAGCGTGAAGAATATAAGATGATATATAGTTTAAATATTAACACAACTTCGACAGAAGTTCACGTTAACTATAAAGAAGAATCGACTTGTGTATTAATGGACAATATTAAGGAAAATTCCATTATTGTTGATTTTAAAACAAAATGTCTGATAAGATTTCATTCGAAAATTGGAATGAGAAAAAATGTAGGAAAAATAAAATAATATAATAATAATAATAATAATAATAATAATAATAATAATAATAATAATAATAATAATAATAATAACCAAAAGGAGAGTTCTGAATGGAAGCATTGTATTTGTTGGATTTTGACTTTATTAATGTGAAGAAATGATGTTTTTAGAAAATTACTGTGTGTCTGTGTGTGATAGTTTGAATTTGAGTGGATAATTTTTATAATTAAGATGACTTCCAACCGTTTTAATATTTAACAATAACTAACTCCTCCTCAACAACCATCAACGGTGATAAATTAGCAAGAATTCATTCAATTCATACGCAGTTTGCCAACGTTTCGAGCACTATGTGTGCTCCTCATCAGGGCAATTTTTATTTCTGGATCATTTTTAGAAAATAAAACTTTAAATTTCATCTGATATTATATATGAGATATCCCAGGTCAACTCAGCCAGTCCCGAAATAGTTGAATCGTTTCTTGAAGTGGGTGAAGGAAAAATTTATCAATTAAAAGGCAATTTTAGGACAGATTACAAATTTTTATTGGATTTCAAGTACAGAGTTGATAACAGACTGACAATTTTGAATAATTAATTGAGATAATAGGGAAATTCATAAAGAAATCAAATGAAGAAATTGATTGATTGAAGAAATTAGGGAATAAATGTTTAAAGTTTCCAAAATCAGTAATTTTTTGATGTTGTGAGCGTTATTATGGGATAGTTCTGTGGGTGTAGCTTCAGATTTTCCAGGAAACAATTATCGGAAGTGGTCGACCCATATAAGAAGAACTCTCCGATTTTATTCCCTCAGTGGTCCCTTTGGTCCCCTAGAATATTATTGGACATATGATAATATATCAAAATTGTTAAATATGTAACAATGATTGACTGAAAAATTCAGTACTTAAATGATAAAGATAGGTATGTTCAGTGAATTTTACTCTGACAGTCTGGATTTAAATTGCCGTACCGGTTGAATAACAATTACTGTACCATCAGGCTGAAATTTAACTCAAATTTGGCACTATTCATTTTTTACCGGAATGACATTCTTCAAATATAAAAGAATATATGATTTCAATATTACATTGATGAATATTTAATTTGTGAAATGAAGACAAATATATATTTTTCAAATAGTAGGGTAATTTCTATAGAAAATGTTTGTAAAAAAACTGTTGTCCTTTCTCAGATTGCGAGATATTGATTATAAAATTATCAGCCATCAGTAATCAGTCAATAATTTCGAATTAAGAATAAAATTATGAAGAATATCAATGATACTCACTTCAAATCACCCACGATTTGGGGCGCCGGTGCTCCCTGGACGTAGGAAATACAGCCGATGACAATGGCCATCACGAAGAATAAATTTACCATGAGCTTCATGATTAATTACAGCTTCAAACTTTACATTTTCAAATTATTGAGTGCTCACTCGTATAGTTGGAGTTTTTGTGAATTTTCTTCAACTACATTACGGCTTATACACGGAGAAAATTTCTCATTAGATAGTAAAAAGAACTCTGAGTGAAAATTAATGATCCTGGAGTCATCAAAAATAGATAAGCATTGGCATGAATTTTTCAAAAGAACACGTGTTAAATTGATATTTTTTAAAAAATCATAACTTTATTATGCAGCTCGCAGGAAAGCTGAAATTTTGCATGCGGTTCTTCAATAGATTGAAGAATCTTACAAAAAAATTTCATCAACTTCTTATATTTCCTTATAATGTCAAAAATGTAGGCAGAACATCCTTAAGATCTATTTATTTATTTTGATTTGTTCTTTCCTCAAAAAACCAAAACCAAAACTCCAGAATACCTCCGAAACTAAAACTTTTCGTTTAGTACATAAAACACGAACCAGAATAGGCCCCCTGAATTCCATCATTATAGTTTCATCTGTTCAAATATCGGTTTTTTTAAAAAAATGTATTAGAAGTTGAAAATAAAAAATTCACATTTTCATGATTATTTTTAATTCGATATACGATGAATTTATCAATTCTATTAGAATGGAGATATTATCATTAATTTCCGAACAAATGATCATCTAATTTTGATTTAATAGTTGATTGACAATGAATCATTGTCTTGATTGTTGACTTTTTATTCGTCTTCCTATTGGTCGACGGATCTAATCAACAGTTTCCTTGACTACAACGATGTTATTCATGAGAAGTTAGCAGCGCGCGTTAGCGCGCCTGTTTGTCTAGTATAACCATAAATTGAATGAAACTTTTCATTAGTAGTTAAAATCAAAATTAATTTGTTGTATGAATCACTGGGTGACAGCTGTGTTATTTATGTACTTGTGTACATGTTTATCGAGTTATGGAGTTGAAATTACAACGGGTAATGTACGTGTTGAGGGTGAGTATTTAAAAATGAGTGATTTAATTTGATAAAAAATTGATTTTGCTCCACCCATTCTTTATGAATTGTCTAGGTCAAAGGATTGGCCGCCAAGGACCAAAAATATGGGACGAGTGGAGTGAATGGTCAGGCTGTAGTGTGACCTGCGGTGTTGGAAAATTGTCTCGATGGCGACACTGTATTGCCGGTGGTTGCTCTCAGGGAGAAAAAGAACAGCAATTGAAAACCTGTACTTTTCCAGCTTGTTTATACGAAGGTGTCTATATTAAACAATGTATAACGTATTCTACAATTTTAACCTTTCATTACATAATTTTTTTTTTCCAAAAATTGATGAATTATTCATTATTCAACATCTCCATTGATTCTCATATTTCTTTGTCAACGGAATAAACAAACGATTGAGTAACCAATTTTATAGCTAGTTGATGACGCAATTATCTCAACAATCTACAAAATTGTCAATTTTTAGTAAATTTAAAACTCATCAATTGCAATTTTTCGATTTTCATTACGTGACCATTCGATTTTGATAATCACCTCCATTATTCCGCGTTTATCTCGGAAACGAGTGATTGTAGGAGAAAATTGTAGACCTTTTTTGTAGCTCGAAAAATTTCCAACAAAAAATGTCTCTTGACATTTTTTTATTGAATCACTCGTTAACGATATAATTCGACAATTTAATAGATTAACAATAATTTTCTTAATTGAAATATCGAAATTTTCAAATTTTACGATTAAAAATAAATAATCCATCTATGTTTATGTTTAACAATAATTATTAATTAATTATTTATACATATTTAACAACAAAAAAAAAATATTTTTCACAATTTTTAATTATTCCTTTTTTCCTCTCAATTTTTATGAAAAAAAAAAAGATGGTAAACCAAAGGTTTGGGACCAATGGGGCAAATGGTCATGCTGCAGTACATCCTGTGGACTTGGTAAAGTATCACGATGGCGTCATTGTGTAGCCGGAGGCTGTGCTGCTGGTGAAAAAGAGGCGCAGATAAAAAAATGTAATCTCGGTGATTGCATTGAATAATGACTCAATGATTTCTATTTACTCGTGTTAAATACATCCTCAGTCTTGTATATAGTTGGTAAAGTCATGTTATCATATTTTTGTGACAATTGTGATCCAGATGGGGATGATGATGATGTTGGAGATGTATCTTGATTCTTTGATTTCTGTAAAAAAAAAAAAAAAAATTGTCTCAATAATTGAAAAATAATTTTTAAAAAAATTTTAAAAAATCACTAGAAATATGTACAATTGCTTGTGCACCGTATCAAGTATCACACATGTTAAGAAATAATATATAAAATTACGTACAAAGAGTGAAAGTGGATTGAGGATACCAAAAAGACGATCAGAAACTGTCGCGTTACCACCTAATTCAGCCTCAGCAGCCTCAACAGCATTTTCTAGCTTCAACAGGTCAATGCTCGCTCTTGCAACAACATGCTCGAGTGCGTCAATGCGTTTACACAGTTCCACAAGTGCTGGATTTACTGAACGAAAGCGAAGTAAATGTTCATATGTACATTCTGCCCGTAAATTTTGTACCTGTGGCATTGATTAATACTCCATAAATATCATTGATATTCTCTAATAATCTCGGTGAGCAAAATGTTAATAAAATACTCATTAAATACCACTTGACTATTTTTTTTTCCAATTCTATCATCAGATCATAAAATGTCAATGAAAAAAAAAAAAACATCAATCACGTTTTTATGATTTATCTCAGAAACTATTGATCCTAGCTAAAAATATCAAGAGACATTTTTTTTAGAGAATTTAATTTTCTAAAAAAAATATCTCTTGACATTTTTTCGTTAAATCACTCATTATCGAGATAATTCATTATTAAGTAAAAAAGTAAAAATTGATAAATTAATAAATTGTTAATAAACAATTAAAAAAATGATTAGAAATGTAATTGTTCATTGAATGCAACTATTACACAATATATTTGTTCACTGAGGTCTCTTTAATACCAGTGCCTGCACTTCAACTTTTACTGACCATTCCAACGATTGACTCGAACTCCTCAAGGCGAATCAGCATTTCATCCACTGCCTCATGAACACCTACTGTCTGTACATGAGAGGTTATGGATAAAATTCAAGTGATAATTAAGGTCTCAATGAAACCAATTATTTAATGTCTTCTAGCTGACTTTTGCATGCACAATAATGCCAATTTTCAACAATTTATTCTACTATTTCACTCGTTTATGAGACAAACAATTGAAAAAAAAAAAAAAAAATTGTATACCTGAGTGGGTAAATCAACATGAAGATACGATGTGTAATCCCTCGCAGTCTGTTCAATCATTCTGTCATTGATATTAGTCTTCACTTCTTTCTTCGACATTTCTGAATATTAATTTCACAATTTAATCACTCAAAACATTTTAATTCAGGTATTTTATAACACTTTAAGGGTGTAATAATTTTTTTCACCAATTTTTGCTCATTCTACTGTTCTAGGGAATTCCCCAGAAGATATGATAAAATAATGACGCATAAAAAATAAATTTAAAAAATCTAACTCTTCTCTACACTCTCTCGTATACACCTCCAATCTGAGAATGTAGGACGCAAAAAGTGAGAGGATCATCGCTAAAATAAAAAATATAAAAAAACTTCAATTCGATTCAATAAATTTTGCAACATTTTACATGATACTAATCCTATTAAATACATCATATATAATAATTTTACAAATTCACACATTACCATAATTATTTCGACATCATTACCCGAAAAAAAAAAAAATTCAATTTTAATGCAATTTTTTGAATGAATTCAACGAAAATGAAATTCTTAAAAATTTACAAATTTTTTTAAAAAATTGTATTTTTGAAAAAATTTGCAAATTTTTTTTTTTTTTTCTAATAAATCAGGAAATAAATTGATTTCAAGGATTTCGTGTGATAAATTCACAATTATTTGAAGGCGGGTCAGTAACAGTAGTCCACTCGTAAACATATATAATACACGAGGTGAACGGGTAAAAGAAGAAAAAGTATACTCTCTTTCGGTCTCGATGGATTTAAAAAAAAATAAAAAAATAAAATATCGTATCCATGTAATTCATAAAAGTGGGGAGTAAGGATTGTACGAGGTTCTTAACTTCTACCCAAACACTGGTCACTCCTGACTAAAATATACGAGTGAGTGGCAGTGAGTGAACAACTGTCTCTAGTAACGCATGTACATATTCGCTAATAGTGAGTAATAATGGTATATAATTTTCTCTTAAAAATTAAATAATTAATTGAAAATTTTTTACACTTGTAAAAATCTTCCAAATGATGATTAATATTTTTTTTTTGAGAATTAATTAATTATCTCGATAGGTAGTAGAATTAGAGAGAAATGTCAAGAGACATTTTTTTGAGAAAATTTTGTCCTCTAAAAAAAATGTCTCTTGACATTTTTCTCTAAAAAATCACTCATTATCGAGATAAATGGATAATTAATTTAACACTTTTTATGAAAAATTGTTTATTGACATCTCATTAAACACTTGATTATCTCAGTAATTATTAGTTTTATTAAATAATATCAAGAGACATTTTTTGTGGAAAATTTCCTCAGCCTCAAAAGAGCTCTTATAACATATTCCCCTAGACCTCTTCATTTCCGAGATAAATGAAAAATTATAAAAAAAAAAAAACTCAAATTCGATTTATTGCACGTCACAATTTTGAACAAATCTATTATTTCACGGTCTGTCGATTGTCGAGTTTGCGTAGAATTGAATTAATTCATAATCGTCAGTATAAAAATGTCTCTGTCCCAACGATTTTATTTTTTTCTACGTTTCATATCAAAAAAATATAAAAAATTATTATCCCAAACTAATCGAGTATTTTCGAATTAACTGGCCAGACCAAAACATAATTATCATGCATGAATGAACATGAATTTTCCAGTAATATCAGTGCAATTTCCGTGTTGATATCGCCCTCAAATTATGCAATTACGTGTAGAAAGGATTCAACATTATGCTCAGAGATTAATCAAAAAGTGTTTTACTCGATTAACTTGACAAGTGCAATGAAAAAATTGCCATTTTTCCACTCTCAATTCGCAACTAATAATTTTTTAAACATTATTCCGTAAATGTTGAGTCATTTACGGAGAGTTTTAGGAATATTCCATGAGGTATTTGATATCTGGAGGGTGAGAGTATTTTTCCATTAATTCTTCGCGTTCGAATGAGAGACTTGAATTGTGTAATATTACAGTTCAACATCATTAATCTTTTTTTTTTTTTCATTTCCGAAGATTAATTAACTGAATTTCTACAGTTGTTAATTTCACTCATGATGGTTTTTAAGAAAATATCTCGGTATCTGTGAGAGATGGGCGAATTTTGATAAGGACCTTTTTTCTAGGGTTGATTGAGAGCTACAAAAAAGGTCTCTATGAAAAATGTTCTATCTCTTCTCTGAACGAAGATATTCACTAAAAACTAAACGCGTTTTTTTTTCGAAATTTCAATATTTTTTAATTTTATGAAAAATTTTACGATAAAAATTATTTTTCAATCACTATTAAATATGAAAAATTGATTAAAGATGGCGGACATCAAAGTGAATGATGAACCAACCGAGATCCAATCGTTTTACAATGGTAAAACGTTGTTTATAACTGGAGCATCGGGTTTTATGGGTAAAGTACTCCTGGAGAAGGTGTTGTACAGCTGCAGTGGTATAGAGCGTATCTACATTCTCCTGCGCTCAAAACGTGGTCGTACACCTGAGCAAAGAATTGAGGATATGTTTAAAATTCCCGTAGGTACATTAGCTCCATTAGATTTTTGATAAATATGTAATTATCTCAGTAATTAGTGATTTTAGGTGAAAATATCAGAGGACATTTTTTTGTAGCTGACAATATTTTACACAAAAAAAGGTTCTCTAAAATAAAAATTTTTCCAATCAGTTGTTCGAGAGACTTCGAAAATCACAACCAGATGCCATGAATAAAATAATTCCATTACCCGGTGATGTAACACTACCCGATCTCGGGTTAACGAAAGCCCAGGGGGATCTTCTCGCGGAAAAAGTGCATATAGTCTTCCACGCCGCGGCGACCTTGAAACTCGAAGCCAAGCTCAAGGACGCTGTCGAGATGAATACAATTGGGACGAATTCGATGCTGCAATTGGCGAAACGAATGAAAAATCTGCAAGTTTTTGTTCATTTGAGCACGGCTTTCTGTCATGTCGATCAGGAGGAGCTACATGAACGGGTTTATGATGCTCCTGATGATCCTCATGAGGTCATGAGACTTGTCCGGTGGTTGAAGGAGGATGCACTGGACCTTATCACTCCGAAGTAAGTCATGAGATTGATTTAGTGGTGAAGGATCGATTTTTCATTTTTTGTAATTTTTTCTTCTGGTAAATATCGATTTATCTCGATTTTCGATATATATATATATATCGATTCATTTCGATATATCGAATTAGTTCGATATATTTCGATGTATCAAATTACTTCGATATATATCGATATGTCGAATCATTTTGATATATATCGATTTCTTTCGATATATCGAATCATTTCGACATATATCGATCAACTTTTTTTTTGCCAACAGCAACCACTCACATGCTAATAACAAAAAACCCATTTCGAAGAGAAAAATAAAATACAACAACTGCTATTCATATTATTTTTATGATTTTGTCCTTTGTAGACTTCTCGAACCCCATCCGAACACATATACATACTCAAAGAGATTGGCAGAGACATTGGTAGCCAATGAGTATCCAAATATGCCTTGCGTCATCGCGAGACCTTCAATCGGTGAGTGGTCAAGGTTAAAAAATCTTCGCAGAGATGAAACTAAAATGATCCCATCGTTTTCTCATTATGAATCACCTATGAATAGGTTAATTGTCAATTTATCTCGAGAACGAGGAGTTTTAGGCGAAAATGTCACAAAACCTTTTTTGTAGATAATTAAATTTCCAGCAAAAAAGGCCTCTTAACATTTTCTCCTAAAATCGCTCGTTATCGAGATATTTTCGATTGAATTTTTAGTCACACCGGCGTGGGAAGAACCCCTGCCAGGATGGGTGGACAGTCTCAATGGTCCCGTGGGACTCATCGTGGGGGCTGGAAAGGGGGTGATTAGATCGATGCACTGCAATGGAAATTATCATGCTGAAGTGGTTTCCGTTGATTTTGCCATAAATGCACTTATTGCCATTGCACACAGAGTTGGAAGTGCCAGGGAAAGGTATTTCATGGATAATCTCAGAATCTAGCGGAGATGGGGTAATTTTCATAAGGACCTTTTTTGTAGATCTTATTCTACTCTATAAAAAAGGTCCTTACCAAAATTGCGCTACCTTCTCTAGATTCCGAGATATTCCGGGAGAACAATTTGTTTCAAAGTGAACTTCAATTATTCCTGGAAGGAGATAATCCAGTGTTGATCAGACTTTAATTTTTGATGAATATCTCTGAATCTAGAGGAGATAGCGGAATTTTTGTAGATACCTTTTTTGTAGAGCAAAGTGAGAGCTACAAAAAAGGTATTCATGGAAATTTCCGTATCTCCCTTCACTTTCAAGAAATCCAGTAAAACGTGAATGGAAAAAAAGAAAAAAAAAATTTAAAGATAATCTTTTCGCGAATGAAGAAATTAACCGTAATATGGGGTTTCAGATCTCCAAATATTCCGGTTTTCAACATCACTCAAAGCCGAGTAGTTCCAGTTACATGGGCGGATGTACTGGAGAAAGGAAAATCGGTTGCATATGAATTCCCATTTGATGGGGCAATTTGGTATCCAGATGGGGATATAAGGAGCAGCAAATTTGTTCACAATTTATTCGTTTTTTTCTTTCATATTATTCCTGCCTATTTCATTGATTTTCTCATGCTGATATTCAGGCAAAAACGTTTGTGGGTATTTAGAGAATAGAAATAGTCAATTTTTCTTTAATTTCACTCTAGAACAAATCAGTTTTTTTTTAAATATCTCGGAATCTAGAGGAGATGGCGAAATTTTTAATGGGACCTTTTTTGTAGAGCTAAATGAGATGTACAAAAAAGGTCTCTATGAAAATTCCGCTAGTTCCTCTGGATTCAGAGATATTCGGTGAAAACTAAAGTTTGGAATGAGTGAAATTGATTGTTCGTAACTGAATTTCTTAAGAAAACATGTATTATGGATTTTTATAATCCCACAGCATGGTTCGCATTCAGAAGAGAATAACTGATGGTCTAGAGGTGTTGCAATACTTCACAACGAGGGACTGGGTCTTTCACAATACGAATTTAATGAATTTGTGGGATAAAATGAGTCCACAGGATAAATCACTCTACAACTTTAATTTTCTCTCTATCGATGATCTTGAGTACATCAGGAGGATAATTCTTGGGGCAAGAGTGTACTGTATGAAGGAAAAAATTGAGAATCTTCCGAGGGCACGAATGCACCTGAAATTGTCAGTAAATTTTGTAAAAAAATTAATATCCATTTTCGATAAATATCGAATTATCTCGTGAACAACTGATTTTAGAGAAAAATGTCAATAGACATTTTTTGTACAGAATCAAATTTTCCACTAGAAATGTCTTTTGATATTTTCCTTTAAAATCAGTTATTCACGAGATAAATAAGAAATTGGCTGAATTTTTTTGTTACAGACTTTACGTGATTCACCTAATTGCAGTTTATGGGTTTTATTATCTCGTTCTATCTACAATAATTAAGAATTTCGAGTTTACGAGATACTGTCTTGATTCGGTAACTGAAAAAATGAAATTTCTACCAATTCTTGGACGATTCGTTGACAGAGCTGCTCCTGCATAAATCAATTATCATTAAAATTGGAGAAATTTGAATTTTTTCAAAATTTTCGCGGATAAATCATCAATTTGATTTCAATAAATAAATAAGTAATTCTCTTCTTAATTTTTGATTGTTCTCATTTTTTTTTTTTTTTTTCTCAAATCTGTACAAAATTGTCAATTCAATCTATCGAAATTATTCATCAATTATAATAGATATAATATATTTCAAATTGACAACGTAAACAAGATAATTTCTTTACAAATTACAATTATTTTAATCCATTTGGAAATATAAAAAAATGTTATTTTCCACATTTTTCATATTATTAATTTAATCTTAATATTCTAAGACAATCTCATTGATTTATCAATATCAATCGAGTAATTATCATTAATCTAATATCCTTGGTCATTTTTATTTTATACCTTAAACCCTAGCTACATGAAAGAACATTTTCTTGGACCTCCATTATGTTGAAAAAATGGAAAGTAATGAGAAATAATTGCACGACTTAAAAATTACGAGGTAAAACATTGACAAATAATTTGTATTATTCAATTATCTCAAGAACTAGTGATTCTAGGGTAAAATGTCAAAAGACATTTTTTCTTGGAAATTTAATTCTCTACAAAAAAGGTCTCTTGATATTTATCTCTAAAACCACTAATTAACGAGATAATTAAATATTCAATGAAAAGAAAATAATCGACTTTTTTAAAATGTCAAATTTGACACTTTCGTTAATTATCCATTTATCTCCTTAATCAGTGAGTTTAAAGGGAAATGCGAAAAGACATTTTTTATCAGAAATGTAATTATCTACAAATAATGTCTCTTGACATTTTCCCCTAGAGTCACTCGTTCTCAAGATAAATGATAATAACGAAATATCAAATTTGTAAATCTAGTCGTTATCTTCTCTCAACCAATTTTGTTGAAAATTTTTGAAACATATTTTTACGCTGACTCGTGTGTCGCCACAGTATGTGCAACATAAGTGATGCTTTAGTATGATAAGGTGTTTGTGCTCGTGCTGATGCACTCACTGGACAACGATAACACCTGAGATATTTGGTAACGCAATTGTCGATATCATTATCTTTTTTTCTTTTTCTCTCCACCTCTTCCTCTTCCTCAATTTCAGCCTGTGTCAAGACTTTTCGTGGCTCTTTCTGTTTTCTTCTGCTTCGACCATTTGAGAGAATCTCACTGGTGTAAATTAATTATATAATAATTAATTAATTAATTGCAACAAATTTATCAATTTGTTAAGAATGAAAAAAAAAATGAATTTTTATTCAATTTTAAAATGAATTTAATTAGTGTCAGACCTGACATATGTCCAGTTATCCTCGTTTTGTGTGCGTTGTTGATGTTTATTGCCATTTATGGCGAATTATCACAATTACCATCTTGTGGCTGCTACCACCGCAGCACTGTGTTGATACAACTTTCATTTAATTTAATATTTTACAATTATCATTTTTTTTTTTTTTTTTTTTTTTTTTAGTACTTTAAACGTGTAAACATCAAGTGCATAAAAAATAAAAATAATAATGGAACAAAAAACAAGAGGCAAAAACAGAAAAATGAAAACGCAAACAAAACGAAAATAAAATAAACATAAAAATAACTGACGTAAATTTTGTGTAAATATTTAATAAGAAAAAATATAAACAAAATATTCGAGGAAGAGAAATAAAAAAAACTGAAATGTCATATTACGTTAACAATATGTACAAGCAAACGGTAATACGTGACTAAAGTGCTAGATTAACTCATAATTTTTCATATTTTTTTATTCTTTAAATTGTAAAAAATTTACTCACCCGAGAATTGTCGTTGGTGGTGGGACAACAGCAACAGCTGGAGCTGGAAATACTGGAGGTCCAGGGGGTGGTCTACCACCTCCTGCAGGACTATAAACATTGATTATTTGAATGTATAAATAATTCAGATTTTTGAATATTTTCTTAAATGTTGAATTAATCGATAATTAGTGATTTTAGAGGGAAATGTCAAAAGACTTTTTTTGTAGAGAATTTTCCCCTCTACAAAAAAGATCTCTTGATATTTTCCTCTAAAATCCATACTTTCTCAGATAAATTCATAAAAAAGAAAAAAAATGATAATCTTACTGGACAGAATCATGTCTATTTATCGTTGGAGCAGGTGCAGGTGTAGCAGTTGGTGCTGTTGGAGTTGATATTGCAGGCGATTGAGTACATACTGGTGCTGTAGTACTACCAGATGTATTCCCCGTATTTATACGATGTACATGAAGCTGATGTAGTTGTAATTGTGATACATCTTCACCAAGAAATGAACACCTCGAGCATTGACGTTTATTATGAACTTTTAGTACATGAGTGGACAAACGCTCGGCCCTTGCCGCTTTATATTCACACAGGGCACACGCAAAGGGCTTCAAATGAGTATTTAAATGACGTTTTAAACACCAATTGTCAACACCACTCCAAGAGCAGTAGCAACAGGTATATCTGCAGAAGATAAATTCAATCAATACGTTAATTTTTGCTGAATATCTCTGAATCCAGTGGAGATAACAAAATTTTCATTGAGACTTTTTTTCTACAAAATTTCCTGAGCTATAAAAATGGTCTGTATAAAAATTCTCCCATCACCCTTAAATTCCAAGATATTCACCAAAAACCAAAATTACCTTCTCTCTTGTGCCCCTTTGGCACCCTTCACATGACTCTTGCTGTTGCATCCAGTATTCTGTATCCTTCTATTACAATGACTCTCCTGAATAACTCCAACACTTGTCATACTCGCTGTCTGATAGAGGGCAGGTGTTCCAACAACACCACCAGTACCCTGTGTTGTTTGCAACTGATAGCTCTTGTTGTTGTTGTAATTAGTTGTATATGTACCATTTATATTTGTATTATTGGTATTTGTATTACTCTCATGGACTGTTTTATTGCCATTTGTACTCGGTGTTCTTCTTATCTTTGATAATTCGTACGTGTGCTCTCTGTGCATTCTTAGAAAATGCTTTTTCACGTGATCAGCACGATTGAATGGCTTGTAACATACATAACAGTGAAATGGTTTTTCTTCTCTGTGAATATTCTCGTGTCTTGTATATAAATCACGTCTATCTGTGCCGTAGGGACAGTATGGGCATGTGTAACGTTTACCACTTGATGGAGTTGTTGAGGTAGTCATGGTTGGTGGATTCTACAAAATTTATCAAATTTATATTATTGTTTTTTTAACATTTCTTGGGGGTATATTTACCGTGTGCAGATGCTGGGGCGATGTACTAGGTAATTCTTGGAGCATAAAGGGAGTTGTTGCGGGTAAAAGGGCAGCTGGTACTGTCTGAGTCTCTTGTGTTCTTCTGGAAGGTGGTGCCTGTCTCTCTGCTCTGTCACGCACTCTCTCCAGGTAAGTTAATATATCCTCAAGTTTAACATCACTCTGTAGGTAATCTTTTCTTCCTGAGTGATGACGATTTCTCGAATCATCGAATATTCGTGATGAGTGCAACTCCATAAAGTGTTCAGCCATATCTCTGGGTCCACCATTCATACAATTGCCTTGAGGGATTTTTTTTTTTTAAATTAAAAATTGAATTATCTGGGAAATGAGTGGTTTTAGAGAAAAATATCAAGAGACATTTTTTATTCAAAATTTCTCTCTCTACAAAAAAGATCTTTTGACATTTTCTTCTTAATCCACTAGTTTTCGAGATAAATGAAGAATTTAAGAAAACAAGTTGAGGATAATTGAAAGAAAAACTGAAAAATCAACTTTACCACATTCATAACATCGCCAAGTTGATTTTCCAGCGTGATAAGCAGCTATTCGACTGCCATCAGTGCCCTTGAGCGGTTCTTCATCGCATGTCCAATTGCCATCATCTGAATCTGTTCCATTTTCAGTGTCTTCGTCATTTTTGTACGATACTGAAGTTTCAAATTCATTCTGTACACTAGATGCTGCAGAGTAACAATTAATAATTTTTTTTTATCTTTATTTCTATTGATAAAAAATTTGTTTTATTCATTAAATACAGATAATCCTTACTTCTGTGATCAGGATCATCACCATACAATTTTCTAGTTATCTCTTTGAACATATCCTCGTAGCAGTCTAGCCTGCCAATACCTGTTGTACCGCTTTCCATGATTTTATTTTTTTTCTCAGTAAAGGAAAATGTGAAAGCCGAAGCCAACTGTCCACCCCCCTGTGAGGAGGGACCGAGGCCAATGGGTTTTACCCCCTTCTAGGGTACCTTTCCTCAGCTACCTGAGACATTCAAGGACATTTAAGATGAACATAAATTTATCATTGGCATTACCAAAAAAATTTTCTTACCATTACAACTAAATTTCTTGTGTAATTTGAAAAGAAAAAAAAAAAAATTGATGAATTCATGAATATCTTGGTAACCAGTAGGAATATAAAAATTTTCATAGAGACCTTTTTTGTAGAGAAAATCAAGAGCTACAAAAAATGTCTCTACAAAAATTCCGCCATCACCTCTAGATTTCCCACAATTCCCCAAAAACTTTTGATATTGTCTCAAGACTTGAAAACAAAGAAAGAAAAAAATGTTCCCTCTAGACTGGATCAATAATATATCGATTACCCCTCGGTATCCCTTGTACGCAAGCGTCAACCGTCGATTAAATCCACCCACATACGAATAAACCCATCAAACATTGAGGCGCAACCAAAGTATCGATTATTCTTCATGAAATCCTCATGCTATCGTCATCCTTAGAAACAGAAAAGTTCTTCTCTCTTGTGTCACAACTCGTCAGGGGAGGCGAACTCGAAAAGGGGGGGGGGGGTGATAGGAGAACCACGGGGAGGAAGAAAGGGGGGGGGGGGAGGGGGGAGGCCGTCTAAACCACTGGATAAATCAATATTTTCCCTTCAACGATAAACCGTTTTCTCCCTCGGAAAATATTCCAACAACTGCGAGAAAATATTTCCTCTGGATTTTTCCGAAAAAAAAAAAAAAATTCCTCCAGAAAAATCGAAAAATTGCCAAAAAAAATATAATTATTATTTTGTGAAAATTTTACGTTGAGGAATTTTTTTTTTTTCTTCTTGAAATGTCTTGTACAAAGGGGAGGCCTTGGGCCACCCTTGTTACCCCTCGCGCATGCGCACTGTTGGGCCAAGTGAGAAAGAAGAATAAGCCCACCGTTATCCCCATAACCCAGGCGACAGCCTTCAAAAAATAAAAAGAGAGGATAAATGTGTGTGAGAGAGAGAGAGAGAGAGGATCGAGCCCCCGAACGGTTTGTGTTTCAGGTCAGATACAGCCAACCCTGTTGTTGCCCGTCTCAACCCAAGCGTCATCCGTTCTCTAAACTACGCACAGAAGTGTCTAACCACGTTTTTCTATCCAAAAAAATTTTTTTTTTTTTTTTTTTCAACAAAAATATGTGATAATTCCCCCCTGAAATTGCAATTTTTCAATTTTAACGATAAACAAAAAAAAATATATATTTTCCTTAAAAAAGTGAATGAATGAGAATGAGGAAGTTGAGTGAAACAAATAAATACCGTGAATTCTATCAAAAAATCATTCAAAATTAAAAAACAAAAATACTTACCCAAAAATTTCACTTATGAATAATCCTCTCAATTGTTCACAATCACCCACCAAAAAAAAAAAAAAAAAAAAACCATAAAATTACCTTCAATAAATCAATCACAACCGTTAAATCACATAACAATTAAACAATAAATTATGAGAGATATACAATTATCTATTATGCCGGGGATTTTTCAGTTATTTTAACCGAATAGAAATTGCAGGTTGTTTCCTCGACGGCTGTCGGGTGGCGAGTGGGTGGGCAGGCGGGGTGGCCGGGTGGCACCAGTGGGTGGTTGGGTGGGCCATTTTCAGTGTGGGTGGGAAGGAGTGGGGTAACGGGGGGAGGGGAGGTATACTTCCCCCTCTCCTCACTCCCCCCCCTCCCCCTCCCGCCACCGACTCTAGCTTTTGTAGTCTCCATTCAACGGAATATATTCGTGGAAAGGGAATGGTCTAGAGTAGTTGTGTATGTGTGTCTTATGAAGACATCCTAGGTATATATATATATACATATTTTTTTTTTTTTTGGGATGTGTAGGTAAGGCTTACACACATACACGTAGGCTATATCCTTTGAAAATGATTTTTCATCTCTTTCTCTTGGGTTTATCCCTACTCCTGAGGAAGATCTACTGGTCACATATACATGTATTTTGGCCCTCTGCCACTCCTTCCAGATACATCTCCCACCTTGTGGGATATATTTTTCTACAGCTGTTTTGTCCTTGTTTGAGAGGGGAATTTTCTACTGTCTCTCTTGTGGGGGATTTTGGGAATGGTCACATCCAGCCACCCGCACACGTGTTTCGTGTGTTGAGAATTGTTGGTGAGGTTTTTTTTTTGGAGAGGGGGAGGGAGAGATTTCTATGGTGAATTATATGAGTATTACGACATTTTTGTTGTTTTGTAATTATTTTTTAAGAATTTTTTGAGAAAATTTGATAATTTAATTTTTCAAGGATTCATGGGGGAGTGAATTATCTCGGTTATGAGGGGTTTTGAAGGAAAATTGTGAGAGACATTTTTTGTGGGAAATTTTGTGAGCTACAAAAAACATCTCTTGATATTTTCTTCTTAAATTACTCGTTCATGAGATAAATGGACTTTTAGTGGTTTAACTTTTTTTTTTTTTTTTCTTGAGGGACTCACTCGTCACTGTGACGTAATAGTCCAGAGGGCAGTAGTGAACGCGGGGGTGTATTCATAGTTTCCTATATTATCTACAGATTGTTCAACTCCTTGGGTAAAACAGGAATTATCATTCCAGGTGTCACCACCTGACGGTTTCACATATTTAAAAAAAAAAAAATCGAAAAGCTCAATTTTCTAAAAATTTCGCTTTAAAAAAATTGAAATTTCAATTCAAAAATTGATATTTTATCACTATATTCAATATTTTGAATAAATGATCTTCTCGAAAATTTAAAAAAAAAATTCATCCCCTATTTTCCCCCCAAAAAAAAAGCATCACCCAAAACTTCTGAATGGGTGTAAAATTCTAGTGATAAAAATCAAGACAAAGATAAAAACATTGAGACAAGAAACAACAATCTGCGTCTGCGCTAAACTCTCCCCATATTTTCTATTTTTCCAAGCGGATCCATCAGAGTGTAGTGGAGGCCGTCAGCGCTGCCGGACCGCCATATTGGCAATTTTACCCATCACACTGAATTTTCCGAAAGAGGGAAAATAAAACAAGCAAGAGAGAAAAAGACTTACCCTAGTGTTCAGATACTCAGAGGACTCACCTAGGGTCTGAAACAAAAAAAAAAAAAAAATCAGAACCTTTTATTTAAAGAAAAAAAATGACCTCAGTGACAACAAATTGACAAAAGTGTAAAAAAACATTTGTTCATAAAAATTGAATAAAGACTTTTTTTTTCCCCCTAAAACTTGAATTTTTTATTTTTCTTCATTTCATCTAATTTTAATTCTAGTGAAAAAAAAAAATTTCGAGTGGGGCTCAAGTTTTCACAAATTTATGAATTAGAGAGTCAAAGGAGATAAATCGACGTTGGTGGCCTCGTTTGAGGGGGGGAGGGAGGGGGGTAGTCTACACATGACACCAAGTGACAGTGTGTCTGACTATAAAACCCTATGACTCCGTGTAAAAAGAGGGGAAAATTGTTGTAATGATAATAACAATTGTTTGATATTTTATTAAAAATTCATCATCAAACGTAAAATGATGAAAGTATTAATGAATCTATTGTGTCAATGAGATAATATTGACAATAAATTGACACTTTGACTTATTTTTTTTTGAACATGTGAGGGGATGGGGGGTGGGGGAGGGTTATTTGTGTTGACTCGGTGTGTAAGTGAAAGTGTTTAATTTAGTGTCAAATAAGTGATTCATCATAAATTGGATATAATCACATGAAATTTGTGAGTGAACAAAAAAATTTTGAATACTCAGTCATAAAAGGAGTAATTGAGTATGAGTGGTTGAAAAATCATTAAAACAAAGAGAAAAAAAAAAATATTCAAGTGAGTTGGTGGCATCATACGAGGTCGCACACCCGCCAATCAATACCGCACAGATACTCTTGTTCCGCAAGCTCCGAACTTGTTATATACGTTGACGCAAGCTCGTGAGAATGTTTGAGGGATTTTTACGGTGGGTGGCAGCACTTATTCATGTTCAATCATAATTGCTCATAAAAAAAAAATCAGTGGACAGCCGGTTTAGAGTGAAAAATATGATTGTGAGCGAGTTTTGAGTGGTTGTGAGTAATTTGTGAGTCAAGAACGCTCAGAACATGAGTTTAGGATTTAATTTTCAAGCATTTGTTGTTCAATATCATTCGGAGAATATTGAACAATCACCGAGTCATAAATATCACCACAAATGATTTATGAGTATTATCATTACTCGGAGATATTGAGCGAAATTCGCTCGAAAGTGCTCACACAAGTGTTAAATTGCTCTAGATTGGTGGAAAATTGTTTTTTTTTTTTTAAATTCAATTTGTTGAAAATTGTGCGCGGGAAATGATGAAAGGCATGCGCAGTGTTACACCTGTAATATCGTTAATTACTATGAGTTCCTGGTGCAGGGATCGCGAGGTGGCGTAGGTGGATATTGTGAGAGAAATTTGAGAGGAAGTGGAAGAGGTTTTGAGGGGTCAGAAAAGTGGATACTGTTGGTTTTCTTTTGGTGAAAGATTGGGAAGTGGGTGGAGGGAAGGGAGAGGAGATTATTAGAGGATCATAGAGCTGATTGAGAGAGAGAGGGGGGGGGGGGGAGGGAGGAGGAGAGGGTGCAGGGAGCATGCGGGAGTCGGGCGAGGCCCTTGGACTCGGGTTTAAATGATCAGGTGGTATTTATCTTGATAATCTCGAGAATTTTTGAAAATTTTTGGCGGAGAGGATAAAAATCCCCAGTGGTGTCCACTCACCCCCCTCCCCACCTACATCTGTCTCAGCATAGCTGATTGTCGTTGGGGGGTTGAAAAGTTGGAGATTGAGAGCCATTGGGGAGTTGGATTCAGACACTTGTTGAGAGGCGAGCAGTGCTCGCTCTCAAGCGGATGGATCATGTTAGAGGTGAGCATCATCGGCTGATACTCATGACTTGGTTGACAAGGTCCTGGAGCAGAACAATTTCATTGTGATTAGTTTTTTGGGGGATATCTTTGAATCTAGAGGACATCTCCTCTAGATTTCGAGATATTTGTCTTTGAAGTAGACGTTGAATCATCTTTCAGTTGTTTTTGTTGTTGTTGTTATTGATAATTGATTTATTGTTGATGACGCATAGATGCCGAGCGGACTCGGTGCGACTTCAATGGGAATAGGTGTTAGTCACGGAAGTGGTACAGAGGGTGGTTGTCGTCTTCGTGCCTCTAGTCAGGGCTCACAACAACAAACAACTGGAAATCAGGGATCAACAACGGGTACTGGACAACAGTCTGATCAACAACAACAATCATCACAGCTCCAGGATGTTCAACCACAGCAACAAGTTAAACAGGAGCAGGGCCAACAGAGAATTGGACACGGGGGAAGATCGAAAAAGGATAATTGCTGTTTGTGCTGGTGCTGTTGCTGCAGTTGCTCGTGGTATTGACGTTCCTTTAATAATTTATTTAGGGGTTGTTGATGTTTTCATATTGTTTTTGAATGTATTTGCCGGATATTTTTAATAGTAAAATTAAATTTTATGAATCTACTTTAGGGTCAGTTCTTTGATGATGAATATCTTGGAATGTAAGGGAGATGGCGAAATTTTTATTATAACTTTTTTTGTAGAGAAAAATAAGAGCTACAATAAAGGTCCTTATGAAAATTTTGCTATCTAGCTCAAATTTTGAGTTATCCTCCAAAAACTGAATCCCTAGAATGTGAGAATTTTAAGTGAAACAGCCAATATCAATCAGACTTTAATTTTTCTTCAGTATCTTTAAATTGAGAGGAGATAGAAAAATTTTCATTAGGACCTTTTTTGTAGCTCTCGTTTTTCTCTATAAAAAAGGTCTCTACAAAAATTTCACCATGTCCCTTCAATTCCGAGATATTTAACTTTTAGAATTCCCAAAAAAATAAAAATGTTATTGCATATATTTGAAATACATCCACGTCACATAAATTATTTTGTTATTTTATTATTTATTATATTGAATTGGGAAAAAAAACAACCACCTTTGATCAATGTTGTGTTGTTCCATGAGAATGGAGTTGCTGACGGTTGAGAGAGTAAACGGGCCGTTTCGGTGGCAGTGATCGTTCGGGTCGCCGAACGAGATTCGTCGAGGGGGGGGGGGGGGGGAGTTGAGTGGGAGTGAGTGAGTTTTTCGAGGGGAAGGGTGGATAAACGAGTGAAGCGCTTGCGCAACTGTAAATAAATATTGTTTGTCGCATGTGTATTAGCGTTTTAGTGCACTCTGGGTAAACGTTTACGTTTATATTCTATTCGATTTTTCTTTTTCTATTTGTTTCATGCGGCATACAGGAACAAATGGTAAGGCTTTTACACTTGAAATGAGGTTGTGAGAATTAGATTGAACATAGGGGATGAAAATAAACTAAAAATTAGAAGACATCAGTTTTTAGCGGATAACTTGAAATCTAGAGGAGATGGAGAAATTTTGGAGGTGACCTTTTTTTTAGAGTAAAATGAGAGCTATAAAAAAGGTCTCTATAGAAATTTTAATATCTCTTATAGATTGCGAGATATTTTTGATTTAAAAAATTTCTTCAAAATTTTCAAGTTTTGTCATTTCATTCAGACTTCAGTTTGTTATTGAATATCTCTAAATCTAGAGGAGATAGCGAAATTTTTATATAGACCTTTTTTGTAGGTCTCATTTAGTATTATAAAAAAGATCTCCATAAAAATTTCACCATCTCCTCTAGATTCAAAGATATTCAAGAAAAACTAAAGTCTTACGATTGAAATTAATTGACATGTTCTAGTTTGGCAGCTGTTGGAACAAATGGTGGATCGGGTACAAATAGTGAGCCAGGAAAAAAGCGTGGAAACAGTGGTATTGCAACTGGTGATATTGTAACAAGTGGTGGTGATATGACAGTATCGAGTGCTGGTAATGGAGTTGATGGTTTAGATGGCCTCGATGGTACACCCGAGTGTTGTGGCCTAGAAGAAGTACGTTCATGGGGCACATCATTTGATAAATTAATGAGAAGTGGAGCTGGTAGAAAATTATTTCGTGAATTTTTAATAAGTGAATATAGCGAGGAAAATATTGCATTTTGGTTGGCGTGTGAACAATTAAAGCGTGAAAGCAATCCAGAAAAAATTGAGGAGAAGGCACGGTATATCTATGAGGATTACATATCGATACTCTCGCCTAAAGAAGTGAGTTTTTATTGATTATTTATTAATTATTTAATGACTAAAATACAGTTGATGAGTGATCAATTGAAATTTATCAACTCGAGATTTATTTTCGGTTAATATCTTCGAATCTAGAGGAGATGGTGGAATTTTTATACGGACCTTTTTTATAGAGCGGACTGAGATCTACACAAAAGGTCTTTACAAAAATCCCGCTATCTCCTCTAGATTCCGAGATATTTGATAAAAACGAATTTAACTCATTCGGTGCAAGTAGATAATTCAGTCTCACTCAGACATGAGACTATCAGAGTTTATCCTCGGATATCTCGGAATCTAGAGGAGTTAGCGGTATTTTGATACAGACATTTTTTGTAGTGAATTTCATGAGCTACAAAAAAGGTCTCTATGAAAATTACGCTATCTCCTCTAGATTCAAAGATATTTGTAAAAGTAATAAAAAAAATTCTTTAAATATTTGTTAACAGGTGAGTTTGGACTCTCGAGTACGTGAGATCGTTAATAGGAATATGGTAGAGCCAACACCGCACACATTCGATGAGGCACAACTACAGATATACACACTAATGCATCGTGACTCGTATCCACGTTTTGTTAACAGTGATATATTTCGTAGAGTAGCTAGACTTGGCAGTGGACCACCTAGTCCAACAGATGCTGAATCAGATAATGGACCACCAATTGGTAAATCCAAATCAAAAAAATCGGTGACGTAATTAATCGTTTAAATTTAATTAAAAACACTATTGCATTATAAATTATTACTGATAATTAAAAATACTCGTTTTATGAAACTGGAGTTTTTTCGAGATATTTCGATATCTATGAGAGATATCAAAATTTTCATAGAGACCTTTTTTATAGCTCTTAATCCGCTCTACAAAAAAGGTCATTACAAAAATTTCGCTATCTCCTCTAGATTCCGAGATATGAATTTTTGAGAAAATACATTGCAACTGAATTATCCAGAAAGAGTTGAATTAATTAAAAAAGACTCGCTCAACAATTAAAGTCCTCAAAAAATTTCCAAAAAAGACAGCAAAGGCACAAAAAAAAACACCTCATTGAAGCATTAAAACCATTGACAATCCGATAATCCACGTGCAATCTCTCTCCCTCTGATTAATTGATAATTGCATTCGACCTGTGGTGATGGCACAATTTTCATTTTTCTACTTTGTCACACACATTTTCAGAAAATGAAAAAAAATGTATTTTTTAATTTACAAAACTTTGAATGAACAACAACAATAATTATTAATTTATGGGTAATGTTCAGCTCAAATGTGCGATCGTTGTTTTTATCGAATTTATTGCAAAAAAAAAAAAATATGAAAATAGTGAGAGAGTGAAAATTTATGGGGAAAAGTAATTAGTAATTAATTAAATAAATGAAGATATAAAGTCCTAAAGAACTGAAAATTAAACAAAGAAACAGGTAAATAGATATTAATTAATGGATGAAAAAAAAAAATCGTGCTTAAGGCCTAATATTTTGTCTCTGAGAAGGTTAATAATGAGAATAATGACGCCCAGTTGATGATCGCGCATGCGCAATCGTAAAAACAGTCATTTCCGTTCGTTGGCGCATGTAGACTCAATATCACGAATTTATTTCTAGTCTTTTCTTCTAGTCAAGGGCATGAATTATTGGGATGAGATTTTAGGGGTGGATATCTGGGAATCTAGAGGAGATAGCGGAATTTTTATAGAGACCTTTTTTGTAGAGCAAAGTGAGATGTACAAAAAAGGTCTTAATAAAAATTCCGCTATCTCCTCTAGATTCTGAGATATTTCCAAAAAACTGATTCATTAAAAAATGAAATTTTTAAAAATGTTAAAAAAACGAGATTCATGAGTTTTTAGCCAATTTCTTGGAATCTAGAGAAAATAGCGTGATTTTTGTGAGGACCTTTTTTATAGAGCCAATTTATATCTACAAAAAAGGTCCTTATGAATATTTCGATATTTCCTCTAGATTCAGAGATATCGAAATCACAATTAAATTGAAAAATTGCACGAGTGAAAAAAAGGGGTGAAACCTTAAAAAAATTACCTAAAATTTGAAAAAAAATAGTTTAAGAATTATTGATAGAATACTATCGTTATAACTACTACTGATAAACAAATGATTAGATTTAAATTGAATCCAGAGAGTGGTGATACCAAATACCATTAAAATAATAATTATAAACATCTGCAATAAAATTAATGAGAGAGAATTAAAAGAAAAAAAAAAAAAAAGAGGGAAACGCTGCGCATTATAATTTAATTCATTCGGCTCACGAATTAATATATTATACTGCATATACTGCATTTAAACCAAGGAACAAAATTATATATATATAGATGTATAAATAAATAAAAATGATAAAAAATGCATTTGCAGTATCAGTCATAGCATTTGGACTACTGCCCTGTAGATATAATAGGTAGGATATACATAATAACGCAGTCGTTATTGGAACAAGTGAAATTTTAACAATTAATTATAGGAAAAATTACTGATGAATGAGTGCAACTAGTTATGACCGAAAAAAATTAAAAAATTGAATTTTTTCTTCAAACAAATATGTAAATATCTCAAGAATCATCTATTTTAGGAGAAAATGTCAAGAGAGCTTTTTTGTAGAGAATTCATTTTCCAAAAAAAAATGTCTTTTGACATTTTTTTCTAGAATCGCTCATTTTCGAGATAATTCGATATTTAATGAGATGAAAAAAATAGAGTTTATGGGTAAAGTTTGATCACTTGATTAATTAATTAAAATGGGAAAATATAGACATAAAGAGAGTGCAGGGTGCGAATATTCAGAGAGTGTGAGAATGATTAATGATATATAAATTATTTAAAAAATTAATTTGTCATTCGAGATATGATTCAAACGGATGATAAACAAAAACGTATACTAGTTCTACGTCTTCGTTGAATAAACGCACAATTTTTCTGAACCTTCGATCTCACGTTTATTTATTTAAACAATTGTTAATTTGTATATTAACCATTTTTTTATACACTAGCTGACTTTTTTCAATTCTATAAAAATTTGACATTTTTTGATATTCAATAACTCGAGATTGGCTGAGTGAAATTCAACCATTTTTTTTTCATTTTAAAGAATTTTATCAGAGCTTTAAAATGAGACCAATCTAACTGAATTTTGATTGTTTCTTCGAGAAATATTGAAGATTAAAAAATGTACATTTTGTGAAAATTTTATAAAAATGATGAGTGAAACCAATACACCTTTATTCATGTTAAAGGTAAGTGTTTTTTAGGTGTTTTAGATGTATTTGAATGTTGAGAATTTCATTGATTTAATGAGATCATTCGCACCCTGCATAATTCAGTCATTAAAAGTGTAAAATTGTACATTTATTTTTAAATTAATCATTTCATTGAATTTAAATCTTTAGTTTTTTTGTAAATATCTCGGAATATAAGAGAGATATGAAAATTTTGAAGAGGACCTTCTTTATAGATCTCATGTTGTTCTACAAAAAAGGTATCTATCAAAATTCCTCCATCTCCTCTCAATTCCGAGTTATCCACCAAAAACAAATTTCCATTTCACTAGATAATTCAAATTTTCCCAAATTTAATTTTAATTAATTTTTAAATGGACCAACTCTGTCTCTCATTTGATGTTTAGACAAAAAAAAAATCATATAAATAAAATATAACACCCATGTGTAAATAAAAGTGCTGATGTATAAAGCAATTTATAATGTTTATAGTGTTATACATGGGAATCATTAAATTTGTTGTCCAATCGTTGAAATCATGATTAATCACATAATCATCATGACGTTAAAAAAATAATAATCATAATAAATACATGACATTTAAAAAAAAAATTAAACAAATTGATCAAGTAGCAACGGGAACACCTAAATCATAAATTAATGATAAATAAATTTGAAAAAAAGAAGAAAAAAATGACTCGATAAAATAAAATGAAAAACTCTACGTTATGAGAATTACAAATGAGATAAATGCAATGCATTTGATAAAACTCTAGTCATTATTGTATATTATAAATAAAAACAATAGACAAAAATAAATAAAAAATTAATAATAATTGATAATGTGAAAATGAATTAATTATAAGACTCACTAAAGTTTGTATTTATTTGTAAAATTTTTTCACGTTTAATGAAGAAATAATTATGATTATAAATCATAAATTATAATAAATAATTCAAGTTGCATTGTGCAAAGTTTTAAAGGGCAAAAGATATAATTTAATTTATTAATTAAGGTAATTATAAATCATAATTTATGATTCAAATAATTGTGAGAAAAAAAAAGAAATATTGTAAATCATAAAAAGTGAATAAGTTGATCTGTCCTTCTCTCCGTTAATGAACAAATTTTTTTTTTCTCGAATTAATTGAATAATTGGAGGGGGAATAATTAATTGTGAAATGATGATAAAATGATTGTATCTGAGAGTTTATGATTCAAGTGAGATTTAAAATTAAAAAAAAAAAAAAATGAAATTTGTGGATTATTCACCTTGCGCCTTTTTCCAATAATATTAATTAATTAATTAATGATAAATCATTATTTATGGCACTACTGTAGCAATCAGTGTTCAATAATTTAGACGTTTTATGAGTTTTAGATGTGATGATGATAAAATTATTTGTTATAACAATAAAAAAAATTAAATAAAATTATCAATATTGAGAAAATAATAAATTTGATTTGAACAAGTCGATAAATTAAGTCTCTAATTTACCATGATTCGATCAAACCTGTGCAATCTCTATTACCCATTGCAGCTAAATCAGATATCAATAGATAAAACAGACTTTTGTCGATAAAAAAGATTTCCACAAAAAAATTTAAAAATTCCAAAAAAAATTATTCATTCAAACCATAAACATGATTTTTTTTTTCTGTACATCAAAGAATTTAATATTCCCATAATTAAAAAAAAAAGTCAAATTTAAATTCACCACAAAGTCATCACCCTCATCATCAATCTAAACCACAAAATCAACGTGTGAAATACAATATATGAAACTTTATCCATCTCGTTGTACAGTGCACAATGTACAATCTCCATGGAATGATTCCAATGCAACTTACCCTCATAAAAAAAAAGCCCTTACCCATCGTCAGAAGACCAATGAAATCCCCCCCCCCCTCCCTCGAATGCACTGGGCACGCGCTTTTTGCTGCTTCCGTTCTCGTCTTTGAAATCCATCGAGTGCGTGATACGACTTAATGATGAGGTGAGACTCCCTCCTTTTCTCTCTCTCTCTCTCTTTTCTTCATCTAATCGCCGATTGGAAAACTACGGGTACAAGGAAAGGGGATAAAAAAAGAGATTCACCAGTGTGTGTACGTGGCACCAACTAGATAACAGGAGTGACTGAGAGAGAGAGAGAGAGAGATGATAAAAGAGGCTTTTTCATTTGCTCTTATATACACGAGAAATATCTCTTTGGCGATATACATGCGTCTCTTCGGGCCACATACAGCCACGCCCCACACGCTTCATATATATACACAACTCCTTGCTCCCGAAGAGACGGCCTTCTACCATTTTATAAAAGAGCCCAGAGGAGTTTTGCACAGCCTTCGCGTTTTATGGGCGCGATATGTTTTTTCGAGAGTTGAGTGAGAAAGAGAAAGGTACTGATACCATAACCATTGGGAAGAGGGGGGGGCATGCGTATCAATTTCAAGATTATTATTTTTTTGCTTTCGTTTTTAATAAAAAAAAGTGTCAAATTTCAGGGGTGGGGGCAAAACGGGTTATTTTTTCTTCTGAAATACTGGGGCAAAATTACAAAATAACAAAATAATTTAAATAATTCCCCCCTCCCCCCCCCCCCCCCCCATAATCACCAATTCATCCAATTTTTACTGCATCCAAATGACGAAAAAAAATCACCCATAAGTAGTTAAATGAAAAATAAGTGAGAAAATGTTCTTCTTAACCAGTAAGAATTATCCGTAACCACGCGACCAGAAGTTGAAAGACCAAACACACAACGATGGATAACTCTTTGCGAAGAAGAGAAGGAAAGAAAAAAAAGAAATGTAAGCGCGTGGCGATTCGTTGAACTGGTTTATTCTTCAACTGTATTGGTTGACCAATTGCATGAAAATGCATCTTGTCGTGTGTATTAAAATGTCTTGTATACACACACATACACACGTATAACATTGACTAGAAAATTGTTAATACATTTACTGTCGCGACATTTTTTTTTTTTAATTTTATTTAATCTCACTGGAGGAAGTCAACAACCCCTTGGGCCTCAAGTGGGGAGGGTGGGGGGGGGATGGGGGATGGTCAACTAGTTCTCATTCTCACGTAATAGTTAATGATAATCGTATTAAAAATAACTCGTAGAGAAATCAGTTGACAAATGTTAATGATTTTATGACTTAGGTATATGTATATACGATACATGATCATTATGTATAGTTATAATGAAAATATATGGGCTAACCTTTGAACATATTCACCGAGTAGTGATTAAAATTAACATTTAAAGGGGGTGGGGGAGGAGGGGATTTTTTTTTTTCAAACCAGAGTGAGTAGATTTTATTTTTTATGGGTATGATCAGTTTTATGGGTGATTTGAGGAGACGTAAATGGGGGGGAGAGGTAATATTTCTATTGATGATTTTGTTGGAATTTTCAGCTACTGGTTTATCATAAAATTATGTGAATAAATTTTTTTTTTTTTTTCAATTAAATAATTTTAGAAAATTTGCAAAAATAAAAAAAAATGTCAATTTTGGGGCAAAATGGGTTGATTTTTTTTTTTTTAAATATGTAAATTAACCATTGACCTTAAACATCTCTCTGTCCACCCTGAGCTCATCCCGTTGTAGGGTATGACCATCAGTCCTAAGGGGGCACAAAACTTGTCCAGTTATTATTATTGTTATTATTATATTAACAACTGCCCTCTTCGATTTCCTGGTCTTGTCCGGTCGGTGGGAACGAAAACCTGATTTCTGGCAGTTTTGTTTTGTTGCACGATGGGCAATATTACACGAGTTAAATTGTATTCTTGTGAATATATATATCCGTTGGACGTATATGACTATGTTGAATTTTTTTAAAAAGCCCAAACGGTTTTTAAAAGACACGCGTAGATCATACGATGGGAAAAAAAAAATAACCAGGACTGGTCAAGTTTTCGTTAAATCCTGTTTTCTTTTGAGGTACATAATTTTGCGTATATACGTGACCATCTTGATTTTTTTTTTTATCTGGGACAATGGTGGGAATAAATGAGTTTAACCGACACTGGGATATTTTTTTCGTGATATGGATTCATTGGAAAAACAGAGGAATTCGTAAAATTAAAAAAAATTACCCGTTTTGCCCCATTAGTCATACAGAAGGGATATTTTTGAAAAATGAAATATCTGTTTTTTCGAAAAAAGTTGATTTCACTCTAGTTTTTGGAAAATATCTCGAAATCTGAGAGAGATAGCAAAATTTATGATAAAACCTTTTTTGTAGATCTCAATTTTCTCTACAAAAAAGGTATCTATGAAAATTTTGATATCTCCCCTAGATTTAAAGATATCCACCAAAAACTGTTTCGAAAACCAATGCAATTTTCAAAAATTAAACTTACCAATATCTTGAAAACTACTGGGGCAAAATGGGTCGTCTTTTTTTTAATTCAGCCTCAAATTTCCCCACCTCTTGAATAACACTAACCAAAATAATCAATATCTCTGACTTGTCGATGATTAAAAATGTAATTTTCATGATTAATGGATTAATCATGATAAAAGATGATGCACAAAGTCTATATTCTACCTGTGTGAAAATGCAAGGTTATGTGAATACCACTCAACGAATCTACCCATCAAAATCCGCCCAAAAAAAAAAAAATAAACCGGAATTATTTAATTTATGCGAATGAACGTATATCTCGCTTAATGTTGAAATGAGGGGTAGGTGTTCACGAAAAATGGACAGTGGAAAATAAAGAAAAAAAAAAAGGGAGGTGGAGTATCTGGTTTTAGTTGGCAGGAAGGGCCAAACATTGGCCCACTGGACAGTAGCAGGTCGTGACCATCGCGAGGATTCCCCCATGGTTTACACATATACATATGGAAAATAATGAAAGGGGGGCGCGCGTTAGCTGACCCCCGGAATCCGGAAACTTGCTAAACCGGATCTAGTGGTCAGTTTTACGTGACCAGGTGAGTTACCACTGTCCCAAATGGCCTCTTCCGTACTCTCGGGTATGATTGGGTGCATGTGATCTTTAGGATTTTTTTTTTTTTTTTTTAAAAAAAGTTTCTTCACCCCTCAACCTCACGGTTTTAAATACTTTTATTTGGTGAGAACTAGACGGCGAAGAGACTCTCAGATTAGAATTTTTTTAAATTATTATTATTATTATTTCCTTGATTTTTATTATCTGAATATATTTTTTTACGACCCGTTCTGCCCCATTGATTTAGAAAAGAAAAATTTTTTTATTGATATTTTTAAAAATATCGGGGCAAAATGGGTGATTTTAAATTTTTAAAATTATTTTATTCATGTCCTTGAGACATCGGAGGCATTTGGAATAAGAAAAAAAAAAATAATGGTTATAAAATTAAAGATGAATCACCAAAAACTTTCGCAAGTTGTCGTTAAAAGTCGTAGAATTCAGCAGACGGTTATAAATTTGTATCTACGAGAGATTTTTCGCAACGGGATACGACCTTTTACATTTCATTAATTAGTGATAAAAAAAAAAAAAAATTAAAGAGAGGACATCAGATATCGAGAGAAATAAAAAAAAAATTTATGGTTAAATCTTGAAAATTTATATCTAAAAAACTGCTGGGGTAAAACGGGTCATTTTTTTTTTTCATTATCATCGAAAATTTCCTGTCCTCATAATGAAATAATTTCCAGAATTTAATTTTTTTGAAAGAATGATTATTTATGAATTAATTAGCAGAGTGATCAAATGTAATGAAAATAAAAATTGAATTATCTCGTTGATGAGTGATTTTTGGGAAAAATGTCAAAAGACATTTTTTGTGGAAAATTTAATTATCTACAAAAAATGTCTCTTGACATTTTCATGTAAAATCACTCATTAACGAGATAACAATGAAATTGGAAAATTCGAATTTTAAAAAATTTGAAAAAAAATCATTTTTTCTCATACATGAAGTATTTATAAACATACTCATGTGTCCCGGTCCATTAAATCCCCCCCCCCCCCCCCGACAATCTTACTCTTGCCCTTAATCCTCCAACTCTCAAGATATTCCACCATAAAACGGCCTCGAGAATAATTTTTTTTTTTTATTTCTCTCATTTCTCTACTCGCTTGACTTTTTCACTCACTGATATCCGCTTCTGCAAAACATGCGTATGTATATACTTAAACTCGTACTGTCTGTATATATAATACACGCGACGGAGATTGCGTCGAATGAGTTTTCTAATTTACCTCCTCCGGGGCACACCATAACCGATCCTCACGAAAGAGAGAAACCGCGTGCGTGGCGCCGATTTAACCGACAGATAACGAACCACAACGTAGTGGAAAACCGCTTATCGTCAACACAGTCCACTGTATGAGCATGCCGAGATATGTATATGCATCAATTTTCCCATCTCTACATATATTTTTTTTTTTCCTTCCTTTTGTCATTTAATTTGATTACAATTTAATTACGCACCATTTCCATAGATTTGAAAAAGAAATTGCCCATTTTGCCCCGTATTAATTTTTTTTTTCTCAATACTGGGGTAAAACGGGTCATTTTAAAATACTAAATAAAATTAATACGGGGTAAAACGGGTTGATTGAATTTTTTTACATGTACCTCTTTGTCAATACCCACGCAACATCCCAAGGGTGGACTATATACAAATATATATACTAAAAATATATACTCTCTGTCCATTGACACGCGGTGTTATTAATTATGATCAGGCATGCGAGACGATTCCATGGGGCGTCGTATTTCCAAGATATCCCAGCTACCGATCATAACTCGTTCGTTGGATATCGGCAGGGCGCGTACATTTCATTAATATAACGTACTCCTCACCCTCCCCTCCCCCCCGCCCACCCTCTTCTTTTGCTTCTCGTGGTATCGTCTTATGCGCCTTTGATGAGAGCGGCTTGTAAACATAATCGTAGGATCGAGAGCGAGTGTATGTAAATCATAAAAAAATTGTACAATTTTAATAAAATAATTCCAATATTTTTTTCATTCTGTATTAAAAAAAAAATTCAAAAGGTCGTAGAGGGTGAAAAAGGTCTTGGAAAGGTTTAAAAAGGTCGAGAAAAAGGTTTTAAAAAAGTCGTCAAAATAAAAAAAGGTCTTGGAAAGGTTTTAAAATGTGTTTGAAGGTCATAAAGGTCGAAAAAAGGTTTTAAAAAGGTCGTAAAACCCAAAAAAAGGCGCTAAAAAAAATTTATAAAAATCCTATCTATAATCCTTATCGCACTCAATTCTCCAATTCAACCCGAATGATAAAACCTCAACCACTCCCTTCCCCCTCCCTCCTGCGTTACGCATATTCCCTATAATCATCAGCTTTCGACATTAGTCTCTCAACCCAGGATATAATATTTCGTCTTAATCGCTCCACAGCACCAAGGATTTATCGAGTTGTGCCACCTACCGTAAAATAGTATAGAAAGCCCATTCCCCCCCTCCCACCCCCCCTCACACAATAAATATGTGCAATCGCCATTGCCAAGTCAAGCGAATCCAATCGAATATCATGGAATACCTATCATCAAATTGGCGATCATAAATTCACATAACTTTCATCCTAATTCAGAGATGAAGAGAAGAATTTTTTTTTTTTTTTTTTTTATGACTTTGACATGCGATATATACTCAAAGCACTTGGAAAATCCTTTTTTCCAACTCAATGGATGCCTTTACGACAGGTAGAAAAAACTTATCTTAAAGGTACTTTTTTTTAGTGATGGAGGGGGGGAGGGAGGGAGATTTCACAGACAGGTGTATCTTATGCCATGATCTAAGGCCCATACTGTGACGTATTCTCATAATGGTCTAGACTACTTTTACCCTCTGCTTTTTTTTTTTTCTTCTTCTTTATCCCTTCATACCAAACTTACACCCAAGATTTTTCTATCCTTCTTGCAGTATCTGTGGGGGGGAGATGGAATTTATCCGTTTACACGGTCCCAAATTTATCCTCCCCCCCTCCACTCCCTCTTTTTCGATGTTATGAACAGGTCAGGAGCCACTTTGGTATATGGAAAAAGGTATACGTCCTGAGGATTTTCATCGTTTTAAAAATACACAGAAATCTTCAAGGGTATTATTTTTTATTAGACCCTTTTTTTCCACGAACCTCTTCCTAATTAATTTAATGAGTGTTTCTATGAAAAAAAAAAAAAAAAAAATTGTCAAAAATTCGAAAATAATTTTTTTTTGTTTTAATGAAAAAAAAAGGAAAATTCAATATTTAATAAAAAAAAAAAATACCCGTTTTGCCCCAGAAATTATTGAAATTATAAACAATTTTTAATCTCTTCAACTAATTAATTTCATTGATTCATCAATTTATTTATAGAATGATGAAGGAAAAAAAAAATGAGACGATGGCGTGAATGAAGAGCTCGAGAGTTGGTTGAGCACCGTATGGGCATTTTGGTACAGCCAGAAGGGGAATACCGAAAACCAACTCAGGGACTTGAACGAGTGAGCAGGCAATGTGCATTGAGGTCACACTGAATTCGATTAAATGTCTGTTACAGAAGCTACTGTTATGATTAAACTCGATGTATGAAAAAAAACAATCATTGTCAATATTACCGGTAAAAATTACTCTAAAAAATTAAATTAATTAATCAATATAAATCAATAAATTAAATTATCAAAAAATCTGATTCATTTTTAAAAAAAATAATCACCTCCAATTTTTGACATTTTACCCCTGAATATCACCTTGACCATACCCATACAACCCACTGAATAAACCCATCACCCTCCCCTCTCCACCACATTAAATTGAAAATTTTCCACACAATCTCAACCAATTGCCTATATACCTCACCATCCAGCCTCCCTCCATAGCCCGAGGCTGTCCTCCCCCATTTTTCACGATTCTCTCCCTCCCCTATAATCCCCCACCCCCTACCAAATCCACTCTTTTTAATCTCAAAAAAACCCAATAACACAAACATAAATGCATGTAGCCATATAGCCCAATGCCTTCCACCACTAAAACCCACCAAAAAAAAAGAAGATTCAAAGTTGATCGTCTGGACGTATCTCCCCCTCCCTCTCTGACCATAAAAAGGGACAAAACCCATGGATAGCCCCGAGGTCCATTGGTACCCCCCCCCCCCCCCCCCAAATACTCAAGTTATCACTCTCACTCTCACCAAACTCCAAATACACCATCTCGATTCAAAAATTCATATAACCTCTTTGTCTTCATCATCATCCTCAGGCTCTCAAGATCCCTCCAAGAAGAAAAAAAAAAAAAAAAAACGAGCTACCTGAGTCTCCAAAGAGGGTATATCCCATCTCACTCACTCTCTCTCTCTCTCTCTTGCCTCAATATCTCCCACAGCACCAAGGTTTCAAACCATCTCTCGTGTTACTCCGCTTGACCGTTGGCTGGTTGGAGACCATAGTGGGAGGGTATTGGGGCATTTCAGATGAACAAAGACAGAGTTATATACCTCCAAGAGTTTGTGTCATGGTGGGAGTATAAAGCTGAGATGGAGACAGGTTATATCTGTCTTGTTTTCTCTTGTATGCTCCAGTGGTTATGGATAATATGACTTGTGTTGGTTGGAGTAGGATGGGGCAAAATGGGTAGGCGGCAGGTGGAATGAGGATAGAGGATAATTGGCATCGGGTAGGCGCTGTCGAAGAAATGAGACAGAGTGAGCTTGGGGTATATAGTCAGTGGTGATGGTGGTGGTTAGAAGAGGGAGGGAGGGGGGGACACAAGAGGTGGTAAAGCTTGGATGCTGGGGAAAAGGCGGCCATGTTGTCTATCTCGATGAGAAGAGAGCTGGTGTGCGCGACGAGGCTTGTATCATCGTTATATTAATATTCTTTTTCATTATTTAGCCATTTTTTTAATTATTATTTAAATCATTAATTTGAATTTTTATTACTGTGTTTTAATCAAGTGTTTATCAATTGTGACAATTTTTTTTTTTAAAGAATTTTTCAATAGTACGTGCGATTATACCGGCAAACAGACGCCTCCGAGATTCTTTTTTTAAAAAAAAAAAAAAAAAAAACTAAATTTTTTCAAGTTTCATAAATTTGTGAATGTGATTTGTGCAATTAATATCAAGTGAAAATAATTCAACAAAACATTTTTTTCAAAGGATTAATATTGACACATATTGATATTGGGTAAAAGTGGGTGAATATTGTGTTTATGGGGGGTGATGGTAAATAATGGGTGATGAAACGGTGATAATAACCGCTGAAATGTGATCCGGAAGTAGTGATTAACTCTTGGTAGTTTGTAGTCAATTCCCCTTTCTCTTTATACCTTCTCCCCCCTTTTTTCACTTTTTTTTAAAGAAAATTCAAATGTTTAAAATTTCGTAAATAACTTCAGTGTCATCACCACAAAATTTCCACGCATTGAAATCACTTGAGATGCCCGCAACGCTCATCCGATAAATATCACCGACACACACGTAAGTACACAATTAAACAATTATTATACAATTTAATTTAATGTTTGTATGACTCAAGAGAGAGAGAGAGAGTTTCGAAGAACGACAGGTGAATTTTTTTTCTCTCCACGACTACCTGAATGAATTTTAGGGTCAGGTATGTAGCAGCAGGTAGTCTTGTTGGGCACCCTAAATATATCTATTCAATACACTTTATGGACTAACTCCGAATAATTCCAAGGTACAACTGACACTAAACTCTGAGGTATACCCTCTCAAGACTCGTTGCAAATATATATCGTTTTGTATCCTGAATGGTGAGGATTCAGGTTGTGTCTGGTTTGTGATGTGCGTGATAATTTTTTTTAAATATATATACCATGTGTACAACCATCAGGAAACAGCTATGTGCCAACAGTGGGACCCCGCGAGGGCGTAAAACCCCGTCTTATACTTGAAATACAAATGGGGAGGTGGGTCCTTTACACGTAGAATCAGGTTAGACCGGCTGAACCTGCTCTTCAATATACTCATTCTTTATTTTTTTATTTTTTTTTTCAGCTACACACCATTCAAACTACTACGATATTAACATTGTGAATAACCTCAACTTGTTTATATTTTACTTCCGCGTGTGTTTGCTTAATATTTGGGGTGGAGGGGGGGAGGGGGGGGGGTCAGAGAGATACATAAAGACATGATTTTTATTATAATTTCGAGAATTTTGTCGAATAGATCAGATCAATGGAATTAAAATACTTGTTTACCCCCCCCCCCCCCCCCCCCCCCCTCAAAGGTGATGTTCATTAATGAAGATGATTCTGGTTTTGTGTTTGACAGGTAAAACCCATGACTTCTGTATAAAACGTGCCATATACTGTCCAGCCAGCTGTGATATAATTAAAAGAAAAGAAAAAAAAATTTTTTTTAAACTTATAATTGGAATTTTTGATTGAAAACAATTATGTCAACTTGCACTGAAGACGATACTGCACTACACATGCAGGATACAATGTCACCGGTATGTTTAAACAATAATTTTTCGCTATTTTTCAACTCAACAATAAACAATTCAAGAGTGAAGAAGAAAAAAAAAACGAATTATTTATCGATGAATGATCAATTATCAGGCAACATGAAATATGCTAATTGCTTACAAATCCACCATTTTTTTTCTCTCTATCAGAGTGAATGAAAAAAATATTATATGAGTGTACTTAATGTCTTATCGTTAAGATCGCAAACTTGCATTATTGAAGGAATTAATTATACCGAGTTCTATCCAACTCTGAGACCCGAGAACGATTAATTATTATGAAGAAGTGCCTGACAGTGTGTCAGAAGTACTTTTTTATTTTTTTTAATAAAAACAGATATCCTTATTAAATCAGGTTATCAATGTTATTTGCATTGAATAATTACTATTCAAAAAAAATTATAAATTGCATCACAAGTATTGAGGAATGTCAATTGACCGAAATATTTTAATTTTCTATAGGTGCAAGAATCTCCAATATCACCAGCATCATCATGCTTAAGTAGCCATAATCATAATGATAATGAACAAGTACTACTAGCAACAATGCAACCAGTCAGTGTTATAGATCTTCACGATAGTGATCATACACTTCATCACAAATATAATAATCACAATACAACACGTCATCATAATAATCATCATGATAATGAACAAATACACAGAGATGATGATAATAATGGACGTTTAAGTCCAGAGGGTAATCAAACAAATTTGGGACACAAAATGATTGATCTTATATACAATGATGGACAAAAAACTGTCATGTATACACATGATAAAGAAATAATTTATGAGAGTGAGGCTGATAGGGTACAAGTTGTTGAATATCCACCACCACCACCATCACCAACATCACCACCATCAACACCACAGAGTAGAAATATGATTGTAACAAATCGTCATCAATCACCAACAACAACACTACATTTACATCATTATCCACAACTTCAATTGCAACATGATGATGATGATTTACCAAGAGGCGTTGGTGGTGTTAATACAGTACAATCTAATACAACAACAACTGTACTTGTTTTATCGGAATTGGTTGCTGCTGATCCAACAACTGGCAATGGTGGACTTGATTTGGGCAATTCTACATCATCACTCACACGTACTGGGTGAGTTTATTAATTTTTTTCTTCATTATTTATACAATTTTTTATCATTTCTCTGGTGTTTATCTCTCATTTTTATAGTCAAAAAATTTATGAATTTATTATTATCATCATGTACATAAACATACCTATAAATATTGCAAATCAATGATCATTAACTACTATTTTTAATCAAGAAAAATAAAAAAAAACAAATCATCGACAAGCATATTAACACGTATGACTATACAAGACCTTGAGGCCGAAAGATTCGAAAACAACTGGATGAATTAAATTATAATATTTTTATTTTTCATTAATAAATACCAAAAATCACACCATAACTCTAGAAATTTAATTAATTCAAATATATTAATGAGATAAATTAATTAAAAATTCCTCTCTCTCTCTCTCTTAAATCAATAATTTAAATGAATTTTATCAATTCTCGAATAAATTTTACATGAGAAAGAGAGAGAGAAATAATGAATAAAACCGAGAAATGATGAAAATTATCCGTTACATACCGAGACTTTATCAAACCTATCTATCTCCACCCTCTGCAGATATATTTTTTACCCATTTTCTTCAAGAAAAAGATAAACCTTTTGAATTAATGATATTATGATGATAATAAAAATAAACATATCTTGGACCATTCGAGAGACGTTGGAAGGTCGAAAAGCAATTTGATTCTTTTTCTTATGAGCAAGGATGAAGAGAAAACTTCAAGGGGGGGGGGGGGGATATTTGCGGGAACGAATCGCAATTCGAGCGGTCAAATCCAACGAGGACAGTTCGAGAATGAGGAGAGGGGAGGGTTAGGAGGGGAGGGCTCTTATTCAAGATGCTATATTCGAAATATTCACCTTCCCTTTCACTGGAAGATTTTAAGCTACCCAACACTGAATCGCCCAGTTGCCTGGGTTGTCTTGAAACACCAGATATATATATATATTCATAACCATTTGGGTATCGCGTGTCGGCCATTGGCATTATTTCAACAAATAAATAATATGTGTAAAAATTATTGTGAATATAGCACGCAATATGGAGAGGAGTCATCTCAAGGATATAACCCATGATGATTATCATTGAGAGAATTTTTTTTTTGGATTAAAATTACCCATTTTGCCCCAGTATTTTTACAATTTTTACTTCATCAAATTTTTTTTGAATAAAATAACGGGGCAAAATGGGTTTTTAAAAAAATAAATCTGATTTATCGTCCTTTGAATGATAAATTGACAGGGGGGGGGGGCGAGGAGAGGGGGTAAAAACTGATTATTTCCACGAGATTTTGTCGCTGTTTTCATGGTATGATCCAGCAAGATTAAGTGGCTCATTTTCAATGCATAGAAGAGAGAAATAACATGTAATTTTCGCGCCATCGTGATAATAGTTACCCACACGGTATACCGACAGGAAACCCGAGATGATTACCAAAAAAAAAAAAAAATATTCCTTTTTTCTCGTAAATCTCAAAGAAATTTTTTTTTTTTTTTTAATTCAAAAAATCAATTTTTTCCAATTTGTTAATCACAGAATCAGTCATGCGTATAAACATGACCTTGAGCGGTTAATCAACGTCAAGATTGTTTCCCCAGATTCTAATATCAATGGAAATTTTTCTTCAATTCCAATTGACTCATACATATGTACACAAGTATGTACATGAAAAAAAAAAAAATTGCAATGATATTTATCAACTTCATACCTCTCGAACGTTTATATACATACATATACACGCTACTGTACCCTCACGGTGGCCTATTATTAGTGGTCCGATATACGATAATCGTTGGTTATACACAGACTCCATAACGATATGTGAGTTGTATATAACCCTTAACATAAAAATACATTCATCCCATTTGTATGTAAAATGTACTTACCCCCTCAGCAGCCTGTTGATCGCATGTCTCACCGCTCATATATCCCTCAGAAAGTCATTATCATCAAGAGTTATTTGAAACGAGAAAAAAATTATTTTCACCGATTTTAAAAAATTAAAAACCAAATTTTTTGAAAAAAAATCATGAATTTGTAAATTTTTTTTTTTTTTTCAAAAAAATCATTCAACAAAAATACAATGAGAATAAGTCGAGAGAGAACGATACTGTATACACCCACGCATGTTAAAAGAAGGGGAAGGAATAAGGTGGCGGGACCGTTAAAACAAGATGGCCGTGTATACCGAACCGGCCGGCGACGCTTGGGCTTCAGTATCAGTATACGATGTGGAAAACGCGCTCTCTTTCTGTTCCTCTCAGTTTCCATTTTTTTTTCTCTTCATGTTGGTTTATTTTTTATTTTTACTCTTTCGTTTGATAGAGGCCGAGAGAAGCCTTAACTCCCCCCCCCCCCCCCCCCTTCCCCTCAATCTTCTCTTCTTCATATCCTTGACCGCATCGCCCCCCCTCCAATACCAACCCCTTTCCCCCAAATCTTTCACTCCCCACCATCACTTCACTGACCGGGAGTTTTAACTCTCCTCTTCCCCCCCCGCCCCCTTCTCTTTGGGACCATCAACATTATCTCCCTGTTTTCTCTGAGGTTGTTACGAATATTTTTTAATTTCACATACACATTCTGGACCTTTCAAATTTTTCTTCGTGAAATTTTTTTTTTTGGCAAAATGATAAATTGAATCCCCCCCCCCCGAATGGAAAATTATTTATTTAATTTTGAATTAAAAAAATGTGTTCATAAAAATGAATTTTTCAAACAATGATTATTAGTTTTTATAATTGATTTAAAAAATAAAATTTAATAATAATAATATTGAAGTTTTTTTATGACTATTATCCATGATAAACAATTATTTTAGACATGTTATTTATTGCGTTGTGTGGGAAATAATCTTTTTTTCCTTAAAGAATGTTTTTTATTTGGTATTTAATGGCGCCGTTTGGATCTTCCAAGAGGAGAGAAAAAAAAAAAAGAAAAGAAACATGTAAAAGGTCCCCAACAAATACACAGAGTTACCGAGGTGGGGCATCATTTCTATTTTTGGGGCCCCAACGATGAATCATTCTGTGTGATTGGGCCAGAATGTATACCGCATCCCAGCTATTCAATGTTATTTATTATGTATAAAAATTGGGATATAATAACGGTGCGACATTACCAAATAAAAAGCCCCTGATTTTTCCATTTAAAAAGTATATAAGTCAAGATTTCATAGGCACATTGACACATGTGATTGAGCAATTTGGAAAGATTTTTTAATGGAAAATTTTATCCTCTAAAAATATACAATTTTTTCTTTTTTTCACGAAAAATTATAAAATCAGTTTTTAATAAAAATAAATAAAATTGTGAAAATGTCATAATGCTGTCCTCTAAAACTTGTATAGAAATGTATATAATATTCAACTGCAACGTGGGGCCCCCGGAGGCCGGGTAGACAGGTTGTCCAGATTCCACGGAAGGTCGTTTGCTTTGCTTATGTACCCAACCACGGTGTATATTCGCCTGTCTGCCGTCGGCGATCGCTCTTTTACCGGGTGACGGAGACACTCATTGACGGCATTATATTCTTAAATATCTAAACATATTTTTTATTCACTCAATCACTCTCAATTTATCAATTTAATGAATTTTCTTGTATTATGGCAGGAGGAGGGGGAGAAAGTTGTGATGGATATCTAGTGATTTGTGTAGGCGGAAGTTAATATATATTTGACATTTACAATCTCGTCAGTTAATCAATTAATCAGATAATTGATCCGTTTTGCCCCATTGGTAAATTATTGGATTTTAGGGGGAATTGGATGAAAAAAAAATAACCCATTGTGCCCTGATATTTTTTAAAATACAGCGAAAGTCATTAAAAAAAAAAATGAATATTTTTTTTTGGCGGTAAATTCAAAACTCACGGAATTGAATTTTTTTTTTTCATAAATTTTTGGGTTTTATCGAATGAAATAAATTGGAATTGGGAGCCTGAGAATTTATAATTTTAAGGGGTTATATAGGGGATGAGGGGGGGGGGGGGGGAGGGAGATGACAATTCATCGAGGTCATGGAATTGTTATTTTATTCACTTGAGTTATTGTATACCCTCGAGGATAGACTTTGAAAACCGGATGTGAGAGACGCTCGTCTCACATTTCTCTCCTCGTTTACCTTTTCTCTCAGTGTCAAGAGAGTGGGGGGGATATAAAAAAAAAATGGAAGATCTCTATGTCTCTCTTTCATACGAAAGAGGACAATCCGAGTGAATTAGCGGGGCTTGTGTCCACGAGTCACTCGATATACGAGTCGTCTCTATTTCTCAGAAAAAAAAAACAATTTCAAAATGAAAAAAAAAATCTCGACTTGAATGAAAATCAAAAAATCATAATTTTATTCAAAAAAATTCATAAATTTTTTTAAATAAATAATCGACATGAATAAATAAATAATTTGTTAAAATGAAATTTAATGAATTTCAATAAATTTTTTTTTTAAATCAATAAATCGATCCCAGTGAAAACCTAGTATTTCTAACAGACATGGAAAAGCGATTCTCGGGATTGTATATTATGGCATCCCATGACTGGTGATCTCTCGGCAGAAACTGGATCGCTTTAAAAACCCTCTACATATACTACATGTATGTATACATACATGTGCGTGCGAAAAAAAAAAAAAAAAAAAATTCAGCGATCCAAAGGAGAAAAGGAAGTGTGCCATGACTAACCCAACCTATCTGTCGTGTGTGCATATACACAGTAGAAGGGATACAGAGGAGTGAAGAGCCCGGGGTCCATGAACGGCCGCTGCCAACGGAGACAGGGCGTGGTCCAGCGCTTATTATTACATTCATACGTACATCAGATACATTTCGATTCATGGATTATATAAAATTGTTTCAATAATTCTACATAAAGATGAAATTTTTTTCCACTATTAAAAAACCCATTTTGCCCCGGTATTGACTGAATAACATCAATTTTCAAGTGAAAATTAATTTCATCTCATTAAATATTGAATTATCTCGGTAATTATCGATATTAGGAAAAAATGTCAAGAGACATTTTTTGTAGAGAATTAAATTTCCAATAAAAAATATCTTTTGACATTTTCTCCTAAAATCAATAATTTCCAAAATAATTCAATATTCAGTGAGATAAAATTAATTTTCATGTTCGAGAACATTTATAACATGTTTAACGGTAATTCAGTACTTGAGTAATTAACAAATCATTTAAAATTCATTATATTGAACAACTGAAACAATGTAAAAACACTGGAATAATCACGTCGAGACTTTAATAACCGCGAGTTATGTCGCGGTTACAATTTTCCTTTTTACCACTAACATAAGGATTTTATCGCAGCTTCTGGTTAATTTTTTTCATCTCATTTTCCATTATTTTCATCATCTCAACTTTTTTTTTTTTTTTTCCCCCACCCATAAACAGGTGAATTGCCCCGAGCTAGTTACGTCCGGCATCTTCACTTCGTCATCAAGTCAAAAAGATAAATAAATAAAAAATTGTAATAAGAAATGGCGTATCATCGAGCCAACTCGATTCGCTTTATTAAATTTAAAGTCGTTCGTGCGCGCCATTCGGGTACTGAGAGAAAATAAAATGATTTATTTATGAGGCGTATCCACCGACTCTCAATCCCTCTCTGCAGGCACTCTCGAGACATTCAACATTGCTCTGCAATATCGTATACCCACATGAGATTTTTACTGTAACCGAATTTCACTTGAGGGGGGGGGGGGGATAATTACAAGGTAAAAATAAATTTAAAAATGTGAATTTCACCCAGAATTTAATTTTTCCTCAATATCTTTGAATCCAGGGGAGATGATGAAATTTTTGTTGAGACCTTTTTTGTAGAAAAAATTTGAATCTACAAAAAAGGTCATATCAAAAATTTTGATATCTCCTCTAGATTACGAGATATTTCCAAAAAACTTATTCATTGAAAAATGAAATTTTTCGAAATTAAAAACAAATGAGATTGAGTTTTTAGCCAATTTCTTGGAATCTAGAGGAGATGGCGTGATTTTTATTGAGACCTTTTTTGTAGAAAAAATTTGGATCTACAAAAAAGGTCATATAAAAAATTTTGATATCTCCTCTAGATTCCGTGATAATTTCAAAAAACTGAATTTGGAAAGATTACTTTCATCAACTCAATCATCTCTCGGCCCTTGACACTTAAATAACACCCGTTCTACCCCATATTAACCAACTAGCGACACCTTACGTACACCCCGTCGGCAACTTACCACCCGACCCCACCATAATCCCTCCAATTTGTCAATTTACCCCCGAAAAAAATAATGAATAAATAAAAAATAGAAGAATAAATTTTTTAAAATCATAACAATTATTTCTCGCCCCATAAACTTGAAAAAAAAACCCCTTAAAAAAAACATAACAAGACATGTATGATCACGTCGAATGTATAAAACCCCGATAAATGTCACTGAGCCAATTAATCGTCCGACGGTGCGCCCGAGCGCTCGTTAATAAGACTCATTTCCTTTTTTTTTCCTCTTCATCGACTTTTTCTCACTCAGATCTCTCAACTTTTCCATATAATGTACCCGTTGGCGCTTCTCTAATCGACACTTTTTAGAAAACTCAACGGCCAAGAGCCTCGGCCATATCTCTTTCTTAAAAAGTAGGAAAATGATTGAGAAAATGATCGAGATCTTGGGGAGTGATGGCGCGCAAAGGCATTATATCCGGTCGAAGAAATTCCTCATGTGCGTGATGTTGGTTTTCGCTCAGAGGGAGGGAGAGGGGGAGGGAGGATGGATCCTCCAACACCGCGGGGTATTATACACTCATATGTGCAACTTCGTTAAGGTGAAATATCCAAGACATTTTCTGTATTTCTGATGGAGTGAAACTTGGAATTGAGAGTCACGTATTGAGAAAATCTACACATTTTTTTTTCTTTTCTCTTTTTTTTCTATATAATTTCAAGAGATTTAACGAAGAAATTTTCTACAATAAAAAAAAAAAAATTAAATGTTTCCATTTTTACATCTATATCTCAGAAACAAAGCCAGATATGAAAAATATCATAGAGATCTTTTTTGTAACTCTAATTCAACTCTAAAAAAAATATCTTTTCAAAAAATCCCCTATCTCCATTCAATTTTCCCCTATCCCCTAAAAACCAAAAACTGTAATAAAATCCGGAAAAAAATTGCAATTTTTTCATAATTAAATCACCGAAATCAATTAATTCTTCATTAAAACTCTATCCTAAAAATTGCTCCATAATCACTCCCCCCCTCCCCCCTCCCCTAATCACCCAGAATTCCTTAAAAATTAGAAGAAAAAAAAAATAAAATAAAAAATATTCCTCTCATCCCCCGAAAAACCCAGCAACAGAGATCAACGCATTCTCACACGCACACTACCACTAAAAGTGGGAGGGGGGGGGGGGGGGGGGAAGTAATAAAAAAAAAAGATCACATAGGTGGTAGGTGCATGTCTCTTCAACGTTTCATCGTCTTATCGGCGTATAGACGTTCACCAGTCTCACGTTAAAAGTCTCTCCCCCTCCCCCAGAGTGGGGGAAATAAATGGGCGGGGCTTGAATTCACCGAACCTACCGTACCCACCTCATGTACAGAACGAACGTACCTTTAAAACACTCATACATATGAATGAAAAAAATAAAAATAAAAAAATAAATAAAAAAAAATGTCGCCGTGTGTGTTTGCGTTTTATTTCATACGCAGAGGGAAGGCGTATAGGATTCTACGCAACAGGACATTTTTTTCCCTCTCTCTCTCTCTCTCTCTCTCTCTCTCTCTGAACGCACTAATACAACGAATGATATGATGCTGAAGCCATACGCATGAACATGAGTGCTTGAGACGGTGCCCGGTGCGACGGTGGCACACCGCTAAAGCTCACACTCACTCTATACCTGACAAGATGTAAGTTGTGAAAAGTGGAAGGTGCCACCTCTGCACAGTCCAATACAAGACACCGAACCGGATAGTTGTGTCCAAAATAACACTTTATTAATTTATTATTTGGATAACCGGAAATAACTCAAAATACTTGTTTTACGCATTTGTGTGTTTTGAAATTTTTTTTTTTTTTTTTTCAAATTTTTGCATGACTTTACCGCGCTTTTTTCAACACTTGTGAGGATTTTTTGTTTTTTTTTTAATTGAGTGATTTTTTATTTTTTTGTTAAAATTTTTAAAATTGTGGTTTTTGTGCTTTTGATTGAATTTTTTTGGGGGAATGTGAACTGCTTATTTATGCACATGGTGATGATGGTGGGACGGATTTGGGAGTGATGATGAGGTATTGAGGGATTTAAAAGTTTTGGAGGGAATATTGAGGATATGTGGAGGATTCGTGAGTGAATGAAGGGATTTTATGGTTTTTTTTTGTGATGATGACCATCGTTGTGGTCAGTAAACTGGTGTGTTGGGGGTACAGAATGTCTGTTGTACGATAAATCTAATATTGGTGAAGATATCAGGCTATTGGTGGGAATATAACAAAAGAGTAAGTACATTCGTGTTTTAACTTGATTAGTTGATAAGTTTTTTTGAAAATATCTCAGAATCTAATAGATACATGAAAATTTTTGTAGAAACCGTTTTTCTAGCTCTTGAAATTCTCTACAAAAAGTATATCAACAAAAATTTTGATATCTCCCCTAGATTGCTAGATATTCATCAAAAACATAGTAATCAAGTGATGTAACCAAATTTATCTCGAACCAGACTTTTTGAATTTTTTCAAAATATCTCAAAATTGATCATAGATAGGATAATATTGATAGAGATCTTTTTTGTAGAGTAGAATGAGAGCTAAAAAAAAATATATCTTGTAAAATTTCACCATCTCCTCTAGATTCCAAGATATCAAAGATTTTTCAATCCAACTTGACTTTTGAAATTCGATATTTTTACAAATGATGAGCAATTGCTGTCAGCGAGTTATTCCGCCGGCTAGTAAAGACCGGCCGGTCATGACCGACATGTAATACAGGGGAGGGGGTTATTTCTGAATTTCCCATGGACATAAAGTCCTGCAGGGTCTAATTATGTCCATGGGACACTCACTCGGGTCTCGCCATTATTGTATTTTGCTTTAAGCGCCCGCGCCAAAAAAAAAAATACCCCTTTCACTCAATTCCTTGTACCCAAGAGAGTCATAGGATGACCCTAGGACCGGCCGCAACTGCCCCTGTCCACCGGCTGGACATTTGCCGTGACCATTATACCCCTCCATTCGTACCTTAAAAGGGGGTTTAGTTTTTCGCACGGACGCCACAATTCTTTGAACACTTGTGCCGCACGTTTTTCAAACAATTACGAGTGTCTTCAAGAACTTTTTTTTTTTTTTAGTTCATTGTTGATGTGCAAATTAGGCTCTTGGACTTATTCAAGGTATTTTCAAAATTTTATCATTTTAAAAATTCAAATTTGCAAATTAAAAAAAAAATCATTCAAAATTCTTTGAAAAATGACTCATTTTGATTTTTGAATTACAGCAAAAAAAAAAAAAAATTATTCCATGGGGCAAAACGGGTTGATTTTTCATTATTTTTATGATTCAAATTAAATTTAATTGAATGAAATGAAAAAAATTGAGTAATTAAATTTTTAAAATTGAACCCAGAGGATAATGAAGGGTGTGAAGAATGAAAATATTGCTAATAGTATGATCAAAATTGTGACACAATGAAAAGGGCAGTGCAATGGAATTGATGAATGAATTCGATCCCAACAATTCTCTCAGCATGATGAAAAAAAAAAAAAATGTCCAAACAATATGCCCCCTAGACGCCCGTGATGGAGTCTTTCAATAGTTTGTACATGACAATTTGTGAGATGTTTAACAACAAAATCATAAAAATGGTTAACGCCAGTGGCATACCAAGGTGTCATTAAGTCATAATTTATCAGTCAAATGTCATGGAATAATGAAAAAAAATCGGCACGTGTAGTTGTTTGATCATCGAGATGGTAAAAAAAAAGTGATTAAATATTCAATACGTGGTAATAATAAGATTATTGTTATTGGTTTTAATGATTTGATGATTATGATAAAAATTATGTAAAAAGTTTTTTTTGCATTTATCTCGATAACGAGTAATTTTAGAAGATAATATCAAGAGACATTTTTTGTAGAGAATTAAATTCCCGACAAAAAATGTCTCTAGACATTTTCTCCTAGAGCCACTCATTATCGAGATAATTGCAGAATTATAATTTTCATTGATATTTTTTTTTTTCAATTCAACTCAAAATATTCTCAATTTCCTTTAAAAAAAAAAAAAATCTATGAAATGGTGAAATCTCTCAGTCTTCATGAATGCATAGACTCCATGGGAAAGGCTTAACGAGCGATGATTTGTGAGGCATTTCGTTGAAAAAATAAATAAATTCCATGAAAATAAAAATACTAATGTCCTACGAGAATTGTCTGTCCTTTTCTTGAGACTCGAGTATGGGGATTTAAATCGATGATGGTCAGTCGTTTGTTTGGAATATTTTCTTTTCAACTTTATCAATATTTTTATCAACAGACAATTTATTCACGTAATGTTCTCTTGTATTTTCATTTAATCAACTTTAATTTGCCTCGAGGAATTTTTTTATTTTTTTTTTAAATTCAAAAATCATTCAAAATTGAATTTTCCACAATTTATAATCTAATTAGTAATCATGAGATCCACGTGTATAACAGAAATATTCCAATATTGTACACGAGAAAAGACACAGTCATACTGAGGATTAACCAAGGAATCGTGCAATTTACGAACGAGAATTTATTTTCATACGTAAATGTCAATGGTATTCGTATAAATAATCATATTGATTATGCCATAATTGCTAATTGAATTTTCCATTAATCTTGAATATTCTGGAATAAGAAAAATATTCACCATTAATCATTTTATTGAACAATAATAAAAAAATAAAAAAATGTAATTAACAATTTTTGAATTTTTATCAATTTGGAATTTGTAGTGATGACACACAATGATGGAGAGTATAATTATTCATTAGTGTCAATTAATAAACCATAAAAATTGGTTGAATAATGCGTGGAATCGGGCTAATGGAAGGCCATCTTAACACACAGATTAGTCTAAAGGAGTGATTCGTATCGGTTGCGCGTCACATAATGGGCATAGTATGGTATATACCCTGTGTGCGGACAAAACTGGTTTTTCTCCCTCTGACTATATTAAAAAAATATTGAAATACAGCAGCCGATCCAGACACTTCCCGGTTTCATCGATATTAACCATCGGAGAAATTAATCTGCATTTTCTCATTTTTTTTTTTCAACATTTTTATCATTTAATTTGATTTTTTTTTCTTCATCGCGTGACATTGAGACTGAGTTCATAAGATGATATTTATATATTTTTGAATATGCAGAGAAATTCATTCAAGGATATGTTTTAAGGAACATTGAAAGCTTCAGCCTCCACTATCGACCCCCTACTGAGTTAAATTCATCTGGAAAATCACTTTTCTTTCCATTTTATCAAATTTTTCGATAAATTTGTCACGTTGGGTGGAAAAAATATGATTAATTGAAAATATACACGGTCAAATGGGAGTGGGATAAAATTCAATGATTTTTACATGAAGTTATTTGCCCATAAAAAAAATTTACCCTCGACCCTTAAAAAAAAACATACCACGTGGAAAAGCGATATTCAGTCGACAATTCCTGATTGATTTCGTCAACTTTTCACGTGGATGTATTGCACAATAAATTTCAACAGATGATTGCACGACAACTATCTCTTTCTAATCCCCTGTGTATCTCACTCCCTCTTGCGTGACCGCCCAGTGCTAGCTTATCTCCAACAATTTTTATAAAAAATCATTGACGATCATAAAGTGACATCAAGAACACTGCATAAACCCTTTAATTATCATATCAAATTAATCTGAGGGTTTATGCTAATTTTTCCATCACTTTTCGAGACTTCAAACAAATTTGTTCACCTATAACCTCACTCCGAGCTTTCAATGTTCCTTAATGTCAATTTTATTTCAGTACTAGACAGTTTTTGGGGAATATCTTGAAATCTAGAGGAGATAGGGGAATTATCATGGAGACCTTTTTTGTAGAGCAGATTCAGATCTAAAAAAAAAGGTCATAATCAAAATTCCGCTATCTCCTCTAGATTTAGAGATATTCATCAAAAACTAAACTCAGAAAATCGAAATTCTCTCTAAAAGTGATAATTTTCATCACAAAATATCTCGAAATCTAGAGGAGATAGCGGAATTTTGATTATGACCTTTTTTTTAGATCTGAATCTGCTCTACAAAAAAGGTCCTTATAAAAATTCTGCCATCTCCTCTAGATTCCAAGATATTCACCAATAACCCCTGGAACCCCATTCACTCAATTCCTTTAAGCACTCAAAAAACCTAAACAATACCTGAATGAACATAAAATGCCCTCACTCAAGTTGTATAAAGTATCTTCACCCACGTGCATGTATGCAACTGTTCAGAAGGCACGCACATGGGACCCACGAGTTAAAATGTATTCTCTCCAATACAAGTACATGCCACTGATGTTGGGCTTGCTATGCAAGTGGCTGGGAGAATCAAGGCAGGTTCCATTCATTCATGTTCATGTTAACTCAACTTCCCCCCCTCCCCCCCCCCCCACCCACTGGACCATTTCTTCAATCAAATTCATCCAATTTCTCCTGTTGATAAATTCAAAATCAATCAATTTCGCAAAATTATTATTTTTTTCCTTTTAACATGTCTTTAAACTAAATTTTAAAAATTCATAAAAAAAAAAAAATTAAACAAGTTTATCACGATAATCCGGTAAATCCGTTAATAAATTCATACGATATAAATAATTTATAATTTCTCTTTTAAAAAAAAAATAAAAAAAAATTCTTATCACCTCTTACTCCCGACGCGATTTCATCTCAAACATTTGTGAATATTTTCAACAAGTTGAGATATCTTGGTCTTGAATTTTCGTATAAAATTCAAAGAGATGCATATTATGTTTATGTATCAGTTTGGAGGGAAGTTGGAGATAAGGAGAACCGGGTTGTACCGTGTAAGGTAATCCAAAGGGGGTGGGGGAGAGAGAGGGGGGGATTCTCAAGTGGCTGGTATACGTATAGAGAGATACGCGAAAATTGAGACGTCGAGAATTCTTTCGAGTGGAGACTGAGAAAGGGAATCGATCGAGCTACACGATTGTAACCAAGTTTACTGCGTTATATCGTGTGCCCCAACATCTTCAATTGTGGATAAACCAGATGTTCAATGTTAATATCTTGTGGGAAAGTATTACTCGAGAAAAACAAGAATATTGTTAGAATTTTTTTTTTTGACATTCAGTTTTTGGTGGATATCTTGAGATCTAGAGGGGATAGCGAGTTTTTTATAGAGACCTTTTTTATAGATTTTATGTTTCTCTACAAAAAAGGTCCTTATGAAAATCTCTCCATCTCCATCAGTTTAAGAGATATTAATAAAAAAAATGACCTTTGATTTTAGTACTCAATTCTGGACTTTAGTTTTCGTTGAATATCTCTAAATCTAGATGAGATAGCGAGATATTTATAAGGACCTTTTTTCTACCTCTCATTATTCTCTACAAAAAAGGTCTCCACAAAAAAATTTTCATCTCCCATAGATTCCGAGATATTTTCCAAAAACTGTTGAAACCATTCATTATAAAAATTAATTATATCAATTATTCGTATTTAATCAAACAAATATAATGAAAAATATGAATTGTAATGATAATAAAGCCCCGAGGGTGAATCATAGACAATGAAAATTTTTTATTATTATTATTATTATTATTATTATTAAGCGTCCAAGTGAGACATATAGAGGTGCAGGAAAGTGTGAAAAAGGATAATAATATAGTGTTACTTCATTGGTGAGGATATGCAAGACACGCGAGCAGAATGAAGGCTTTTGCAATATACATAATATACCCAATGGGATGCCCTAACATCTCAGTGGCATTATGCCGTTACATTGTTGCTGCAAAATTGTTTCGCATGGACGGACTTGCAGACTCCCTTTTTTGTTCATCGCGTGTGTGTTCATTCTCATTTCTCTCACCCCCCCCCCCCCCTCACTCTTGCCCTTGAAAAAACCCTTTTCCATGCACCTCATCGGTCCAGCGCCTTCGTCATAACCCAGAAAGTCACCGCGGGGGGTTCGACATTCAGATGAAATATCCCCATTATTATTATTGTACAGTGTTAAAAGTCAATTTTTTTTTTTCCAAGTATTCTCTCATTCAATTAGAAAAAAAGCCTCTCTCATTCGATGAATTTAATGACCAATTTTGGGACAATTGGATTTCATTTGACAAATCACACAATAAAATATTTTTTTTCCATCATTTTTTAATTAATTAAATTTTTTATAATAATTATTGATGAATGGAATTGAAGTTTTTTGTGATATCTTGGGAAGTTTGAGGGTTAGAAGGGTGAGCGGGAGTTCATGGGAGAGGTAGAAAAATTTTCTCCAAAATTAAAAAAAAAAATGACCCATGTTGCCCTATTAGTTTTAAAAATATCGGAAAAAGTATTTTGAAATGGTAAAATAAGATGAATCAAATATCCCTTCAGATTTCCGTGAATATCTCGGAATCTGAGAGAGATGGCGAAAAGTTGATGAGGACCTTTTATCTAGAAAAAATGAAGAGCTACAAAAAAGGTCTTATTAATAATTTTGTTATCTCTCTTAGATTCTGAGTAATTCACGAAAAAACAAAATTACGATGAAAATTTCATTAAAAAAAAAAATTTCCCAACGACCTTCAATATTCAATTCCACTGATTATAATCAACATGACGAGTTGAATAAACTCGTTCATCCGATAAAAATCAAATACCATATAATTTAAATACCACAAAAAAGATAATTATCAATATAAACATAAATAGAAAAGGAAGTTGATAAGCGAGGAAGAAGTTAGTCCCTACGATTCCTAGTCACATCAGAGGCTCGTTAATTGCCCTCGTCCTGGCTGTACTCACTAGCAATTTTCGTTGTTCCATGTAGGAAATATATCCCTATCATACCGTCGCCACGGTTCGCAGTCACGTGTCCACCTCATTCCGATAGCAAGACATTTTTTTTTTTTTTCAACATTTTCTCATTTCATTTAGCAGACACTCACGAGTGGACAATAAATAAATTGAAAAAAAAAAAAAAAACTTGAGAAATAGAAACTTCCATTACTGTGTTCAGTACGTGAACAAGCAACTGGGTGGGTTGACCATATGTATTTGCATAGGCGGACGTCTCCAGCGTGAGAGACTAACCTGACTCATTTTTTTCCCCCCTTCATCTTTCTCTCTCTAACTGAGGCGAAAAATAAAACAAATAGATTTGAGAGGGGGGGGGGGGGGGGGAGAATATTTTTTGACGAGTTGTCTTCAATCCATCATCCTTCCTCACCTTTTTCACGAGCATGACTAATTTATTTCAATAGAATTTGACACAAAAAAAAATATCAATTTAATTTATTTAAAAATCCATTTTGCCCCGGTGATTTAAAAAAAAAACAGGTAATAATTCATGAAATCGAATTGAATATTTTTTTCAATAAAATAGGGTTGCAAAACAGGTTGTTTCTATTTTCTTTTGTAATTAAAAAATGACCCATTTTGCCCCGGTGATTTTTATAAAAATTGATTTATTTTTTTTTCATCCATTTTGTTAGAATTCTGGGGCAAAATGGGTCAAATAATATACTTTTGTTGGAAAAAAAAAATAAAAAATTGAAAAAGACATGCGTGACAAGTCGCGTGGACAAACCATAGGGTTTTTAAATATTAAAATTCAGTTAGCGTGTGCCGTTTTGTTGTGACCATAATTCACATTAGGTGTGGGTGACTTTTTCCTTTACTATATTTTTTTTCCCCCATTTTAAATCAAAAGTGATCGCGTGTCGTTTCTGCATTTGGAATTACAATGATTTTTTGTCAGATATATTTAAAAATGATCGAAATTAACGAAAAAAAAAAAAAAAAAAAAATGTTTTCCACTTGATGAACATCATCATCCGTTGGTGGAAATTTAGTCATGATAAATGATGAATTTCATAGGCCTGGACCTATGCAAACATTGGAGATATAATATTTGCACGGTAGCTTCATTATCATCGTGTCTATCTCACTCTATTTATTCCCTCTATCTCTCTCATTGTTGAAATTTTTTATTTTTTTTTAACATCTTTGTGTTCATTCAACGATGGGGTAGAACGGTTATCCAGGTGCAACGTATGAGTGCGCTAAAGGGAAAAAGGTTTTAGATTGATTCGACATGCATAAATTACGAGAGAGGATAAGCCTGTGTGTATACTATATAGGGGGTAGATTTTTTTTTTTTTCAGAAAATTTCCTCGCAAATGAAAAAAAATTTTAAAAACCCATTTTGCCCCATTATTTCGTAAGATACTAATTTGTCACAGTATAAACAACATTTTTAACTGTAACTCAAAAACCAATGGGGCAAAATGGGTTTATTTTTTTTTCATTTTTTGTAAAATTTCTCTAGCTATCCAATGATACCATATAAAACCCATTTTGCCCCAGCAGTTTAAAAGAACCCCTCAATTTTCATCATCTCCAGGAATAACCCATAAAACATAATAAAATTCTCATGGTAAAATTTTTTTTTTTTTTATTCATCAAATGATCTCCCAAGTATTCGAAGTTTCATAAAAACTAGTTGAACGTTGTCATTTTTTTTATTAAATCACAACCTCCCCGTCGATTCTTAAACTGTCCCTCTTGGCTGGCAGTTGATGCTATAAATTTTGGAATAAAATGCGATCACGTACAGGGCATTATAGAAGCCACGAATGAAATGTTGGAGAAGTTGTATATCGTCGGCTTCCTAAGAAAACCTCCGGTGAACAAACGCGTGACTCGTTTACCGAATGCTCCTCACTCGGCATCTAACCATTCTTCATTCCTCTGAAGAGGGGGGGGGGGGGAGGGGGAATTTTTCGATATATACACGCCATTACAAAATCGCACATAGTAAATGTTCCCTGGGTGTACTTCTTTACCCAAAAAATAAGACCATTGGATAAATATGCTAATATTGTCTGGCTTTTAAAAAAATCTCCCCTAGATAATATTCCAACTTCACCTGCGCATCCGGTTTATTTCATCCCTCACGAGTGTACTATATTGTTAAAATTCTCATCATCAGATTTCACCATAAATAGTGTTATATGTGTGAAAATGAGAGACGGATGAGAATTAATTTTTTAAACTCATCAACTCAACGGAATTCTCCATTTTTTTTTTACATCCGAGGGTAGAATCCCATGATTATATGCAGGATCATGATTCATTAATCATAGATATGACACTTTGAATTCATCAGGTACTGAGATATTTTTTTAAAAAAATTTAATATTGAATTATTTTTTTTCAAATTTTTTAGAAGACGCAGCCGTTCATCATCAGACTGTGAGTCTGGTGTTGTTTCTGGTGTTGATTACGTAACATCAGGACGTGAGAGTGGTGTTAACGAGGACGAGGAGAATCATCATCAGGAAGATCCTGATAATACGCAAAAGAGGGTTGCAGCCGTGCAGGTGCAGGTGCAGGGTATGGAGGGTGATTGGAGGGCATACTGCGAGCATCCATTGTCGGTTGCAACTGCAGCGATGCTAAATCTTCAACAGCAGCATCAAGTTACAACTGTCGGTGGTCATCCCGATGAACAAACTGTGCCTTATGTATACGAATATTACAAATTACCGGATAAATCCGATGTCAAATTGCCACCCTCCCACGAACTCTGGACAACGTAAGTTTCAATTTTAGGGCTATTCTAGGGTCTAAATAGGCTCAAACTAGGTTCAAACTAGGCTCTGGCTGACGAAAAAAAAATTTCTCTGACCCTCTAACACTCAATTTTCCAGTCCATTGAATCAGTTTGCAAACTTACGTATTTGCCTTTGCCTTGTATATCAAAAAGAAAAGAATAATGAAATGGGGAAAAAATCATCGCACCCCAATTCCCTTTCCAGCAGATACAACTCTCGGGTATTATTATATATTTTGGGCTTGAATGGTACATAGACAGTCTCAGAAGTAAAATAACCCCCCCCCCCCCCTCCCTGTTTGTACCGCATATACAACCTCCTGAGGCACATTTGATTTATATCGGACGTTTAGCATATTTTCTAATTTACTGTTGTGAATCCTCAACGGTAACGATTGCCATTTCTCTCTCTCTCTCCCTCAAACCAAAACTATAAATGTTCCCTTTTTTTTTTGCATTAATGTGTGTGAAAAATTAATGCATATAACCTACAATTGCTCTATACACTCTAAACGCACTTTATTTGAATTTTCACTGGTGTTATTTTCTAATCTTCATATCTCATCAAATACATACATACTTTCTCACCCCTTTACTCACGATAATATCTCGACAATTTGTACTGAGGCAAGATCGTTAAAGCTCAACCCATACTTTTGTATCTCTTTCTCGAGATGCAACCCTGAATAATGAAGAAAGAAGATGAGATTTAATAAAAAAAAAAAAAGAGAATGAGAAAGATCAACATCTGCGCACTCAACCGTGCAATGATTTTAATCCAATTTCATTGTCGCAATGGGAAGGGATGAAGAGAATATCTTGTGTTTACAGAATTTAAATTGAATTTTAAAGTCTTAAAAAAAAAATAGCCTCAATTTCCGACAAAAATTAATATTCAAACTTGTTGTTTTTTGAAAACTCATAAAATATAATTTTTTGCAATAAAACAAGTTTCGTGATACTTTTATTAAAAGAAAAAAAAAATTTTCAGAGAATATTTTTGAATAATGGGAGTAAGAAAAATATTATGTCTGGACATGTGGTACATGTGTGGGTTACAATATCACAAGTACGCGTGGTTAGATTAGTCTAGACGCGGCCTACGTATTTTTCTTAAAATGGCATATAAGAGGAGAGGGGGGGTGAGGGGAGGGATAAGGGAGCATTCCTACCTGTCCATATGATGAAACTAAAAAAGTGTATTTTTCTAAAAAAAGAATAATAAACATAAAAATAAAAAAAATCACTAGAATATTTGGACAATAAAATAGCCCATAATTTATACAAGTCTCGTTTTTAAACAAATTTTTTTTTTTTTTTATCGTTACGCAGAGATCAGACGGTACGCGACGCGTAAACGTTATGTACGCAGAGTGAGTAAAACGAGCACGCGTTGAACTGCTCTCGTGCCCTCTTGATTCATAAAGCCAAGATGCCAAACGCCATAAAACGAAACTGGCTTTAAGAATGACAAAATGTATGATAATAAAGAAAAAAATAAAGGTGAAGACATACGAGGAAAGGACAAAACGGACATATGAGGGTTATGCCCGACACGTATAGAGCACAGGTTCTGACCACACGTTTTCTCGTTTATTATAATTTATGACTTGATATGGGAAGTTGTTATTCTCTGTATATTCTACCGGTATTACTAGAGTTCACTAGAGTAATTAATTGTTTAAACAATATGACACTTGTCTAATCATTAGAATACTTGTACACCCAGAGGACTTGACCTTAACGGTCATAATGGAAGCAAAAAAAAATAACAACGTGAGAGTTTGACACGTCAATCTGATATCATTCTCAGACAATTTCCAGGGAAGGAAAAATAAAAAAAATAAAAAACTGGACAATGACACTAGCCACAGGGTGTCAAGAGTTGAATAAACGCACGTGTGACACGAAAACAAGATAATATGAAAAATTTACTTTGCACGAATAGGTGATTATTACCGGTGTTTGAATCACCTAGGACTTGTATTTCAAGTTTTCACGGTAATACAACAAAATGTCGGATGATACATTTGTCATGAATACTTGTTTGTTAATTCGTGTGAATCCCTTGATTATTTAAAAAAAAAACATTTTTTTAACACTCACCGAGTCAATTCATCATGAGATTTCCGGTTACAACGGGAATTCCAGGAATCTTTTCACCAGTCATGTGAATTTTGTATATCGACAATTCTTATGACCTCAGTGGTGACCCTCAACTCTCTGAAATTTTAAAAATATTATGTTAAAAATGTGTTACGGCAATGGTGAGACACGAGGGGAGGGGGGTAGGTCATTATCAATGCTTGTCCACTGCAGCTCATTCGATTTATGGATTATATTTAGCAGAATATCCCATGATTTATTGAATATTCCAGCAGCGACCGATGACCCGTCATCTCTTACTTAAGCCGTTGACAATTTTTTTTTATTTTTTATTGGGTTATTTATGAATTTCAACGGGGGGTACTAAATGAGGCAAATGCTGGATAATTATTTTCCATGTAATTGAGAAAAAAATGTTAAATTTTACCCCATGATTTTCATTATTTTTTTTCATTTGACAAAAAAAATTTTATAATTCAATACTTCTTAAAAAAAAAAAAAAAGAACAAGTATCTCTCCGTCGACGGTAGGATTAGCATCACATTATCTTCTCGCGAAAATATCAAATACAGACAGTCAGATCCATTTCACATAAGCCGAATTCATAGTCATATATATTCGGGTAAGAATCAGCCTGAGGTTATGACATACCTCCCTCCAAAAAAAAAAAACTCCTCATGATTATTTCACTTTTTATCCATACATTCACTTATTTATCTTTACCCCAGTCGTTATTCCCCATACACATGCCCACTTCCCTCAAATATCTAGTTAAAAAACAAAGATGGCGAGAGTCTTTCTCCAGAGACCGAGAGAGAGAGAGAGAGAGAGAGAGTTCCCCTCTGGAGGGTACGAAGATCAGGTATCAAAACTCAAAGAGAGAAGAAGAAAGAAAGAAAGATAATGTTTAAAAAAAAAAAAAAAGTTCCATTGTATCGAACCATCTGACCGTAGGTACAGGGGTATGTACCTTGAAGCCGGTGTTCGGGTACCTGTGGGTATATATTTAAAAAAATTCTGCAATGCAAGAGAGAGAGAGATAGAGGGGGGGGGGGGGTATATTGGATGGTAAAGTTGACGAGAAAGAGTGGAAATTCCCTTTGAAAGGGGAGTCCTCGAAATGTAAAAGATATCACGTTCATACCAAGAAGCGTTGGCAGTTTATAAGGGTTAGACATCATTGTTAAATTCTTTATTATAATGCTAAATATAACATGTTAACTACTTGACACAATAGTCGAGAGTAGTCTCGCATTTCATCAAATGTTAATATTATTTAAGACTGTTTGAAGATGAAAAAAAAAAATTTTCTTCTTACATATCAATAAAGGGGTGTAATGGGCCAGAAGCTTCTTGTACAAGAGAATTCATCAAATCGTCTAGAGAATACCGGAGGTGAGACAACAGGTAGTGGTGAGCTACATCATTTCCTTCATCAGTATAATCAACAATCACCGAGTCCAAATCAGAGTCTTCAGGGTAATGGTGGTAGTATTGCACTTCCTCTAAGTCCTCAATCATTGCGTCACGATGGTAATGGTGGTACTGGTGGTTTAACTGGGGTCAAGAGAGAACCGGAAGATCTTAGCTCATCACGTACTGGTCAACAATCGAGTAAACGGCATAAACAGGTACAACCGGATAGTCCAACACCACCAGGAATGTATCATCATCATCAGCATCAACTTCAGGTGATTTATATTAATCAATATTGATTAATTGTATTCCTTTTCCGTTTTACAAAATCTTCATTAATTTTCAGGATTAATAGTAAAATTTAATGATAATTATTTTATCAATCAGGTACAGCAATACGGCAGTCCATATGATCCATATACATCCTGCAGTCCTCGTCTTCAGTCAACAGCATACGGTACATCAACATCAACATCGGGAAATGGTAGTAGTAGCCAAGGAAATATTCATCAGGAAGGAACAGCTGTTTATGTTACAAATGATACACTACCACCACTAGCATCATCAAGCTCATCAGCATTACCAACAACAACATCATCCTATACTAGATACGAGGTTGTACCAAGTTCTTATGCCACAACACACGCAATAAGATCATCATCAAGCAGCAGCAAAGTCTTGACTGTTGATCTACCAAGTCCAGATTCGGGTATTGGAGCTGATGCTGTTACACCTAGGCAAGATCATCATCCACCAACGGCACTTCATCAGGTATAATTGAATCCTTTGAATAATCACATTTTGTGATTTTTCATATAACTACAATTGCTTATAAATTGTTTAATTTTATTACAGTCATCCTTTGATTACACCGAATTATGCCCAGGTGGTACAACAAGCAATACAGTAGTTTTAGAAAGTGGTGCAGTTATTCATCATCAACCACTTCAACTACAACTACAACAGAGTCACACCCAAAATCAAGTAGCCCGTAGTCTTGTTGGTGCAAATAATCCAAATCCAAGTGCAACTCCAACACCCCCACGATCACGTCCATGGCATGATTTTGGTAGGCAAAATGATGCTGATAAAATTCAAATACCAAAAATGTAAGTATTTTTTATCAATTAATTTATCCATCAAACATCAATAAAGTGTTTGCTTGATTTAATGCAAATAAATATGGATAATTGACGTATACATGTGGAAATGTCATGGGTCGTATATGACCATAAGGCCAGTCCGTTATATTGACATATGTAATATTTAAAATAGCTGGTTATTGAGTGTCTCCACTAATGTGAAATTTTTATTTTTTTCTCAATTTCAACATGTGGGAATTATGAATATGTACAGGATATTCAACTCAACTAATGTCATGTAGTCTTATCGTCCTCTTGGGTATAGAGTTATCGGTATCATTTGGTTTACCGCCTCAACACCCATTTATATTTTTCAAGACAATATTCCAATGGGGGGGAGAGAATATCCATGAACAGCCTCGGTTTTACCGATACACCAGGGGTTTTATTTTTATTTTTTCCTTTTTAAAATCATGTATTTGAGATAGTTTAACTAGACACCGACATAGGTAGTACGCTCCACCGGCTTTCAGATACTGCTATGACTTCCTATTGATAAGAACGGGACAATTTGCTTGGGTGAACTCTACATAAACACCTTTTTTTTGCTTCTGAATGAAAGCATTTGGTTAAACTAGTCATTATGAAATTTTTTTGAAGAATAAATTTTAAAATTGAGAGGATTTTCTTTTTTTTTGGTTCAACAGATACTCAGCTTATGGTTTTAAATATCACTTGGAATCACCCATAAGTACATCACAAAGACGTGAAGATGACAGAATAACGTATATCAATAAAGGTCAATTTTATGGTATTACGTTGGATTATGTACCAGATCCGGATAAACCTCTACTCAAGGCCGGTCAGACTGTAAAGGTAACAAAAAAAAATTGTATTTCTAATTTCTCCTATTGATAAGAGAACGATTGATTTAATTTTTTTTTTCACACCTTTTAAGAAATCACGATATTTTTTAAAAATTAATTTAAAATTGATTACACGTCCTATTGATAAGACTGATCTAGTTTATACACCAAAAAGATAAATATCAGTTAACGTGAAGTTGATATTACTTTTATTACTTATTATATGAAAACCAGTCAGAAGTCATTTCCTCATCTTGATTACCAATCATATACATTTTATACACTTACAATCACGTTATGTATAGGTGAAGTTAATACGCGACAAATGTTAAACAGTTAATATGTATTTAAGGCTGGAGTGAGGAATGAAGTGAAATGATCATTGGGGCATAACTATTTTACAAATCACTGGGGTAAATGATAAGGCGCGATCAATCTATATATAAATCTAACGTTCATTCACCCGAAACATTAAAAATTGTCGTGGGCAGGGACATACTGTAGAGTTTATGATATTTATCTGATTATATTATATTATTTGAGGGATTTATGAGTTTTTCAAATAATTTATTTGTACAACTAGATGATTTTTATAATCCGGATTTGAGACAAATTTTTTTAAATTACAATTATCAAAAATTTTTTTGAATAATTGATTTATCTCGTTAATTAGGGATTTTAGACATAAATGTCAAGAGACATTTTTTGTTGACAATTTTCTAATCTACAAGAAAGATCTTTTGACATTTTTTTCTAATATCAAACGTTCTCGAGATATTTGCAAAATTACGAAATCTAATCATCATTTTTAATAATTTTCTAGAGTGTAGTTATGCTCATGTTTCGTGAAGAAAAGAGTCCCGAGGACGAGATAAAAGCATGGCAATTCTGGCACGGTAGACAGCACTCAGTGAAGCAACGAATTCTCGATGCTGGTGAGTCATTTATTCTTTTATTATCCATTAAGAATTAATATCACTCGATGATTTGTAAAAAAAATAAATGTACATTCAAACGTAATGAATAAAAATTGCAAAAGAAATATTTATATCATTTGCGCAAGCTGTCGGATATTCATTTAACCAACGACAGGATCTCTGGTAAGCCTCAATGCAACACGTGGCATTTTAATTTGCATATGTTAACTCAATTTTTTTGCGTCTCCAAAAAGATAAAAAAAAAAAACATTTCAACTCTTTCTAATTTTATTCTCAATCACTTCTAGACACGAAGAACAGTGTAGGACTTGTTGGATGCATCGAGGAAGTTGCACATAATGCAATTGCTGTTTATTGGAATCCATTGGAATCATCCGCAAAGGTGATTCAATCATACCCGTAATAATTAATTTTCTCCAAAAAATTTTTAAAAATTAATTCACGTTAAAATTGTTCAAACAGATTAATGTAGCTGTACAGTGTTTAAGTACTGATTTTTCGAGTCAAAAAGGTGTCAAAGGATTGCCACTTCACATTCAAGTTGATACTTATGAAGAGCCACCATCGCCACATGGTCATGGTTATACACCACCATCACACAGGGGTTATTGTCAAATAAAAGTTTTTTGCGATAAGGTAAAAATTTAATGGATAATTTAGTTAAAAAAAATTTCAACTGAAAGATGATTATTTAATTAAATACAGGGTGCTGAACGTAAAACAAGGGACGAAGAGAGAAGAGCAGCAAAAAGAAAAATGACAGCAACAGGAAGAAAAAAACTCGATGAATTATATCACTCAGTAACTGAACGCAGTGAATTTTATACTATGGCAGATTTGCATAAACCGCCAGTACTATTTTCACCGCCTGCTGAGCATTCAATTGATAAGGTATAATCATAAATCCATTAATCCTTTTAATCATAAGAATATTATTGGGATTTTTGAGTTGAGTGATGAAATGAGGAGTGGTATGAATTTTAAAAGCATTAGAAAGTGAGAGTAGTTGATTGAGAAATTTTCACGTTAAACTTGTTACAGTATTAATTATTTTTCAATAATTTTTAAAAATTTACAAACAAATTTTTAATCTTAAAATTAATTTTTTTTTGAAATATCTCAAAATCTGAAGGGGATATCAAAATTTTCAAAGAGACCTTTTTTATAGCTCTCGTCACGCTCTACAAAAAAGATATCTTCATAAATTTTGATATCTCCATCAGATTGCGAGATAATAATGCTCAAACAAATTTCACCAAATACCCGATAATTAATTCTAGTTTTCAACAATGGAATTATCCGGTTTCTACGGAGGTGGTAACAATGGTGGTGACACTGACACATCATCCCTGAGTAATGGTGAATCAGGTGGTATTAAAACTGGTTCAAGTAGTCCATATCCAGGCTGTGGTCGTCCAAGTCTTCCAGCTTTAAAATTTCACAATCACTTTCCACCAGACAATTTAACATCACTGCATGAAAAAAAAGATTCACTCCTCATGCAAGTACAAGAATTACAGGGTACTGTACTCCAAAGTGTATCCCAAAGTGCCCTATCATCACCCCTAGTATCCAACATTGGTAATAGACTTCATCTACAGCATCAACAGCCAACAAATCATTTACGTACAACAGACGGTGAAGAACGTGTTATGCTGTACGTTAGACAAGAATCTGAAGATGTTTATACACCTCTACATGTTGCCCCACCCACTGTCCAAGGACTGCTCAACGCTGTAAGCATCACCCAAGACTCATCTCGTCTCTACTATCAAATTTAGTACAATTAAGCAAACGGAGAAAAGTGGATTTATTCTATCAATCATAATTATAACCGACGAACAAAAAAAAAAAAAAAGAAGAATAATATGATTAAAAAACCAAAAGTGAAAACACACCTGTTGTCTCTTTTTTACTCGATAAAATAAACGATTAAAATTCAATTTTCTCTTGTTGCCTGTAACGGTAAGTTATTCAGTTGCCATTTTAGATTGAAGAAAGAAAAAAAAAATAAATGTTGGCAATCAATCGATAAATATTCCATGTGCTTGTATAATTAAATACCAAAAAGTCATAAAAGTGAAACTTTTTTTTTTTTTTTATGACTTATTTTTAATCATTATGTTGCACTGCATTATGGTTAATGTCACACCAGCTATTTTCTGTACATGATTATATTGTATTGGAATTTTTACAAAATGTCGTATTAATCGGAATTTAAGAGAATGGTTTTTTTTTTTTGAATGCATGAATATATGAGGCATTTCATGATTAATAATCACCACCCGTGGGCACCCAGCTCTTTTCATTGGCTAATTAATATTAATGCGCATGACTGCACACCCTGATTTTTTTTTTTTTTATTAATTGTTTATTATTGTTTTTTTGGTTTAACATGTGTAATTCAGTGGTCAAGTGGTAAATTTTCGTGAATGAAATTTTATGGTTTTTTTTATTTATGGAGATATCTCATTAATGAGTGATTTTGAGTGAAAATGTCAAAAGACCTTTTTTGTAGAGCAAAAAATTTTCGATAAAAAATGTCTTATGATATTTTTTTCTATAATTACTCGTTTACGAGATAATTCAGTATTTAATGACATGTGAAAAATCTTATGTTTTGGGTTTTTGTTTTATGACTTTACTACTGAATTTTTTTTATTTTAATTATTAAAATTGAACGACTGATGCAGGTAAAATGTACATAATATCTGAATAATTGCAGTTGGGTCATTGAGATTGTGTTTAATCATTGAAAAATAAATGTATTGAGAAAAAAGTGGAAAACAGCCAATTGAATTGAATTAAACATTGAAAAGACTCGTCTCCGGGTGGACGATGATTAAAAAAAAAAAAAAAATTATGTTCAGTTAAATTGAGTTTATTGACGCGTGCATGAACGACAAATGTCAAAATTCTAATATTCTACTTTTTTCTATTTTACAGATTGAGTCAAAGTACAAAATTGCATCCTCGAGTATTAATAATCTCTATCGCAAAAACACAAAGGGGTAAGTTTAGTAGAGTGTCATCTTTACTCGCATGCACATAGGTTGCGGCCATAGTGCATGACAATTAACGGTGACATTATATTGGACCTTGGGTACTCCTTTTTTTATTTTCAATCTTTATCTTTTTGCCACTTTTTTCTGTACTTTGTTATTGAAATTGAAGAAAATTTGACTTTTATGATCAATATCTCTGAATCTAAGGGAGATGGGATAATTTTCAATAAAACCTTTTTTGTAGCTCTCATTCTGCTCTATAGAAAAGGTCTTTATGAAAATTTTTCCATCTCCAGTGGATCAGAAGATATACACAAAAAACTAGAGTGTGACAATTTGTGAAAATTACCACTTTGATACTCAATCTTCAATAACTCAAAATTGGCTGGGTGAATCTCAATAATTTTTTTTTTTCATTTTGAAGCTCTTTTTTTCACCTTCAAAATGAAACCAGAATCATTAAAATCGGATAATTAGTATAGGAGATATCAATTATTTAAGATGATTATGTCACCCCACCATAATTCACAGTGATTAACCCAAACAAATGCTTTCATTAACAGCTAATTCTTCATGAATAATATAAAATTAATCCTCTAATTATCCATACACTCATTAAAATATCACAAAAATGATTGATTTGTCTTCAATAAAAATTTCTAGTTTTACGAAAGAGTCAAAGAAAAAAATTCAAAAAATTAACGAAAAAAAAAAACCCTCAATTTCATGTTTCAGAATTACAGCGAAAATTGATGACGACATGATACGTTATTACGTGGACGAGGACCTTTTTCTTCTCGAAGTGAGTCACTCGCCTAATCAAGAGCACGATAGAAATACGAGTAATCCAGGATCACCAGGTGATCCTGATGATCCAAATGATTCACCAACAATTGGTTATGATGTAACACTCATAGAATTACCACCAGTTCAATCGCAATTGCCACCACCCCCATCACCACTATCAGTTAGCCATGGGAATCCCCATGGTCATGTGCACGGACACAATTCACACATTCATGAGGTGACGAATACGTGAATTTAATTAATCAAAAATTGGAGAGAAAATTATTCAATTAATTCATTGTAAATAATTATTAAAGGCCATCTAAGGTAGCAATTGACTTTTTTTTTTTTTGGGGTGGATTAACAATTGTTAATTATAAAGTTTTGATGATATGATATTATGATTAACGTTTCTGTTCGTTGTTGAATGTATAATTGGCTGTTGATAGTGAAATGGTGAAAATTAAAATTATCAGTCAGCAATTCTTGAGGATTATCTTAGAATCTGATAGAGTTGGCGAAATTTTCATGGGGACCTTTTTTGTAGCTCTTATTCCGCTCTACAAAAAAGGTTCTTTGGAAAATAACGCCATCTCCTCTAGATCTCGAGATATAGAGCAAAAATTAAATTTAAAAATGGCTCATCTTACTTCACCACTTCACAACTGAATTGACGATGAGTTTTTGATAAATATCTGTAAATCTGAGGGAGATGGGGTAATTTTCATGAGGACCTTTTTTGTAGAGCGGAATGAGCGCTACAAAAAAGGTCCCTATGAATATTTCAATATCTCTCTTAGATTCAGAGATATTCAGAAGAAAACGAGTAAAATGACTTGATAATCTCAAAAATCAGTGATTTGAGTGCCGTTTTAGGCATACGATTGATACCCGTTAGAAACGGTTTAGAAAATCGTAAAAAAAATTATGTAAAACTTATTGATAAATCAATCAAAATTGATACAAGCTTTATCTGCGTTGATTTTTCAGCAAAACCGTACACAACAATTTTTATATACGTAAAAGAAAAAAAAGAGAGAAATAATGAAGAAATTAAAATTGTGAAAAAATTTCCCAAATTATTCACAATATTTTTTTTTTTTTTTTTTGAAAAAACCGTTTAAATGTTTGTGCATGAGAGTAATAGTCTAATTAAGAATCAAATAGTTATGTTTTTATTAATTAAAAAAGTCGATTTATAATTCTTTATGGACTCAATAATGAACAGTTGCCATTTGTTTTTTGCCAACAATTTAATTATCCCACAATTTTATATCCCTAATTATTTAGACATTTTATTGTCAATATAAAAAATAAGAAACAACTGATAATCTAATTATGAATAATTAAAAGAAAAAAAAAACCCTAATTACCCTCATTAAATCAAATCAAAAACTCCCATAAATGACCTTTTTAAATCTTCAATATCTCCTGTACAAATAATCCAATTTAATTCTTTTTTTTATCATTTTAAAGTTGAAAAAAAAAATCTTCAAAATGAGAAAAAAATTATTAAATTTCACTCTGTCAATCTCGAGTTATTGAAGATTGAAGACATCTCAATTTTTCATACAAAATGTTTTATTTTATATAACTCAATTGTTCAATTTAATTTTAATACATAGAAAAGCCATGGCATATGCCCTTAAACTTGCCTTAATCCCCCCCCCCCCCCCCCCAGAGTCTCGCCGTGCCACTCGTGTTAGCCATTGAATTAGATAAAAAAAAAAAAAGAAAAATCAGGCAATAAGATTGTGACGTTTTAAACGTCGAGATAATTAATTTTTAAGCGGTTAGTCTACGCTAGATATTTTTATAAATAATAGATTATATAATAAAAAAATACAACAAAGATCAAATCATTTTTTTTTTGTCAAAAAAGAAAAAATTAATCAACAATTGATAAATTGAGGAAACAATATTATCGCAAGGATCGAAAATACGCTTGTACAATGCTCCCCCCCTCCCCCCACATATGTGAATAATTTTTAAAAAATAATTTGTTGCATTATTATTATTATTTTCTGATTGAGAAAAATAATAAATTAATTATTGCAGCAGAGAAATAATTATCATCATTAATTTTAATACTATTATTTGATTTTTATCGATTAGAATACGTACAATTGTTATTTCGGTTCTGAGAAGAATTAAAAAAAAGAAAAAAATGATAATTAGATTTTTTTTTGTAATTAATTGAATTTTAAGACAAACTCAATTGAATAAATATGTTCAGGGTGTTAGGAAAAAGTCAATAATCACTCTGTATTGAGATGAAAATTTTGTAAAAGAGATTAGTAATTGTTAAAATTAATTGAATAAGAGAATAACGACGTGTCAATTTAAATTGAAAAATTGAAGAAGAAAAAAAAAAATATGTTGTTAACGGATCTCTCGCGTACGCATTGTATTCTATTGTTGATTAAAAAAATATTAACAGAGTGATTGTATGATCAATTATAAATTAATATTTCAACAGACAAAATTCAGTTTTTTTTTTGTTAATTATCCATTTATCTCGATAATAATTGATATTAGGAGAAAATGTCAAGAGACCTTTTTTTCAGAGAATTGAATTTCCAAAAGAAGATATCTTTTGACATTTTTCTCTAAAATCGCTCATTATCGAGATAATCAATTAATTAATTAATCAATTGTTTTTTTTTTCGACTTAATTGTCTACTGATTCACTCTGTTATAAATTTTTTTAATATCTTTAACATTGACAGTTAAAATTAATCACAGTTGATTAATTATAACTTAATTACTTTATCAAGATCCTTGCGATTGAAATAAAGTTCTCATTCATTTAATTATTATTTAGTTGAGTGATTGAATCATTTCATTTTTTTTTTCATTTTAATTGATCCAATGCGTACCCCCCCCCCCCTTATAAAGATGACAAGAAATATTTTTAGTGTAATGTATCACAATGTGAGAGAGAGTTATTGAGAGATATGTGGGATAAATGAAAGTGACAATATGAAACATATGTTTTCTTTTTTGAATCGTTGTTTATCGCAACATCTTGCCATCGTGAGATTGTGCCAGAGGTGATATTATATTATTATAATGTTCAATACCACAATAAAATACTATATTAGTACGTTTTATAAAAAATTAATGATTTTATTTTCTATCGTTTTACTTTTTTTTTTTTTAAGAAAAAAAATTAATTAATTGTGAATATCTCTGAATCTGAGGGAGATATCACCATATCTCCTAAACTATTGGTCCTAGAGCAAGATATTTCCAAAAAACTTGGTTATTATAAAATGAAAATTTCTGAAATTTTAGAATTCCCTCTTTTTTTTTCCTTTTCTACAAAAAAAAAACTCACCATTTCCATTAGATTCCGAAAAATTAATCAAAAAAATTTAATCCACCAGAATTACCATATTATTCGCATCTATTCGACCACAAAGACTTAGAAAAAAAATATGATGAGATAAGGACTAACGGTATCTTTCAAACCTCAATGATTACCACTCGAGATAGCCCCAAAAATGATCAAATAATCTCATAAATCTTGGTATAATATTTCAATGTATATTTTACGCATTCATTGATAAAATATTCAACATCAGATTTGAATGAAAAATAACCGTTGTTTGTTTTTATAGTAACTGAGATAATCCCAAGACATTAATTATGCCCCTCCATCACCCATAAATTATCACTTTAATGAGCATTGAGGCTTGTCCTCAAAAAGAAGTTGAAGGGAATGAAAAAAATTAAAAATAAAAAATCAACTAAAGATGATAATAAAAGTCAGGGTATCCTTTAATGGTTTTGGCAGGGTTCAAGGTTTGTTCAATGGCTTGAAAAATACGAAAAAAAAAAATTTTTTTGATGCGATCCCAGTGAGAAAGAACATTAGATGAAACATTTTTTCGTATCATTTGGAGTTTAGAATGTTAATCGTCAAATTATCAAGTTTTTTTTTTTTTTTCATCCATTGGAGCAGGGCCAGTGGCCTCTTCAAGGTCGCCAACCCCAGCATCGTCGCTCAAGCCACCCACAAACAATCACAAAGACACTTTGGCTATTGTTCCATGTTTGTACGCATTGTGCATTTATCAGTGATTGTTAAATCAGTGGTTTTGGTACTTGACGACATGATTTATTTCAGTTTTACAGGGATATCTCGGAATCTAGAAGAGATGGTGGAATTATTGAAGAAACCTTTTTTGTAGATCTCTTTTTGTTCTACAAAAAAGGTAATCACAGAAATTCTTTTATCTCCTCTAGATTCCGAGAAATTCAGTAAAAACTGAAAAACGAGAGTTTCTAATAATTTCATGTAAATTTCAAGCTTCGAATGGATTATTTTTTGATAATATTTCGAGATCTGGAGCAGATAGCGAAATTTTTGATAAGACCTTTTTTGGAGAGCGGAATGAGATCTACAAAAAAGCTTTCAATAGAAATTCCACCATCTCCTCTACATTCCGAGATATTCATAGAAAACTCAAGTGACTCAACTTTTTTTTTTTTTTAGAGAAAAAGGAAAAATCGAATACTCTTGTGTTTTCGGGGTAGGACTGAGGCCGGTTTGACGAGTTGTTTGTTTATTCCCTTTATCGATAATACCATCAACAACTTAAGGACATGCTGTGATGATACTATTCCCTTCTTTCAAAGACCATAATGACAAAAAAGAAAAAAGTACTTGAATACACGCAGACGTATGAACTTGAAACACGCGAAAACATCTTATCCCATTTACAGTCTGTAGAATTTGTTTCATAGTTTGCGATATAAAATAGAGAAATTTAAAACATAAACATGATTATGTCAAGAGAAATGTGATCGTAGTTTGATAAACCTCAATTACTAATCTATAAAAAAAAACGAAACATGAAAGTACATAACAAGTGCTCAGCAATACCTCTTGGAAATACAGACAAGTTCATGGCCAACTACGTGCCCAGTACATGTCCAAGGACAATCAATGGGAGTGAAGGATGAGTGACAGTAGAAGTTGTTAAGAATTTCTTCAACTCATACCCAACATTTTGTCAAATATCTCTGAATCCAAGAGGGATATCAAAATATCTCTAGGAACCTTTTTTCTAGCTCTCGTTCCGCTCTACAAAAAAGGTTCTCATGAAAAATTTCCCATCTCCCTCGGATTCCAAGATATCTAACAAAAAAACGAAAATTCTATTGAATTTAACAATTTAATTTCAAAATAAATCCTTCTTTTGAAATTATCTTGAAATCTGAGAGAGATATCGAATTTTGTGTAAAAACCTTTTTTGTAGAGCATAACGAGATCTACAAAAAAGGTCTCTACAAAAATTTCACTATTCCCCTCAAAATTAGAGATATTCAGGATATTTTAATTATTGACTATCCATTTCACCAATTTAATTATTCATATTTGATTGCTATTGGGTCAATAGACAATCGAAATGTCAAAATTGAATTTAATTATCGAATAAGATAAACCCCAAGACAATGGGTAATGAATATTTTAAAATAAGAGCCCACTGGGGGGCATGGGGGGAGGGGTGAGCCCGTTATAAGATCGCCAGCGTCAGGTGGGACGGTTTAGTCTGCAAAGAGACAGGTATCCAAGGGCATCAGTGTTGAATATCCCCAAAAAAAAAGTACCGTTTTGTTTTCTATCAGGTATTTTGAATTCGTCGTACGCAATAGAAATCTTTCGCCAAGCGCGAAAGACATTTTTTTAAATTTAAAATGGTGACAAGAAAATATATTATCTGTCTATTGATACTATTCGGATGTTATCAGAAGAGTTTCGCTGAAGAGGATGATGACACTGTTTCTATTGAAGGTATATTTCACTTTTTTTTTTTGTCTATATTGTACCTACTCATAAATGTAATACAAAGTCGGGTCAGGTCGCGGTTATTTTTTCTCTTTTTTTCTTTCTCGTGATTGAATATTCAATACACGAAAATTCTATCGCGTACGACTTTAACGTTCGCAATAACAACGACATTCTTTGGAAATTCCAGGTGATTATTTCCTGGTTTATTTTTTAAAACTGTGCCAAAATAAATTTATTCAATGTTTTTTTTTAAAGAAATATTTGAATATTTTTATTACTTGGCTGATCTTTTTTTTGTAAATATCTCGGAATCTGAGAGAGATATCAACATTTTTATAGAGACCTTTTTTGTAGATCTCACTTTGCTCTACAAAAAAGGTCTCTACAAAAATTCAACTATCTCCTTCAGATACTGAAATATTAAGGAAAAATTGAATTTGAAAATTGTTTCATGATGAAAATTCTTGATTACATTCATCAGCTGCAGAACACCCGCTACCCGAGCGTACAGCATCAGCTAGGAATATTGATTGGACACAGAATAGTGCACCCGGTGGTACATGCCTAACATCAAAAGGTGAAGTTGGCCGATGCACAACGTTCAAGGATTGTTTTCCTTACTTCAAGATACCGAATCTTGGATCGCTTGATGGTTGGGTGCTAGGTGTTTACGATACATGCAGTTATACACGTGAGGATGGACGTATGGGTTTTGGGGTATGTTGTGCAGGGGGTCCTCTGACCACCCCACGACCTGACAATGAAGGACCGATTGTTGAAGATCCACAGGTTTGAGTGCCAAGAATGAATGATTAAATGTTGATGATTTTACTCTGAAATTTTCAATAAAATTACCAACATTTTCAGGATGTGGAAGATAGCAGCAATAAAAAAGATTCCGCTGCATCCTGGCCACCAGCTCTACCCACCCATCCCCCAGATCATACACTCCCCCCACTCCCCACCCACCCATCATACCCCACCATTGGAGTCATATCATCTCGTCCCCCAGTCATTATGACCTCCAGAAGGCCAACGGCTACGACCTGGCCAACGAAAAAACCTGGCTGGTGGTCAGGTGCATCGACCCCGCGACCCTCGATGACTACGGCATCACCGATGATAGGTTCAGGTGAATGTGGGGCGAAAAATGGTAAACAGGATCAGGATAGAATTGTCGGTGGGAAAAATGCTGATCCTGGTGAGTGGCCTTGGATTGCTGCTCTATTTAATGCTGGAAGACAAGTCTGTGGGGGTTCGCTAATTGATGATAAACATATTCTAACTGCTGCTCATTGTGTTGCTCAGTAAGTTTAATCTTTCCTTTATCATAAAGTTGATTGACAATTTTTTTACGCGAATTCTGATAGTGTCTGTGAAGCGACAGCCCAAGGAGGTCATTTCAAGTCGAGGTTTCACTCCCCTCGAAAATTGAAAAAAATCCGATTTTTAGATATCACCAGTCGTGCTAGATATTTTTTAAATTAATTCAATTCCAGTATGAATTCGTGGGACGTTGCAAGATTGACGGTTCGTCTGGGTGACTACAATATCAAGACCAGCACGGAAATTCAACATATAGAGAGACGAGTGAAGAGAGTCGTTAGACACAAAGGATTCGATCCCAGGACTCTTTACAATGACGTCGCGATATTGACACTGAATGAACCTATTGAGTTTTCAGAGATGATCAGACCTATTTGCCTTCCTGGAGGCTCTCAGCTCTACGTGGGGAAAACTGCGACGGTTATTGGATGGGGATCCCTCAGGGAAAGTTAGTTAATCAAGTTTTTTTTCGGGGGAAATTAATGGAACTTTTCTTTGGTGATTAATGAAATTTTTTCAGGCGGTCCTCAACCAGCGGTTCTCCAGGAAGTTTCAATTCCAGTCTGGCCTAATAGTGAATGTAAATTGAAATATGGAGCTGCTGCTCCTGGAGGCATTGTAGACAGTTTTCTATGTGCTGGAAGAGCGGCTAAGGATTCTTGTTCTGTACGAATATTTTCTGATCGTCTAATTTATGTTTAATACCGCGGTTTTTGTTAATTTGGGTTATATCTTGAATACTAGTGGTTTTAGAAGAAAATGCCAAAAGACATTTTTTGTAGTTGAGTAAATTTCCGACAAAAAATATCTTTTGACATTTTCCTCTAAAACTACTCATTATCGAGATATTTCTCTATTTAACAAACGATCAAACACTTTGCTGTTGATTTAACTGAATGTATTCAATTTTTGTCTTTGTTTTATTCTCCAGGGAGATTCTGGAGGACCATTAATGGTCAATGATGGCAGATGGACACAAGTAGGGATTGTCAGTTGGGGAATTGGTTGTGGTAAAGGACAATATCCTGGTGTATATACCAGAGTAACACACTTCCTCCCTTGGATTTACAAAAATTTGAAATAATTTGTTACTTTAATTCCTATTATCCATCCCTAATAAACCCCACAGTGATATCACTCTGGGCTTCGAACAAACAAAAAATTGATTGTTGTTCATTTTTTAATAAAAAATTCATCCTTCAACTCGACTAGATCGCTAAATTAATTCATATTCAATGCAAATCGTTCTCTTATTTTTCTCAGAAAATCATCGCAGAAAATTGATAAAAATCGTAAACATAGAATTTGTAAACATTCACCGGTGGAGAATACAAAAAACTGCTTACGGGGTTGCCAGCTCTGTGAAGTTGGCATCGAAGTTGGAAAAAAAAAAATTTGAAGTGCAATCAATTGTACTCGTTGAGTACTTGAAGGTACCAAGTTTCATTTTTTTTGTACCCCTCACCCCTAGGCGTAGGGGATGAGGGAAAATTCGTGCAGCGTCGAAGTAATAGGTAATGAAAAAAATCCTATGGATATGGTTTCACCCTCGATAGTACCTGTATGTACCAAATTTTTTTTCCTCCTAACAACCCCCCCCCCTCAAATTGGCCCCTTCGCGAATCTAAAGTTTGCGAGTAGTATACAAAAATTACAAGGATAGGTTCTAAATCGTTAGTACTTTTATGTACCATGTATATTCATTTTGAGAACTCCCCCCCACCCCCCTTCACCACAATGATTCACCCCGCGATAGAATATTGAGTTAATGAGTGATTCATGAAAACTTAGAGGGTATCTTCTAGATTGTTAGTATTTGTTTGAATGATATTTTTTTCTAAACCCCCTTTACCCCTAATTACCTCCTCCTTCTCGATGAAAAAACTAAAGTCCGGACGGCATGTGCTTACTAAAACATGGATTTGGAAATTTGTACAAACGACTTGAATGGATTGACACGAGCGTGGAATCTTTTCGATTGAGGTACTAACGTCCAGAGACCATATACTTGCTAAAATATAGACTTGATAGTTTGTACAAATGATTTGAATGGACTGACACGTGTGTGAACTCTCTCTTTCGAAAGTACTGACGTCTAGACACCATATTCTCACAAAAATATCGACTAGATAATTAGTACAAACGACTAGAATGAATTAACACATGCGTGAACTCTTCTTGATGGAGGTACTAACGTTTGTACCAATTTATAAATTGATATATTGGTGAGTATATGGCGCCAGGACGTTAGTACTGTCATGAAAAAGACTTCACGCGTGCGTCACTCCCCTCAAGTCGTTTGTACCAATTTATAAATTAATATATTGGTGAGCATATGGCCCTTGGACGTCAGTACTATCATAAAAAAGACTTCACGCGTGTATCACTTCCCTCAAGTCGTTTGTACCAATTTATAAATTGATATATTGGTGAGTATATGGCGCTAGGACGTTAGTACTGTCATGAAAAAGACTTCACGCGTGCGTCACTCCCCTCAAGTCGTTTGTACCAATTTATAAATTAATATATTGGTGAGCATATGGCCCTTGGACGTTAGTACTATCATAAAAAAGACTTCACGCGTGTATCACTTCCCTCAAGTCGTTTGTACCAATTTATAAATTGATATATTGGTGAGTATATGGCGCCAGGACGTTAGTACTGTCATGAAAAAGACTTCACGCGTGCGTCACTCCCCTCAAGTCGTTTGTACCAATTTATAAATTAACATATTGGTGAGTATATGGCGCCTGGACGTTAGTACTATCATAAGAAAGACTTCACGCGTGCGTCACTCCCCTCAAGTCGTTTGTACCAATTTATAAATTGATTTTCATGGGGAAGGGATAAGGGGGGTTAAGAAAAAAATATCATACAGACGAATACTAATAATCCGGAAAATATCAGCAAAGTTTTTGTGGATCACTCATTAACTCAAAGCTCTATCAGGAGGTGAACCATGGTGGATGGTGAGAGGGGGGGGGGGGCGGGGGGGTGGACGTGGTACATTCAAGTACTAACGATTTAGAATCTATCCTTGTATTTTTTGCGTACCACTCGCAAACTCAAGATTTCGGAAGAGGGTTAATTATAGAGGGGGGTTGTTGGACGGAAAAAAAATTTAGTACATACAGGTACTATTGAGGATGAAACCATATCCATAGGATTTTTTTCATTGTCTTTTACTTCGACGCTGCACGAATTTTCCTTCATCCCCTACGCCTAGGGGTGAGGGGTACAAAAAAACAAGGAACATGGTACCTTCAGGTACTCAATGAGTACAATCGATTGCATTTCAAATTTTTTTTTTTCCAACTTCGATGCCAACTTCACAGAGCTGGGGTTGCCTTTCGAGCAGCCAACGTGTCTATAACAAACACAAAATGTACGAGATTAAAACAATGGCATTGAATAATCATTGAATCAGTAATAAATGAGATAAAGAACAACGATGTACCTGAGGTAGAATTTATGGGGTTGAATCGTCTCGGAATGACCCTGAAATGCACTCACAAAACACTTGACTCTATCTCTACTGACAACAAAAAAAAACATTCACTGAACAAAGAAAAATCACAACACTGACTCGGAATCCACAAAACACTCAATTTTATGATTTATTCTATGAATAATGGAGACTAGAATCACGATAAATATGACGAGAATGGAGACACGATCAAAATGAGACAAATTAAATCACAAAACACTGCACTAGGTACTTTGAAAACCCAAAAATTAATTGTTTGTCAATGAACTAAGGCTGCCGGCGGCCATTTTTATTCCTCAGAGTCCTTTGTCTCAATGAGAAGGTGACAAATTGTCCAATGAGAATTATCAACTGGATGAGTGACTTTGTCACAACACAAAATCATCTCCTGGTGCACATTCGAACACCGGTGGCGGCAAGGATATGTATACCAGTGTGTTGTGACGTAGGTCACTAGAACGTATAGAGAGAGCCTAGTCACAAAGAGATTCACGTACAGTCTTCACTTCTTCCCGTATTATGCCGGTGTGTGGTGACAGCTAGTGTTGATTATTGTGAAAAACAGTTGAAGTGCGAAAAAGAAAGTGTGCAAAACAAAGTGGTTTTTTTTTAGGGGAAGAACTCTGGAATAGAAAATCTGACGAAATTTCATCCAACTGTCTGTCTGCTGTAATACGAAGGTGAGTGCAATGCTTTTCATCCCGGATTTCTAAACAAAATTTGGAAAATACAGAATCGATCAAATAATGCAGTAAGAATAATGAAAAACGAGTAACAATGATACATGCACTTTAATATAATTTCCCCAGTATTTTTTGGCCAACTTGCTTTCTCATATGAAAAAACATCTATTTCATCGGTCCATGGGTGAGTCAGAAGGGACTGTTGTTTATGTTTGTTGGCTCTTTGTTTTCATCCGACGCCCGTCTAGAATTGTAGGAATTCTGAACACTTATGTTGCGCTTTAAACTCAATAACCCTCATATAGTTCTACCGTGAATTCCTTTGTCCTATTACTGAATTACTAAAAGTTCTATTTCGGCCCTTGAACTCATTTTCCATCGACTAAGGATTTATTAACTCGCTTCTAATAATTAAGGGAAGTAATAGAAGATTACGCAGTTGAGAAAAAAATACAAAGATTCTGTGCGAAACGGAAGAGTGCATATTGAACTACATTTCACATTGAATAAACCCGTTGAGTGCAATAGGTCGGGAGATTTATATGTGTGTCCATAAAAGTTAACAAATAATTCAATAATTTTTTTCCCCACGAATCCCGCTTTCTTCAATTCCTTCTTAAAAATCCCTGGAGGAATTCGTAATTTTTAAAATTATTCTGCCGATTGATACAAAATGTTATTACGTCACTTCATCTAGTCTCCCCATTGTGACATCCGTCAAAAATCGATTTCATGAATTTTCTTCCTTCAAAATAATTTAATATTTTGATATGAATAACTACGTAAAACTTGAAATATTCCTTTCGAGGAACCGAAAATTTCTTTTTCAACGCCTCAATCCTATGCCATAAATCTTACAAGGAAATTGTCAAACCAATTTCCACAAAAAAAAAAAATACGAAACCGAGTAGACATGTGTTTGGGCTTCGGCGCGCCAAACACTCGAGTCGCTGTCACAGTCTCTCTCACCCATTTTTACAACCTCAAGGGTTCAACGGTGCTCTTATGGAGAAAACCCATATAAAAAAAAAAGTAGACCCAAGATACAAATGCATTTCTCTCAAATTTTCTTGAGGTATTTGGCTATTCTCTAAAGGCCACCACAGACGAGGAAATTTTGGACGAACATTGTTCGCGGCAACTTTATATCCCAGCTCTGAAACCCACAGACGGGGCAAATCTATGTAATTGATCTTGTCGGAATATATTTTACATGAATCTAATTATATCGTCGCTGTAGAGTGCGTATGTTTTTTTATCGTCGAAATGAGATGTACTACCTTTCAGAAAGGATTTTACTTGATAAATTTTTGTAGTAACAAATGGGCGTAATTCCGAAAAGTTAATCACAAAGGGACATATCCCCAACACATACGCCCCTTTATTTTTAGCTGTTCCAGTTCATCTCAAAAATAAATAATCGCAAAGGGGTGTATCTCCGGCACATACGCCCCTTTCATCTTATGACAAGCATAACATGTAATGTGAAATAAGGGGCGTAAGTGTTATTTATTTGTTTTGAGCAAATCTTTATTTAAATCAAATAAAATCATTTCTTTGTTTTTAAGAAATGGATTATTTGAATCTAAATAGAGACATTTATTCATTTAAAATGAATCGTTTATTTGAATTGAATAAACAATTTGTTAATGTTAGGTACATCTTTTATTCCATTGTTGTTAAATTGAATTTTCACTGAATTCAAATAAACGATTTGTTAGATTGTAATAAACGATGTTTTAAATGCAAATAAATGATTTATTTAGACCAATAGACACTCAAATAAAGAACAGTTCTCATTTTTGATAAGGGCTTTATTAGGTGCTATTTGAATAAAAAAGTTCATTTGATTTAAATAAATATAATTGGATAAATAAATATGATTGGATTTGAATAAACCGTTTTTCTGGGTGTGGGTACCCAAAACTATAACGAAAAAAAAATAATTGCGGAAAAAAAATTTTCTTAAACTGCGCATGCGCAAAGGCCTTGGACTTGTCGAATAATGTTTCGCCGTCACCACAGACGAGGGAATTTCATAGCGAACGTCGTTCGTAGGGGAACAAAATTTTCAAGCAGGCTTGAAAATATTTCTCGTCGAATAATGTTTCCGGACACCGCAGACGAGCGAATATTGTTTCCCAGAGGCACCATTTCACCATGTTGGTGAACACAATGTTCGTTCAAAATTTCCTTCTCTATGGTCGCCTTAAGGGTTGGACCACACACCCGAAGAAGATAAATTTAACGGCCATATTTCTCATTTCTAATTATTTTCTAAGTTTTGAAGTATCCATTTCTCTGAAGAAATTCAAATTCATTTATTTACACTTTCACAGTTTTCATTCTTGCTTTACCATTATTGTCAAGTCACCCATTCTTGACATAACACCATCATTCTGGGCTCTATAGCTGTTCATGCAAGCCCACCGCTTCATTATACCTCTCTCTGTTATACGATAAATTTGTGAGAATCTTTGATGGAATTCATATTGCATCTCTTTTCTAAACAATATTCAATACTATTCTCAATTATGAATCAATTTTTCAGAATCGTTCCATACATCAAAATGAAAAAAAAAAGACTTAATGCCGTTCCAACAATGACAAATAAATCTGCTCATACGATAATACGAAGAAGAAAACCCTGGAATGAGCTTTCTCGTCAACATCAGAAAGCTATCAGAGAAAAAATCGAGAAAAAAAAGAGATATCAGTTTCCCGTACTGATCAAAGAGCTAATTCCACGAATCATTCCGATTCAACACATAGGTCAGATTCTTCATCAAATGCCGTGAATCATAACTCTATTGACGCCCTTATGCAATACCTTGACGATTCTCCGGCCTATGACAATTCTGAAACCACCTCCATTTTCAATAATTCTCTCTCTCTTGATTGTGGAATCGATTCCGAAAACCCACAAGAAACTAACCTCCTTCCAGTGAATCAGTCGCCAAATTTTAAGGATAAATTGGTTCAGATGTTCCTAGAGACAAACGTCAATCATGTTCAAGGAGATGCTTTCCTCCACCTGCTCCACACTCACCATTGTTTCGAATCATTACCGAAAACGACACGTACTCTACTCAAGACTCTCCGGACATCTGCAGAATTAAAAGTGGTTCACCCCGGGGAATATTTACATTTGGGTTTTACACAGGCTGTGGAGGCGATACTCGATCGTGTCGATCCTAATATGATTCCAAATAATTTATTAGTGGATTTCAATACGGATGGGGCGTCTCTTGATAAGTCAATCGAGGGTACGATTTGGCCGATACAGATAATTATTGCGAATATTCCCCATCATCAACCGGAAGTAGTTGGAATATACAGGGGGAAAAGAAAACCAGCTGATGCCCACGATTTTTTACAGTACTTTCTTAATGATGTCGATGCAGTTACATTCGCTGGCGGAATTATTTATAACGACAAACGCCTTACAGTCTCATTGAGATGTTTCATTGCTGATGCTCCTGCTCGTGCATTTATTTTAAATCACCTTGGACATAATGGAAAAGTACCCTGTTCGAAGTGCAAAATTATAGGTCACTCCTGCTCTGCAAATGCAACCAAGAAGAAACAGATTGCTCTTCTTGGATCAAATTGGCCTCCGCGGACTGATGAGGAATATGCTCAGGCTTTAGACGGTTCTCATCATCATGATGGAGAATGCTGTTTAAGAAGTCGCATTCCACTTGTTACAAATGTTCCTTTTGACATCTTACATTTATCATACCTTGGGGCTGGTGACAAATTTTTGGATGCTATCATCGGCGGGAAGTTCAAACGTACTGTAAAATTGTCCCCCCAGAAATTAAGTAAGGCAGAAAATCGCGTTAACGTAATTTCTAGACATTGTCCACGAGATTTTTCAAGACATCCTACTAGTTTCATGAACTACAAAAAATTCAAGGCGACTGAGAATAGACAGATACTTCTTTACACGGGAATTATCATATTCTACGGAATAGTCGATGACGAAACTTTTAAACATTTCTTATTACTTCATTCAACATTACGGGTACTCGTTCATAAAAAATCCACTCTTCGACAAGTACGTTTCGCAGAAATGGCAATGCCTGCTTACGTAGAACATTGTCCTAAGATCTACGGATGCAATTATTTATCCTATAATATCCACGGTCATCTACATATTGTTGAAGACTATAAAAATTTTGGTCCACTCGATTCAATCTCTACATTCCCCTTTGAAAACAACATGACTATTTTCAAGAAATATTGCCGGAGACCAGGAATGAGTTTACAACAAATTAATAATAGGCGAGCTGAATTGAACCATAAGAATTCGAATTATCGCGATATATATTGCCCTATTCAAGCATCACAACAGCACGTATTGGGGCTTTTGCCGAAACGTCGATTATCTCATTATACTCAATACAAAAAAATTCGCTATAATAACCTTACGTTCAGACTCGATGATCGTGACAATACATGTATTACACACGATGATTCCATTCATGTAATACGCAATATTCTTCTCATGAATTCTTGTCATTACTTAGTAGTCCAACAATTTGATATAGTTGAAGCTTTTTATGATGTAGGTTTACCGTCAACTGAATTTGGAATTTATAAATGTTCAAATTTGCAAAAGGAGTCATGTCTTATCCCATTGACCGACGTAAAAATGAAATGCTTTAGAATGCCACTATGGTCCCACACAACTTCAGCTGATGTAAATGGTCTTGAATTACCTCTATCGAATTGTTACATTGTGGCGGTCCTGTTGCACGAAAATTAATCGCATTTAGATATTCGTAATATCGTAATTCTGATCATTTATGTGGAGGAAAGGTGCAAATAAACATGAAGTCAGTGGTGTTGTAAATTTTTTTTGCATTCATTCTAGATGTCTAAATGTGGAGGCAACAAGAATAACAGTGAAATCACAAGAGAGGCGATATTATATGATTCCCAAGAGGATTTATTTTCTCCGTCCTCGGATTCACTTGAAACTGAAATGGAAAAGATACGAGGAACATTGTGGACACGTAACCAACTGCCGAATGATTGTACGCCTAAACTTTATCAGTCGTCGTTCTTGGATTGTCCTGATGAGAACAACGATCCTAATGTCAAATTTGTGAATGTAAAACCAAAGATTCGCTCAATGTATGAAGGTAATTTTTTAACTCTCAAGCCTAGGAATCCTCAGCAATCGATTCCTTCCTCATGTTCTCAAACATCCGTGTCATCGCCGATTCCATCTCCGCTTACTTACAATGGACCATGTGGATCTGGGGATGACAGGGATGTGATACAAGCTCAGAAAAGGGAAGAAGGAAAAGAAAACTTTAAAAAGCTACATGATATGAAAAAAAAATTGAAAAAAGATTCGAAAAACAGAAATTTGTTCGAGCCTGACGAGGAATCCGATCTCGCTCGAAAGCATAGACGTTCAAAGGCAATCAATTCAAGAAAGACTCAATGGCAGGAGATGCTGAGTCCAGAATGTTCTGCAGATGAAGAGGAGGAGAGTTTGCATGAACGTCAAAATTCTCGAGCAAGAATTATTGAAGAGAAAGAAATTGAATGGAGAAAAGCAGAGACAAAAAAAGCCAACCAAGAGAGGGAGGAGAGAGAAAAAGAGAATAGGGAGAGGGAAAACAGAGAGAGAGAGAAAAAGGAGAGGGAGGAGAGAGAGAACCGAGAGAGGGAGGAGATAGAGAGAAGAGACAGAGAGAACAGAGAGAGGGAGGAGAGAAAGGGAAGAGAGAGAGAACAGAGAGAGGGAGGAGAGAGAGAGAAAAGAGAGAGACGACAAGGAGTGGGAGGAAAGAGAGGAAGAGGAAAGGGCGAAGAGAGAGCGAGGCAGAGGAGGAAATAAAAGCCTGGATAGTGAAGAAAGTGAAATTGAATCAGTCGAGGGAGGGGAAAGGGAGGATTCAATAAGCAAAAAGGATTTAATGAAAGCACTGGTACTTCACAATCGCCAGATGAAACGGGGCATGAGGTAATTACTTATAAACACTAGTCAAACGGTCCAGGTTAATTTCCTCATGGGGTATAGTTTTTAAAAGAATAATGTAATTGTGATAATAATCATTACTGCAGAGTCTACCTTTTTTCTGGTTGCAGAAAACCTTGAGATAATTACCCGATTAATTTCTGAATTCGAGTGGTATCGGGGGATTATTTTTCCTTTCAAATGTTGTATACCTCTATTTTTAGACTATTTTCGATATAATAATTCTTATATTATGCTAAATTAGTTTTCAAGAATTGCTAATCCCTTGACCCAAATAATAGTAAATTCTACTTAAATTCATTTGTCTAGACTTGGGACTTTTACCCAATTCCATTTTATCATTGTCGCCACTTGGGCCTTACCCCAATTGCATTCAAATTGTCTAAACATTGGGCCTTATTTCAAAACAATACATATCTCATCTTATTGTTAACAGTGTCCTCATTCCCAAAATCCAAGAATTCCTCAATTGAATCTCACCCCAAGTGCCGCACCTATTGATACCATTCAGACCACCATAATCCCTTGTACCTTTCCAAAATATTAATGCCTCATACCTCATACCTCATACCTCCACCTCAGCACATACCTCCTATCGGTGCCAGCTCTCGATACACTTAATATAGTTACACATACAAATTCCCTAAATTTCCCTATCCAAAATCCTAGTAGCCCTCAGGTAGTTAAAAGGGAGCACACTTATACTTTTAGTTAGTCCTAGGATTGTAATCAACCTAGAAGCATCTAATCTACCACATACACTCAGTTGTAAGACGCAAATCAGAGTTCGCAGTTCATACTTATATTTTTTTTTCTGTGAATAAATTATTGATTTTATTAAAGATAATTTCGAGAAATAATTATTTTCACGGGAATCCAACACAAATTTCGACCGATAGAATTGCACCGTGAGATGAAATTCGGCTTTGAGAGATGAGAAGTATTTTGTTTCGATGTATATAAGTGAGGGAGCAAGTTTCCAAAAATTTATCAGCTCACTACCATGTAAGATATGCAAAATAACGTTGAATGGTGCAAATCTATTGGCTGAAATTTGGACGAGAAAAAGAATCGGTTATTATACCTTAAGACTTTAAAAATTATTATCGGATAATTTCATGATTGTTTTGCTGTGCAGCAATGAGAGGGTTTGTTGCTGCACAGGGCATCATGAGGGAAATTATACGATTAATTGTGAGGTCAAGGGGTATTGAGAGGATTATTTTTTACATTCGGATTTTGGTTATGAAATAAATTCATAGCCAAATATCTGTCAAAATCGTGGGAAACAATTGACAGGCTCCAGGAAAATTATTATATCGGTAATTACCCGCCGGTCCGCGGTGAATTACCATAATAATCGTCTTTGCTAGCCTTCGAATCCTGGGCTCGGATTTTGCAAAACCAGAATGTAAAAAATAATGGGAATAATAGAATTTACCTCCCATGTATATTATGTTTCTATTGATCGCAATTATCAATTTAGCGTATTGAACAAGAAGCTGACAGACATCGATGAGAGGTTGAAAGCTCTCGAGAATATAGCAGCCACTCGCGATGGAGATGTTGGAGGCAGGCCTATTGCAAGGCCCAATTGCTTTCCCATTCAATCCAAGGAAGAATTTGACAGTTTCGAAAATTCTACAAGTAATGTGACCTATAACAATGTCGTAAGTTTGAATAACAATGCTATGTTATGTCAACTAATAATTTTAGGGAAAAATGTACTGAGACATTGATATTTTTTCTTAATGAATGTCTTAATGACTGTTTATAGTTATATCAATTTTCTAGAAAAAAGTATTTGGAAATTATATCCATAAATCATTTATAATTTATCCTACTCATTATCTAATAATATGTAGAAAATGAATCATAATTTTTCACCATTCCACAACTGAACTACGTTTCTTTAATGATAGATGAGATATTTCGTTGGACTCGGAGGGAGCACTGCTCGTGATGCAATAGGTTATTACGTTAAAAAAAGTTTGCAGGGAGAATTCATTCGTGGGCTAAATTGGACAGACAGTAACGAAACCATACCCCTATCTGACACAAACTTGATCAGATGCATGAAAGGTAAGATTTCATTTGAATAACAGAGAGTAGGCCACCAGTTGACATGAACTTTTCGGAAGCTAAATACTCTCAATCTTCAGTTTTGTATTCTTCACCTACATTAATGTGGAAAAGCTCTCAAATGAAATATGAGTTCAATAGACGAAGCTGTCTGATTTTTAGTCAACCGATTCAGTGATCAAATATCTTTTTCTTCAAAATTTCAAACAATACCTCAATTATATATGATTTTTCGTAGAGAGAAGATGATGGCAATGGAATTATAATGGTTATTGATACTTTATTTTTTTCCTCAAATAAAAAGAAAAAATGTTTTGACTGACAAAACTAATCTCAATATCACTTTTAACTTTTTCACTCTTGTACAGGCGCCCTCAACAGAAATAAAGATATTCCGAATTTTTCTGATGAGGATTTTAAGGACGATGTGATGGCAGCAATCAAATGCGAGAAGCAAATATTGAGAAATCGCGCTCGCCAGATACAGAAAGAAGGCACCAGAGCACAGCAACGAGCAGCTAAGAAAGCTCGATTTGAAGCGGTTGGAGGAGATGGACAAGACTTTTGAAAATTCGTACAAATGCTACTGTTTACTATTAATCCAACAAACTCCGTTTTTTTGTACGCTTACGTAAAAAAATTATTATTATCTATAAGAGGAAATTACTAATGTCATGGATGAGCGTTATAGAGCACTTTTGAATATTATCTTATCAAATTTTCAAAGTTTATCCTTATCTACCTGTTAGGAAAAAGAGAGAAACTCTATTTTCATGTAGGAAAATTATTATCTATAAGAGAACATTACTAATGTTATAAATTTGCGTTATAGAGAACTTTCGAATATTATGCTAGCAAATTCACAAAGTTTATCCTTACCTATTTGATGAAAAGAAGAGAAAAACGCTATTTTGAAGTAGAAAAATTATTATTATCTATAAGAGAATATTACTGATGTAATAAATTACCTAATTTAAAGAGAAAAACTCTATTTTCATGTAGAAAAATTATTATCTATAAGAGAACATTACTAATGTTATAAATTTGCGTTATAGAGAACTTTCAAATATTATGCTAGCAAATTCACAAAGTTTATTCTTACCTATGTGTTGAAAAGAAGAGAAAAACGCTATTTTTATGTAGAACAATTATTATCTATAAGAAAAAACTATTAATGTTATAAATGAGCGTTACAGAGAACTTTGAAATATTATCTCATAAAATTCTCGAGGGTTATCCTTATCTACCTGGTAGAAAAAAAAGAGAGAAACTCTATTTTCATGTGGGAAAATTATTATTTATTAGAGAACATTAGTAATGTTATTAATGAGCGTTATAGAAGACTTTAGAATCTTATATTATCACATTCCCAAAGTTTTTGCTTATCTATCTGTTAAAAAAGGAAAGGAATTCTAATTTTATACAGACAAATTTTTATCTATAAGGCAATATTCCTAATTTCATAAATAAGCATAACATTTTTTTTTTTTTTTTTTTTTTTATTAAAGCTTCCAAACCCTAGCCAGGGTTCATTCAGCATAAAATAAGCATAACATAGTATTTGAAAATATGTTCTCATAGAATTCTCAAAGTTGATTCTTATTTATGAATTAAAAAACGGAGAAAACCTATGTATAACGTTGAATATTTCATAATAAAAAAAAAAAAAATGAAAACTTAAAAAAAAATGTATTTGTATTTCAATGAACAATATTTGACAACTATTTTGCAACCTATTGCTCCAAATATCTGGCCAATTTCAAAGCAAATTGCCGACAAAAGTGCGTTAAGAGTTATCAGCAATTTGTTGCCAATTTGAAAGGTATCGCTGGCGCCAATATGTGACGGCATCTTGTCGTCTTGTCGTCCAATTGGCTAGGTAAGTATGCGTATAATTTCCCAGCACGCATTGCTACGCCTTGGCGCCATCTTGCCATGAACTTGCCAACAATTTGCTATCTGGGTACTGTCGGTTATCGTTTATTTTAATGTTTTCTCTTATTATTTGTCAATAATTAAATAAATGTAACTTATTCAATTGAGTTTTATCGTCATTTTTGTTGAAATAAAATGTATAAGAGGATAAATGAGAATTAGGAATCGGGAATTTCATCAGATAATTAATTATAATTCTAAGATTTTCTTTATATTACAAAAATAAATTGTCTCACAGGTTTAAATACACATAATTGGCTTCAACAATTGATAAAATAGATATGAACATGAGAGACTTTATGTAAAAATTGTACAAAATACATTTAGCTAAATCAATTCTATATACAAGTCAATAATTATATAATTCCAAGAACATTAATTCTCACAGCTACTGACGTTCAGATGTTGCAAGATATTCCTAGCTGTAATTATAAAAAATAAAAAATTTGAAAAATATTTTTCAATCAATATCTCTGAAACTAGAGGAGATATCAAAATTTTCATAATGACCTTTTTTTAGCTCTCTCTTCATTCTGAAAAAAAGGTCCTTATTAAAATGTCCCTATTTCCCATAGATACGAAGATATTTAAACTTTAAAGAGAGAAGAAAAAAAAAACAGAATAAAATAAAGAAATAAAAATACCTTGAAAATAACAAGTATCATAATTATCATCAGGCTGAGGTATAAAGGGTGGTGTAGCCTTACCAGGCTCCTCCCAAGGAAACTTCTTAAAAAACTCCATCTCCCTGACTTGCTTAGCCGAAGGTCTGATACTCTGATCAAGTGTTAATAACGCATCAATAGCCTTAACACACTCCTCAGAAAGTACTTCCTCATCCTCAGGCCATGGTACATCCCTAGCTAAAATATTAGCAAAGACAGCCTGAGGTGTTTCATCATTGAAAGGTGGTAAGCCAGTGCAAAATTCATATAAACAAACACCAAGTGCCCATAAATCAACTTCAGGTCCATGTCCTTTTTTTAATAATAATTCTGGTGCTAAATAATCAGGTGTACCAAGTATTCTATCATCAGATCTGTTTACAGTTGTCTGATTACCTCTTCTGACACTTTTTGGAGTTCTAAATGGTGTGAAATTATTGCCAGACGTTGCTGGAGTTTTTATTGGAGATATTCCTTGTGGTGATCTATGTTCTTCATTTCTGGAATCCTGATGGACGTTTGAAGGATTTGGAGTGGCTGATGGTGGTGGTAAATCAAATCGTGTATTTTTTTGTGATATTTTTTCATCATTTTGTTTACCATCTTCTCGATTTCTTGTTTTTAGAGAGGATACTGGAGTGCTGAATGCTACTCTACCACCAGATTCTGATTGCTGATTTTTTTTATCTGATTCAAATATTTCTTGGGGTTTTGTGGGAACTCTCGTGTGGGGAGATGAGGGGGTGCCTGTGGTAAACATTGTACTTCTGGAATTGATGATTTAATTAAATTAATTAGATTAATTTAGTCATTATTCTGTATAAATTAATTTCTTTGATTTTATTCAAAAATTGATTATCTTGGAAAGGAGTTGTTTTATAAAAAAATGCCAAAAGACATTTTTTCTTGAAAATTTTCTCCTCGACAAAAAAAGTCTCTTGCACTTTTACCCTAAAACCTCTTCCTCACAAGATAATCGCAATAAATAAAACATTAAAATGATCAAAAACATGTAAAATCACCTGCTCTTTCTCTTTTTCGGTGTGGTATGTCCCTGCAACTCCATCAACTTAATTTCCCTCGTCAATCCAGTACTCCCAGGCATACTCTTCCTTTTTCTCTTGGTACCCCTGACAAAAGAGCTCATCCCAGTGCTCAAAGGGCTAGTATGCTCTAATACTTGATTAGACTTATCAGCCTCAATTGTCGATCCTTCACCCCTCGAAGAAGTCTCACAAGTATGATAACTACCTGTGCTACTCTCCCCCTCATAGCACTTGGTATTCACCTCCTCCTCAGTCCCTTCATCCCCCGAAAAATTAAGATTTTCAGCCGAATGAAAACGACTTACCCCCGACAATTTTGAATAATCTCCACTGTCAGTTGAACTTGCCAGTGAATTACTAGAAAGATGATTAAAACCCCTCTGTCGAAGAATAGGTAATAAATGAACAGATGGAGCACTATCATCACTATCAATATTCGAATCAATAGACTTTCCAGCTGATCCAAATGACAAATGAGAAGTCAGTGATAGCAGTTGTCCAGGTGTTCTAGCTAATAAACTAGGTGTACAATTAACTAAATCAGATATCTCAAGATCTCTGTGAAGTGTTGAAATTCTACTCAATCCAAAATCAGTCAATTTAACATGTCCCTCACGTGACAAAAGCATATTATCTGGTTTTAAATCCCTGTGGACAATTCCATGGGAGTGGAGATACTCAAGTGCTAGACACACTTCAGCTGAATAAAACAATGCCATTGACTCCTCCATGTATCCAAAATACCCTAAGAGAGATTTTAAATCACCTCCAACCATGTACTCCATCACCAGATAAACAGAACTGACTGATTGAAGAGAGTAGAATAATTGGACGCAGTAAGGACTTCTAGTTATGGCTAGGGCATTTCTCTCAATGACAACTTGTGATGCCATATTTTTGTGTATCATCTCATTCTTCTTCATTACCTTGATGGCATATACTTGCTCAGGATTGGTTTTTTTGTATCCAAGGAAAACCTTTCCGAAGGCACCTCGTGATATTGGTTTAACTATTTTAAAATCATCTATATCTGGTACTTTTGTCGTGGGATTTACGAGCTTTGAGATTGTGTTGAAGATGGAATTGTTGATGGGACGGTGGTCGGATATTGGGGTACGTTGGGAGGAGGATAATGAGTCATTGGTGGATGAGTTTAGGGCATTTGTCAGGGTTGAGGATGTATAATTTGCTATTCCAGAGTCTGCACCTGATGATGATAAGTCTGTTTGTTCCATTTAAATTGGAGTTTATTATTATTTTTTTTAATTTGTAGAGATCTTGTTGAGTGTTTGATTAATTATTTGGCTAATTCTCTGAAATTTCTTGGGTTTTAATGATTTTTTTAAGACACTTTTCACTGATTTTCACATATTTTTTAGGCTAAATGAAAACTTTTTTGGGTGTTTATGAGGTCGAGACGGGTTAGGACGTGTTTGGAACTGGTAATGTGATCAAATTGGCGGGAAGCAAAAGCTGCTGAAGGCTGGTGGGCGGGGGGAGGGGGGAATGATCTTCCCCCTTCTACAGGAATTGTTGTGGTTAACGTGGGGGATTGAAAATGCTTCAAAAAAAGCGATTTCAAATGAATAAAAGAGAAAATTGGGTGTCCCGTTTTACCCCACTTATTGTTGAATTAAATTGGAGTGAAAAAAAGACTCACCTAGATGGTAGAAAACGGTCCTGAGATGATGAAGATGATCAACAATTAAATTTTTGTCTGGAATTGAAAAAAAAATTTAATTTTGTAATTTGTTTTTTAGAAGATATCTCGGAATTTAAGAGAGATAGGTAAATTTTGATAAAGACCTTTTTTGTAGAGAATTTCATCAGCTACAAAAAAGGTCTTGACAGAAATATCATCATCTCCACTAGATTCAAAGATATTTACCAAAAATTAACATCAGTTTTACTAATTCTTCAATTCAACTATTAATTAACCAAAAAAATATTAATTAATTGATTAGACCAACCTAAAAATTTCTCTAAAATCGCGGGAAAAATTTTCCAGTATCTATATAGTAAGATTTCCTTTCCCCTAGAAACTCCCCATTGCCCCCTCCAGGGGTGAGATTATGCGCGTTTAGGGTACCCTAAAGCCTTATTTTTTCTTTGCCATAAGGGGGCGTTTTTCGGCAATTTTTGGTGAGATTTCCGAACGTTTCATGCCGACATTACCGACTGTTGGCGGGGTGCGCGCGGCGAATTAGTGTGGTGGAGGGGGATGCGCGCGATGGCGGCTGAAAACGGTGCATGCTCCGAGATCCCCCTCCTCGATAATTCTGGCAGAAAACGTTCCGAAATACGACAAAGTCAACCCGAAAAGCTCTCCCTGGTGGCAAAGAAAAAATAAGGCTTTAGGGTACCCTAAACGCGCATAATCTCACCCCAGAGCGACACAATTTTTGAATTTCCAAACGAAAACACTCTCGCTCGTCACCAGAAAAACGTTTTTTTACACTTTTACATCTTCACATTTCGCCTAATTAATTCTCTGACGATAAAATTAATCTCTCAAATAATTATTTAAACTCATTAAACATCAATGAGACTCGATATTGACGAGAACTTGGTCATAACATCGACAAATCGAGTGTAGAAATTTGTAGAGACATTCATAACCTCAAATGGCAGCAAAAGTGCCTAAACGACGTCCCGCCAAGAAGGCTGGAGCTAACGGTTACAAACTACCGGACCCCATAACCCCTGGAGAAGTTCTCACAGACTTGAGTAAGAAGCAATGGATCCTTGGAAAGTCAATTGGAGTTGGAGGATTTGGAGAGATTTATTCAGCAGCTCCAAACACTGGAAAAACACCAAAAGATTATCCTCTAGTTGTTAAGATCGAGCCTCACGGCAATGGTCCCTTATTCGTGGAGATGCATTTCTACATGAGGAATGCAAAGTCCGAGGACATTGACTCCTGGAAGAAAAAGAAGAAATTGACGTCCTTGGGTATGCCACAGTTTATTGCTAATGGAAGTCACGAGTACAAAGGAATTAAATACAGGTTCGTGAGAGCTATTCATAAATATTGAATTATCTCAATGATTAATGGTTTTAGAGGAAAATATCAAGAGAGATTTTATGTAGAGAATTTCCTCCTCTATAAAAAATATCTCTTGATATTTTCCTCTAAAACCCCTCCCTCCAGAGATAAATCCCAAAATCAAAAACCAAAAAAATTGAAAAATTCCAGATTTGTAGTGATGGAGAGATATGGTACAGACCTCTGGAAGCTCTTCCTCTCGAACAATCGTCATTTTCCTGAGGCCACAGTCTACAAGCTAGCCATCCAGATAATCGACGTCCTGGAATACATTCACAGCAGGACATACGTTCACGCTGACATAAAAGGTGCAAATCTTCTCTTGGACGAGAAAACGGGTAATCAAGTGTACCTAGTGGACTTTGGACTAGCCTCTCACTACACAACAAAGCCAGACTACAAACTAGATCCCAAGAAGGCCCACAATGGTACAATAGAGTACACAAGTAGAGATGCCCACATGGGAGTGCCCACGATGAGAGGAGATTTTGAAATTCTGGGATATAACATCATCCAGTGGCTGTGTTCGACTCTTCCTTGGGAAAAAAACCTAAAAGATGTCTCTTCAGTCCATAAGATGAAGGAGAAAGCCTTTGCAGATGTCAAAAAGTTCTTAAAAGAGTGTTTTGGGGGAGAAAAAGTTCCTCGACCCATCCAAGACTTCATGGAATTATTAGCAGACATGGAATTCAATGACGTTCCTGATTATAAGGAATTCAGAGATATTTTTGTTGATGGATTGAGGAAATTGGGACATAAACCTGTGGGAAAACTTGAGTTTGGAAGTGCTGGAGCTGGAGCAGTTACCAAAGTGAAGACTGAGACACCTAAGAGGGTCAAGAAGGTCAATGGAGACACTCCAAGAAGGAAAAGTCCCAGGATTAAGCCCTCGAGGAGTCCAAGTCCTCCTGCTAGAGGTCTTGATGACAGTTGTGTTGGAATTGTTGTTGATAGTAGAAGGGAAAAGCTCAAAGATATGAAGAAAATTTTGGAATCAATTGAGGATGACTCTGATACTGAGTATGGAATCACTATTACTAAGAAGAGAAAAGTCAAGAAGGTTGATGAGAAAGTTACTGAGGTGGTGAATAAGGGAAGAAGGGGGAAGAAAAAAGCTGCTTATGATGATGATTCACAGTCTGAGCCTGAGATTATGCCAAAGGGTACAAAAACAAGACAAGCACTAAAAAAAAATACACGTAAAAAAGTCGTAGAAAGTGATTCTGATGCTGATATGTTCGATGATTAACTCAACTTTTGTTACTTTGATTAATATAAATAATAACATCGAGTTTAATTGAAATTTGTAGGATACAATAAACTCCCCCCGCAAAAAAAAAAAATTTACTAAATTCTCAATTTATCATCCACAATTCATCTATTTCACAAAATAAACAACTGTTGAGCAGTATTTACAATAACGATACGTTCCTAAAAAAATTTTTGTACTGTTAAATTCAGAATAAAAGAAAATAATTATCTTTATAAATATTATTTTTTATATTTTTGAATTTGTGGAGCACTGATTTTAACTTTACCAGGTATATTTCTAGCAATTGTTTCTTCTTTAACAGCTTTGAGAAGATCTTTTTCCCTTGATGTAATGGATTTATCTCTCATAAATACAGAAATTGCTGTTTTAGCTGCTTTACCTCTTTTTCCAGTACCTGGCATTAATTTAACTTTAAATTTATAATTGTGAAGTGTTCCATAAGGTGCAATAACTGGTACAGCAAATAGTAATTCATCTTCATCAACTGGTTTACCAGTTAATTGATCCAGCATATCTACTTCAGGAGCAGGTCCAACGTCTTCATCATCATTATCGATATTCTGAGGCTTTTGTTGTACTGGTGGAGGACCTTTTTTTCTCTGCTGAATCTTTTGTCCCTGTGCATTCTTATTTTTCTTTCTCTTGTCCTCTTTAGCTGCTCCATCAGACTTTAATACCTCCATCAGTATCTTTCTGTCCTCCTCATCCTGATCCTTGTACTTTTCTTTCATCTTCTTCAGCCTTCCTTTCTGTCCTCTCTTCAATCCTGTTGTTTCTTTCTTCTCTTCAGGCTTTTCTTTCAGAGGTCTTACCGGTTTTTCTTGAGTCGAGGGCTTTCTAGTTGAGAGTTTAACTGGTTTATCATCTCCCAGATATACCTCTTCAGGCTCTCCATGCTCTTCAACCCTCTCCAGCGGTCTCTTATTCTCCACTACCAGCTTCATCATGGCTCCAGACACATCCAGCTTGATCCTAGTATCCGGAAAAAGTGACTCTTCCTCCTCACTCTCCTCATTCCCCTCCTCAATTCCCTCAAGAGTTATTTTCCCTTCATCCCCAGAATCCTCAATCTCAATTTCTTTCTCCTCCTCAAAAACTTCCTCCCCCCCAGATTTTCCACCCCCCAGCTCCTCCTCCACACTCCTCACCCTCCTCTCACCCTTGTGCCTCTCGACAGAGCTCTCCTCAAGCCTAAATAGCACCCCAAATCCCATAACAAGCTGACAAGGTGGCAAATAATTTTTCTTCCCTCTAATCATAAAAGATCCAGTAGTCAAATATTCTCCAGTTGGTGCTGTCTTGGATACCTGATCATGATGTACCCACCAAGCACCAGCAACAACTTTTGCCTCCCAAGCAACGGAATAAGCCACTGCCATTGTTCCAGCCTCAGCCAGACTCTTTGGTGGTACAGGATCATCAGAAGGATTTTTAATAACCACAGAACTAGCACCAGTCAAATCAGCATGAACATAAATATCTCCAACCCTCAAATATCTCTTGACAATCAGTTCATTCTGCTGCTGATCCCTTCCACCAATGACTAAATAATTCTCTGACGTTATAAACCAGTAAAATTTCTCAAACCAATATACCTTTCTAGCTTTATTGATAGTATGAATAATCTGAACATCTTTGAGAGTCTGTTTAGTCTTTCTTTCAGCTGATTTTAGAGCTTTTCCCTGGGACTCTATCGTCTTCTGCTGCTTCTTAGCTGCTGATCTCTTCATATTGTAGTATTTTGTAGCATTACCAAAGGCTGATTGTGCTAAATCAATGTCTACCATCATGGGTTGGAGGGTTTCATCATCATCAGAGTCTTCGTATGGATTTGATAGGTGCAGGGAAATGTGATTTTTTTCGAGTTTTAATTGTTTTATGGCTAAAGCCACTGGATCTCCAGCTGCTTGGGCCTCGTTGAGGAGAGTCTGGATGTCTGGCCAAGACATCTGGTTAGCTAGGGCACTCTGGATGGCTAGAATTGCGTTGTCTACTAGGGATTGATTGCGAGTTATTAATTCAGCTTTCTGTTTGTCATATTCTTGAGTCTTTGAGAGGCTTATCAGACGTTGATCGTGGTCTTTTTTGACGTTTGAGAGCTTCTTGAGGGCCTCACGCTCCTGTTGGAGGGCCTTGAGGTCTAGCTTCTGACCCTCCATCGTCGAAAAATACTCGTCAACGCAAGAATCGAAGGAATCGAAGGGCTTGTGAGGCTGGGTCTTCAGGTGGTCGAAGAGCATTGGGTGGAAGTCGATGTTTGTGAGGATAAAGTCCTCGTTGGAGTCTTGAGAGGGTTTTGATTCCTTTTTCTGGATTATGTAGCCTCTAGAAGGGCCTGGAACACCAATTAAAGGGGAATATTTGAGTATTGAAGAGATAAAACTTGAAAATTTAAATTAATTCATCAGATCTTTGTAAATGTCTCATCATCTTGGTAATGAAGGATTTGAGGGGAAAATGTCAAAAGACATTGTTTGAAACGCAACTAAGATTTCTATCAATTTAATTAGTCAGTTCGAGCAAATTCGGAAACAATCGAGGCCCTTCGGGTCAACAGTCTGTCCAGGAGTAAATCACCTCACTTTTAAACCAAGCAGTCAGTCACCAACTAGCCTTCGGGCTAGCAAGAAGTATCAACTTAGCACTCAACATGTAGTCATGTAGCCTTCGGGCAACTAATTAATTAGTAAACTCACCGAGTAATTCAACAAGTAAATCAATTAGTAAAATCACCGAGTAAACCATCAACCATTAATTCAGTAAATCAACGAGTAAATTATCTAAATAGTTATCAAATAGTCAGTTCTCAATTCGAATAGTTCTCACCTAGCAACAGTTCAAGGACATTCATCAGTTCAATTCAGAGTAAAATATCCAAGTGTATTATTCAACGAGTTAATTATCAGAGACAATTATTAGTGAAATTCACCGATATTATTTAACAGTAAAATATCTCAGACTTTATCAAATCAATTATTATATCCAGTAATTCTCAAGTCACTTCAAGGTCAATCTCAATAGTGTTTTCTCAAGTATTTATCGCAGTTTAGTCAGTCATTTAATCAACAATTATTTAGAGTCAAGTCCATGCAGTTAATTAACAATTCGGAGACAATTATCAACTTTGTACATAAATCATTTAACGTGCGGTTCAATTCCGTCAATAAACCTTTGAGAGTGATTTTAATCAACTGTGTTATCAATGTAGTTTTCCACAAATAACCACTTCCATCACACCACCCATATCCACGGCAAAATTAAGTTCCTCACCAAACAGACATTTTTTGTTGGAAATTGAATTCTCTAAAAAAAAGGTCTCTTGACATTTTCTTCTTGAATCACTTGTTGTCGAGATAAATATGTTATTAATTAAAATGTCAAATTTCTAGTAGAATTACAATAAAAAATGGAAGAATTAATCATTATGATTGATTTCTAATTAAAAACAATAATAATATTGCATTGAATAATTAATTTCCATTTATATATCGACAGAAGAGAAAAAGAAAAAATTGGCGCGCTCGCACCAACGCCATCTGTCGGCAGTTTAAAGCGCAGGCGCGAGCCCGCCAGAAATCCCTAGACACAACGCCATGACAGTCTCAGCCAGTGTCGCCAGTGTCTCGCTGTGGAAAGGTGGTAGAGCCGTTTTAGAGACATTCTAGAGTCTTTTTAAGCATAATTGTGTTATGTACACACTGGTATACATATCCTTGCCGCCACCGGTGTTCAAATGTGCACCAGGAGATGATTTTGTGATGTGACAAAGTCACTCATCCAGTTGATAATTCTCATTGGACAATTTGTCACCTTGTCATTGAGACAAAGAGCTCTGAGGAATAAAAATGGCCGCCGGCAGCCTTTGTTCATTGACAAACAATTAATTTTTGGGTATTCAAAGTACCTAGTGCAGTGTTTTGTGATTTAATTTGTCTCATTTTGATCGTATCTCCATTCTTGTCATATTTATCGTGATTCTAGTCTCAATTATTCATAGAATAAATCATTAAATTAAGTGTTTTGTGGATTTCGAGTCAGTGTTGTAATTTTTCTTTGTTCAGTGAATTTTTTTTTTTTTTTGTCAGTAGAGATAGAGTCAATTGAGTGAGTGAGTGTGAGTGTAAATGCAATTGAGGGTCATTCGAGGAGTCCTCAAGGTCATTCCAGGTGCATTGGAGAGTGAAAACGTATGCGGTTGTTTTCATCCTACGCCGGTGAGTGTTTACAATTTCTTTGTTTACTAATTTTATCGATAATCCCCGGGGATATTCTGATCTATTTGAGTCTCATCAAATGCATCAATCAATTTCCTAATTTTCTCTCATTTCCACCAACTGCATTGGTAATCCAAAAATTCTACAATCCACCTAATTATCTCGATAACGAGTGACTCCAGAAAAAAATATCAAGAGACCTTTTTTCTCGGAAATTTTCTCACCAATAAAAAAGATCTTTTGACATTTTCTTCTACAATCATCCGTTTCTGAGATAAACGCAAATTAATTACTGGAGAATTTATAAAAACGAAAAGGCATTCATTCTCATGAAAACAATGATGATAATACCTTCCTTAGCTGAATTCAGGATGTCATTAGCCATGTTAAGAGCTGTCATAACTCGTTCAAAGTCTTGTTCTATTGAAAAACCCTTTCCAATTTTGCAATTCGCCTCAAAACCACATTTTGAGAGTACATGATCAATCAGAGCTGATCCAAATTGCATTAGAGGGTTGAGAATCTTTTTCAGAACATCTCCATTCTTTGCTGATGAGAGTTTATCACGAATAATTGAAGCTTCCGACATGGTTGTGGTGTGGGCTCTGTCGATAGGATATTTTTCTCTGACTGCAAAGCGAATTTTGTCAGCTTCTGTGTGAGGTCGCAGGATATTGAGAGTTGTCAGTTCGTGATCGGTTAGGACGATATTTCCTCTGTCGTAGAGTTCTAGGATTATGTGGTAGGCAGCTTCTCCAGAGCCGAATTGTAAATCTAGAATTCTGTCTGTTCCAATTTGCTTGAGAACCTCTAGACGTTTGTTTTTCAGATGTTTTCTCATCTGAAATTATTTTCAATTTCAGTATTTCATTGAATATCTCTGAATTCAATAGAGATAGGTAAATTTACCAAGTGACCTTTTTTGTAGCTCTAATTTTTCTCTACAAAAAATGTCTCCTCCAAAATTTCGTTATCTCCCTTAGATTCAGAGAAATAAATTAAAAACTCAAGCTCTGATTTAAAAAATCACAATAAATGAACAAATTAAAAGACATCTTGATTCACCTTCATGGAAAATCCCGAGGGTGCAGTATTTTTTGGCCATTCGAATGCAGTAGTGTGTATTCTATTACCAGATTCCAATAAAAGAACAGCTTTCTCTTCACTTCTTTGTAATCTGATTAAATAAGTTCGATGATCTATATCATAAATTTGATTCACTCTCATTCCAATCAATCTAGAATAATAATAAATAAATTGACTATACTAGATTCCAGTAGAGGTTATAGGTTATATTATCATTTTTTCATCATTTTAATTCTTCCATTGACAAATTAAAATCTATCAACACTTATTATTTACCTCTGTAGCTCTGCAACAGAGCATACAATATCGTACGTATCGAATCTCGTCTTCATGATGATTAGATTGATCAGTACATGAAGAAGAAGTGACACAGATCAACACAGATGTTAAAACCTGGTGAAACCTCAATTTATCATTATCAGTTTAAATTCATAAGGGTGAATTTTCATGATTGACGACATAAAATCATCAATAAGGATCTTCTGATCTTTCTAATAATACAAAAAATTTCGATATCTCTTTTAGAATTTAAATTGAGAATGGGGAAAAGTATTTGGAAGGAATTCAAATAGATAAATAACTCCTTTAATCTGGATTTTTTCATTTATATTTATTTAATTACGTCATAAAACGCAATACAAAAAATGTAATTAACGGTAAGATTTCTGGTAGCGTGCTCTGGCACCTGGACCACCGAATTTCTTGGGCTCGCAGCGTCTTGGGTCAGCAACAAGAAGGGTACGATCGTACTGGATAAGAATGTCCTTAACTTCCTTCTTGCTAGCTTCATCGACATCTAAACACAAAAATTAATTATCTCTTAGAGTTTTCATTAATTAAATTTGGGTATTTTTATTTGAATTTTGGAATTAATTACTTACACTTTTGGTAGTAAGCAACTAGGGCTTTTGAAATTGCCTGTCTAATTGCGTAGATTTGGGCTACATGACCTCCACCGTTGACTCTGACCCTGATATCAACACCAGAAAACTTTTCCTGTTAATTCAAAAATTAAATATCAATTAAAATTTGAAATAAGTTAATTTCACTCGTTTTAGACTTTAGTTTTTACTGAATATTATGAAATTGATGAGAGATATCGAAATTTTTAAACAGACCTTTTTTGTAGATCTCATTTTGCTCTACAAAAAAGGTCTCTACATAAATTTCGATATCTCCCTTAAATTCAGAGATATTCATAATAAAAAAAACTGACAGTTGAAGAAAATTTGGCAATACAAAACTACAAAAATAGTTTGAAGTATTAAATTACCTTTCCAAGGAGGAGAATGGGCTCCTGGAGTTTGTACTGGAGTACACGGGGCTCAACGAGCTCCAGGGGTTTTCCATTAACCCTCAGGATTCCACGACCGCGCTTACAATAAGCAACAGCAGTTGCACTTTTCTATAATAACAAAAAAAAATCGAATTAAACTGGAAAAAAAAACTCAATTGATTTACCAATAAATTTCTGAGAGATTTATGAATTATTTGAGGTTATGTCAGCACACGCTGTCTAATTATGACAATTAAAAACATTAATTTACCTTGCGTCCGAAGACCTGGACAGAGTGAATGGGTTCTTTCTGTTTCTGTAATCAAAAAAACGATAAAATTTAATTAAAAATTATTATTTAATCATCATTTTGATGAATTCAGGATGAAAAATATAATCACACCTTCTGCATCTTGACGGAGCACGTCGTGAAAGGGAAGTCGTCGGGCCTCTGTGAACCGGAAATTGAGTAGTTCTGGGCAAGTTTCCAATGTCAGCGATTGATTTTTAATTTTTTTGACATGGAAACTCGTCTTGACCACACGTGAGTGTTTTAAACATAACCGTGAAATAAGATAAATAAATAAATAAAATGGATCTTTTTGTTATTAACAGGTAAGTAATTATTACAAGTGACATCAGTTTAAATACGAGATTATTTTGATAATTATCGACATTAGAAGAAAATATCAGGATACATTTTTCATTGGAAATTTTCACCTCTACAAAAAAGGTCTCTTGACATTTTCTTCTAAAGTCTCTCATTCCCAAGATAAATGAACAATTAGAAATATGAAAAATGAATTGTCTTTCAGATACGAAGGTGACGATCCTAAACCACCACAAGAACCGTACGATCACCTCGCAGAACTCCTCAAAAAAATTGAATTGAGAAAGCAACAAAGATCAAACAATTTAAAAGCCCAAGTATCTAACGATGAGCCCCCAAAGAAAAAGAAAAAACGAAATAAAGCCACTGGATCGACAACTTCAGATGCAAAATCCATAGGTCCAGACTCCTCATCTCCTCCAGAACCTCCCAAGACAACAGAAAAACTCCCAAAAGATGATAAACCACCTCCACCAAAAGACTTTATGATTCTGGGAGTCACTCCAAGAAGAAAGAAATCTCAAGTGAGACGAGTCCTCCCAGAATGGCTCTCCCACCCAGAAATAATATCCTCAGACCTCTCAACAGGCCCAAAAGTGAAATCCCTTCGAGATAAACTAGATGACAAATTAATTGATAAATTAAAATCCTCTGGAATGAAGAGATTATTCCCAGTTCAATCGAGTATGATCGAATGGATGGGAAAATGTTCTCAAGATAGAAAAAATGGTTTTTGGACTCGTCATACCTGTGTATCAGCTCCAACAGGAAGTGGAAAAACTTTGGCATATGTTCTCCCGATAGTTGAAGAATTGAAAAACAGATTTTTACCCAGAGTCAGATGTTTAGTGGTTTTACCTGTTCAGGAACTTGCAGCACAGGTTTTCAAAGTCATGATGACTTATGCATCGGTTGTGGGATTAAAAGTAGGATTAATCTCTGGTGCTAGAGATTTTGAGGCTGAACAAAAGATTTTAGTGAAGGAAACGTTGAGAAGAGAATTGGTGAGTCGAGTTGATATCGTTGTTGCAACGCCTGGAAGACTTGTGGATCATATTCAAAAGACAAAAGGATTTTCACTTGATTATCTCCAGTTTTTGGTGATTGATGAGGCTGATAGGGCCACTGAGTGGCTTACCTATATTCCTGATCCTCATAGATATCCACCAGCTTTGACTATTAGGAATATGAAGGCTTGGTGAGTTGGGAATTATTATTTTAGGATGAAATTGGGGATTTTTAATTGGTGGAGTTTAGTTTTTCATGGATATCTTGGAATCCAGTGGAGATGGAAAATTTTTCATAGAGACCTTTTTTGTAGAGGAGAATGAGAGCTACAAAAAAGGTCTTCTCCTATTTTTTTATATCTCTCATGGTGTAAGAGTTATTCATGAAAAACTCAAATTTTTTTTGACTTTACCACTAAATTATCATTTTCATTCGATTAAATTCAATGAATCGTTAATTATTGTATTTCAGTAAAATTCCACCAGCTCAAAAATTATTATTCTCAGCAACATTATCCCAAGATCCCGAGAAATTGAGTCGTTTGGGATTATTTCAACCAATTCTATTCACAACAGCTGTGATAACAGACAGAGACGATGATGTAGATCTTGACAAGGAAACTGGTGAATTTGTGGGAAGATATACGAGTCCGAGTGAATTGATTGAACGTGCGGTTGAATGTCCACCTGAATACAAACCAGTTGGTCTTGTTAAATTGATCACCACACAAATGCCAATTGAGAAGACTCTGGTATTCACCAATTCTGGGGAATCTGTACATCGTCTAGCTCTACTTGTGAGGTTTATGTTGGAGGATAAAAATGTTGTTGTCGATGAATTATCAGCGAAAATGTTCCCAAAGCAAAAGGAAGAGATGTTGAACAAGTTTTCTAATGGAGAGACTCAAATGTGAGTATTTATTCTTCTTCCAATACCTTTTTTTTCCATTTATTTCGATAATGCGCAATTTTAGGGGAAAATGTCAAGAGACATTTTTTGTAGATAATTAAATTTCCAACAAAAAATATTTCTTGACATTTTTCCCTAAAATCACTCTTTACCGAGATAATTCAATATTTACTGAAAAATTGAAAAAAAATTTAATGTTCAATTCCTTAATAAACAGTTTGGTATGCTCAGACATGTTGGCTAGAGGTATGGACATACCTGGAGTCAAATTAGTAGTATCCTATGATCTTCCAAAGACCATAGAGGGATATATACACAGAGCTGGACGTACTGGACGAGCTGGATTACCAGGTACAGCAATTTCAATACTCACGTCTAATCAAATACGTGTCTTCACTCAAATGTTCAATAGTACCCACAAAGCATTACCTTCCATTGACAAAATTGAAGAGATTGAGTCTATTGCAGTGGATATGAATTATCAGGGTAATTTGGATAGAGTCAGGGAATTTATTGAGAATGAGGAGAAAATTAAGAAAATTCAACCAATTAATAATAAAAAAAATAAACGTAAACGTCTATATAAACATTCTTCATTGTAATTAATTACTTGTTAATAAAAACAATTGTTTCAACATCGATAATAACATTTTATTGTCTTGAGTATTTAAGATGCTATACGTCTCATTGTTTATACAAATTTTCATTCCTTTTTCGTATTATTTTTTTTTTTTCTTCGCAATCAATGAAATTTAATTGAATATATTTTTTCTCCCACTTACAGTCTTCAAGGCATAATTATTTACATTTGTTTGTTTTTTTTTTTTTTTTGACAATTTATAAAAGATAAATAGGATTGATTAATTAGTATTTTCATTGATTTTTTCCAAATAATCAACAAATATAAATATGAAGCACAAGCCAAAAGATCAAATCAAATGTAAAATTTTTCCGTTTTGATTTTTTTTCCTCTGGATATGTATTTAAATAATTTAAATAATTTAAATAATTAGCTAATTGATTAAATGCGTGAACAATTTATTTAAGAATATGTTCGCGACTTTTCGTTGCTTGTTTGATTTTTTTTTTTGCATTGCACATTGAATTAATTTTCTCTTGATTTTTACATATAAAATCTAATAATTCTTTCGGCATTTTCATGATTACATACTCGTTCTCTCTGCGTATTATTTATTTACAGTAGTAAATATATTTATTCTAGTATTATTTACACATTAAACGTGGTCCTATGCAATTCATATGTGTCATTACCGTGTAATCATTCATATTAATCAACAAAATCATTAAATTCGATTTTTTATTTTTCAAAAATTTAATTATCTCGATAAGTAGAGATTTTACAAAAAAATGTCAAGAGACATTTTTTGTTGGAAATTCAATTCTCTACAAAAAAAGGTCTTGACTTTTCCTCGGAAAATCAATAGTTTACGAGATAAATGCATAATTTAAAAGTATTGAAATCTACTATAATTTTGCAATTTTTGATACTGAATTTAATTATTGAAATAAATAAATTCATTTAATATTTCACAGTATAACAACATACGTCATGAGTTTATCAACATTTTTTTCTAATTTTTCTATTCAACTTCACATTATCATTATATGATTGCAGAAAATTTACAATTGGTAGTGAAATGACAAAACGACTTCAGTTTTTGTTGAATATCTCGAAAACAATGAAAGATATCAAAATTTTTGATAATACCTTTTTTGTAGCCCATAAAATTCTCCACAAAAAAGGTCTTGAGCAAAATTTTCCTATCTCCCTTGGATTCTGAGATATCGCTGAAAAACTGATCGAAGAAAATCAATTCTCTACCAAATTTAACTCGATTTTATGAAAAATTCGATAGAACATTTTATTCATAATTCTCGACATTATATTATTTATTGTCACCTCCTCAACTCTCAAATATTACAGCTGATTAGTCAATAACTCGTGGTCCTAAATCGAGATGATGAATAAATAGATTTGAAAGGAAATTTTTAATATTTTTGGGCATTATCAGACAATCAAATTTCTGAATGATGCAAAAATCAAATAAAACTCTCATTCAATTGCATTAAACAATCAACAAAAAAATATAATTATTAAAAAATTCTTCTGTCAAAAGTTAAGACATCTCGTCACTCTAGTCTGACTATAACTAGATTTTTCTACTTAATTCATCTGAAATAGCGAGATTATATACATCCTCTTAATCAGCGTATTATTCCATTTGTTTAGGTCATGATATTGGTCATTAATCAAATTTATTTGAAAATTAATTGTGAAATAAAACAAAACGACAATTTAATTTTTCAACAATTTAGTTTTTTTTTTTAATATCTCAGAATTTAAGAGAGATACAGAAATTTTCAAGAGTACCTTTTTTGTACAAAAAATTTATATCTACAAAAAAGGTCTCTTCATAAATTCCGCAATCTTCCCTCAATTCAAAGATATCGATGAAAAACAAAAAATTTAATCAACTCATTAAATTTCACAAATTCACTAAATTCAAAAAAATCAAAAAATGAGAAAGACAATTAGTGAAATCCTAAAAATCTCTATAATTACCATTAATACTCCCTTTGAAACCCATCGAAATGACCATCAATAATGCAGCTATACCCCCGTAATCCCCAGATAATTGATTAATGGGTAATGAATAAAAAAAAAAACCTCAAACGCAGAATTCTCGAATAATCCGTTAAATGCTCGATTAATCGAATAAATATGGGTCCGCAGTATTTTACCCGCATATCCACCCTCAAATTACAATGCACATTAAATGAATTATCAATTGTTTGATACCAAAAAATTTTTCCTCATATGTACGTTTAAAATTTCATTGTAATTCAATTTATAAATTTTTGATGATACAATGTGGCAAATAGTAGAAGAAATATTTCACTAAATGATGGATATAGTCTTTGTGTTGTTGATGCCATAATAATCCATGGTCTCTCACTGAATGTAAAAGGCCTTTCTGTTCTATGACCCTCCTGAGTACTACCACCCATAACTTGAGTTGTACCAAAATCATCAATTCCACTCAAATAATTATCTGTCTCTTCTTGATGATCGTATGGTCTTCGATGAATTTTTTTCTTACCATTCATTTTCTTACGTATTTTTGGATCTGTATGACGTGATAATGAACCTGGTGTTGTTTCCGTAATTAATTCTAATTCTGTAATTGTACATAAAAATAATTTTTTATATCTCTAATTAATAAATCATTTTTTTTTTTAACTACAAGTCAACGTGTGAGTGGCAATTAGCCAGTAGGGGGGAGGGGGGGGGGGGGGAATTGATCAAACGTTTGTTGGCTAGCAAAGCCTCTCCACAGATTGAAATGAAGCTTAACTGCTATCGAGGCATCGATGGAGGGGGGTAAATCCACTTCATACCACCGTTTTCTGTCTCTACACCTGTTGCACCTGAGCCACCCCCTACCCATCCACCTACCCATCTATCTATCCCCGTACAGTTCACACTAATAGCCCTAGGGAGGAGGTGGGGAAAGGGAATGATAAGAGTGGAGTGGGGGGAATAATTAATTCATCGTTACCTTGCAAACGTACACTAGCCTCTGCCTTCCCTAGAGCATTGACTGCTGCACATGAATAACCACCAAAGTCTTTTTTTTCTAAATTATAAACAGTCAAATTCATCTGCCATGAGTAGTCGTTCTGTTTATATTCTGTCATTGTGTATTTTCCACTTGGAAGTAATTTTTCACCTGTTAATTAATTAAATTTTTTTTTTTAATATTGAATTATCTCGGAAATGAGTGGATTTAGAGGGAAAAGTGAAAAGAGATTTTTTATAAGAAATTTGATAATGTAAAAAAAAATATCTCTTGACTTTTTACTCTAGAATCAATTATTTATGAGATAAATTGAGAATAAAAGAATATTTGTACCTTTATCTCTGAACCAAGTATTCATAGAACGTGGAGATGCCTCAACGGAGCACTGGAGTGTTACGTTTCTATTAACTGGTGCTCCAACCAGTTGATTTGTCACTTTTATCACTGGTTCAACTGTGATAGAAAAGGGAAATGGGTTGAATCAAACAGTTGAGACATTCGAAGTAATAAAATTGAATTTAGAAATTTTTTTATTAGTGTACTCACAGTGTACTCTCACAGAGTATCGTTTACTAATTGTCGGTGGTACTCCATTGCTGGCAATGCACAGGTATGTGCCCATTTCCTGTCGTATTACACCAGTCAAGTTGAGGGTTTCACCGTCATAGCTTTTCACTGCTGTAATAACAAAATTTAGGTCAGTTGTCTTTGAATATCTCTGAATCTAGTGGAGATAGAGAAATTTTCATAATAACTTTTTTTGTAGATCTGACTTTTTTCTATAAAAAAAGGTATCTATGAAAATTTCGCTATCTCCTCTAGATCCAGAGATATTTCTTATTTTTGAATGGAAAAATTGAGGGAACAGTGAAAAATTAATCAACGAATGGTTGAGGTTGTAGGAACAGTAAATTCAACATGTCCAAGGGACAGTACTAGGTAATAAGGGGATGTTCGTACATCTCGGGTAATTTTAGGAGAAAATTGCTTCAACTTTTTGGTAAAGGACCGAGTCCAGATGGTGGAAACGATTTAACGCGCCGGATTGCAAGAGTAATACTCCTCTCAGCAAAAAAGACAATTTACTCCTTTTTTTTTCTTCTTCATTGTGGTGAAATTAAAGAGGATTATTATTGAAGGGATGATGGAAATAGAATAGCTTACACAATTTTTCTCTTCCTTCCTCGCGAAGAGTGATATTTTTGCCGTCCTCTCTTCGCCACGTGACCGTTGGTTGAGGTATTCCAGTCGCTATACAGCGTAGCTTTATATTGCCACGCTCACGGGTAATCATGCCGTCTGTCGACTCCTCGTCCATTATGTCTGGGGGGATTTGAACCAGCATGTGCCCCATCTTTTGGATAATTAATTCCGGTGATTATGGAATTCAGTTGACAAGTGTTTTTAATTTCCCGTTTATCTCAGAAACTAGTGGTTTTAGGAGAAAATGTTAAGATACATTTTTTGTACGAAATTTAATTAGCTATATAAAAGGTATTTTGGCATTGTTCTCTAAAACCACTTATTAATGAGATAATTCCATTTTTAATGAGATGTAAAAAATTGAGATTTTTTTGTTTGACAAATTTGACACTTTTGTTTATAATGCAATGTATCACGTTAATTAGTGATTTTTAAGAAAAATGTCATTGGACTTTTTTGTAGCTGATTAAATTTCTTACAAAAAATGTCTTTTGACATTTTACGCTTAAATCACTCATTATCGAGGTAATTTGATATTTGACAAAATGTAAAATGCCTATTCCATCAAAACAAGTTTGTTTTCTATTAAAAACTATTTATATACTCACTTGACTACGCATTGGATCTGTATTGACCTGGCACATATAAGTACCCGAGTCATTACTTTGTACATTAGAAATATGAAGTTTCCAGGTGTTGTGACCATTATGAGTCACTGATAATCGAGGATTGTGGGTCACCATGTGCGTATGAATTGCGAGAATTGCACGTGAATCTGATTTTATCCATGCGACCTAGAAAAAACGGAAAATTAAAATCAAATCTGCATTAATCATAAATTTTTTCAATTCACTATAAAAATTTTAAAACACTTTTTCACGATTATCTCGGAATCTACAACAGATACAATAATTTTTATAGAATACTTTTTTGGAGATCTGTCTTTGCTCTACAAAAAAGGTCATTACCAAAATTACATAATCTGTACGAGTCTCACAGAAAATAGCACAATAGTACCCATGCGTCAGATTTGAAAAAAAAAAATATTAAATACCTTGTACCCTTGAAGATGATTAACAACACAAGTGAAAAATACATCACGTCCTTGTGTTACCGTATGATTCTCCAGTGGTGCTAGAAAAACTGGTAGCAATTCTGGTGTATTTTGACCTGTTGAAATGAATATAAAAAATATAATATAATATAATTTACTTAAAATTAAATTTTACAATTTGATCGAGTAAAATGGAATGTATCCAAGGGGCCATTCATTTGTGAAATCACTGTGTCACTCCGGAATGAAATCAGTCTTGAAATCACATGAAATTGGTCGAAATCCAGTTGAAATCGATTGAAAGCAGTGAAATCGTGAAATCAAAAATGAATGTTAAATAAGAAAAAAAAAATCAAAAATGAATAGAAAAGGAATGGAAGAGGTGAAAAATTTTTGACTTAAATTTGATGACCTGTCATGATCAATATTTTTTGAATCCACCGACCGATCTATTTGAGTAGTTTGTGGGGAGGGTACTGATAATCTCTGTGAAGCGACAGACCTAGGAGGGCATTTTAAGTGGAGGTTTCACTCCCCTTGGAAATGAGAAAAAATCGCATTTTCAGATATGACCAGTCGTATTACATATTTTTTGAATCCACCGACCGATTCTTTTCCAACTTTTTGAGTAGTTTATGGGAAGGGTACTGATATACTCTGTGAAGCGACAGCCCGAGGAGGGCATTTTAAGTGGGGAATGGCTGACCCCCGAAACCGGCCCACCCAAAATTTTGTCTTTTCGATTCTTTCTCGTTTGATATCTCAATAATAGCTGCCCGGCTACTCAGAACTCGCGAGAAAAATTGAAAAATAGTTAAATCAGTCTTGAAATCACATGAAATCAGCAATCACTGTGTCACTGGATTTTTAAATGAATGGCCCCTCGAATGTATCAGTCACTAGAGTCCAATAAAAATTGTGTTTCATATGCTTGTGAAATACCATTTGGATTCTTGTATATGCACTCATTCAAAGATTGAAGACAGCCACTGCGGGATAAGAGAATAGAGAATGGAAAAGAAAGGAAAAAAAAAAAGAGTGAAAGGGAGTGTGTGAGGGATAAATGGAAAAATTCTTGACTTGGAATCGTAATTCTGGGAAAGAGGGGGGGGGGGGGGAAATGTCGTTTTCATGGGGTGCTTTTATAGCTCGGCCAGAGGCACGCAAGGAATTCTAATTTGGCAGGGCTTCATCCACTTTCCACGGGCTCTTATCGCTTTTTTTTTTTCCTCCCACTTTCTTCATTTTTTTATGATTTTTAATTTTCGTCACTCTTTTACATTTCTCACTGTACGTCAAACTGTCGAAGGGTATGTTTATAATTAACGACAAAACGGAGATAAATTATTTTCTTTAATTAAGAAATTTTTTTTGCAATTAGTTGATATTTCTTGATGAATACTGATTTATCTGGGGTACTAGTGGTTTTAGGGAAAAATGTCAAGAGACATTATTTGTAGAGAAATCAATTTTTTGTATAAAATATCTTATGACATTTTTCGCTAAAATCACTGATTACCGAGATAAATCAATATTAATTGAAGAATTTATTTTTTTTTCTTTCAATTGAATTCATAAAAAAAATATTCATATCTCTAGTTTCTTTATTATTATTATCATTCATTCGCATTTGTTCATCTAAAATGTAACTTTGGAGTACTATTCCTTCCATAAAAATACCAGAAATTCCATGGAGATTGGAACGTTCGCTTGAGACAGGTAGCAAGAATTTATTCAACTCAGAGAAACCTTAACTTTCATCTCTTTCTCCAAAAATCGTTATTCCTGAATTCCACCATTCTTGATATCCTCTTCTCCATCCTCTATGGGTTAAATTTTACCTCTACATTCAAAGAGTACATCCAGACAATCACATTGAAAATTTTCATTTCAATTCACGTGGTGTGACGCAAAAATCCCAACTAAATTGCATAAAATAAGAGGAAAAAAAAAGAAAAAAAATTGCGTAATAAAATAAAAATAATTCTAAATCACAGTTTGGATGTGCTCCCTCAGCATATAATCCCCCAGGGACATGGGTAACGAGTGATTTTACTAGCGAGTATCGAAAATTCGGATTTTATGCCCCCTTTTCCTTCCAATATCCTTCTTCAGCTTTTAAATTACTTTGATTTCCTCGCGCTTTCATCGTTACTTCCGTTTGCATTAAAAATGAGGTTTAAAATCATATTTGAAGAAAAAAAAAATTATTTTATCAAGAATTAGAAAGAAAAAAATCAATTCTTGCATCTAAAACGAAACTCTCTCCCCCCCTCCCCTCCCCTCCCACCCCCACCCCAAAGATGTCCAAAGTGTCTCCTAAAAATAGAGAATCAATCCTGAAAAAAAAAACTTTATCCAACTTTAGCTCAGTGAGATTCCCCCCCCCCCCCCCCCCTACTAGATAAAAATGGGTAAAAGTATCTTCAATGTGTGCATATCCTCGGAATACGAAGAGACGAGTAAAGAGTAGAGTGGGCGTGTCTATGTGTTTTTTTGAACATTGCGGAAAAACACGTTTGGAAGTAAAAAAAAAAAAAAGTGGGTAAATAATAAAAATAAAATATAAACACATGTGCACACAGTGCAGATTTTCTTAACGGATAGCAGTAGATAAAAGTAGATAGTGAGAAAGAGGGATAAAATGAGGGCATATCGGAGTAGATTTTATCCGCCCCTCTCCTCCCACCCCCAATGGCCTATGTACAGAGGGGTAATACATTGTTGGACCCAAGGGGTTTGTAGAATCCACTTAAATCCACCATGATTTAGTTAGGCTGCCTCTGTACATTCACGGTTGGCACATGGTTTTATGTATATAGGTGTGTATGTGTGCATCCACTTTGGTGAATGTATGCTACAATGAATCACTGAGAGGTAAATTATGTTGTTTGGAGTGATAGGTGCCGTTAAAAAGCAATTTTATCTGAACACGTTTGTTCAATTATGGATTATTTTCAGATTGAACTAGTGGAGTTATCAGGTTATTTTTTTTTTTTAATGAATTTATTAGGTTATTGGGTAATTACAAGTATATTACCTGATATGAATCTATTGATTAATTAGAGAAATGATATTAGTGGATTTTAATATGTGAAGCGTGGATTTTTGGAGAATACATTTTTTGTAAATCTCTAAATCTAACAGCTATCACTGTTAGATTTAGATATTTGTCAGTAATTAATTCTGGTTTCAATGACTTACATAAGCACAGATGTAGGAGGGTAGCGACTAGTGCTGTTATTTTTTGTGCTGTCATGATAATTAGGAATTTTCTTGATCTTCCGATGCAATCAAGGGAAATCTGAAACATTGAGTAAGAAAATCATATGATTATCAAGCATATTTATTAAGAAAAAAATCGCGATAAAATTAATTTCAATTATTCCCCCTTCCCAATAACTATTTTCATTGTATAATAATCTCTATTTGACATAATACCATATCAATGGATGACACATCCAATTTCTCGAGTCAGGTGATTTGGCATATTTTGCCTTTTGACACTTGCCCTCACTTTTGACATAGTAAAACCACTGTTTTCCTTCTCAAGATTGAGGAGCTATTCCTCCTGGACGCCCCGATGAATATCCAGTCGAGAAATTGACCAGAAAAACGTTTTTAAATATCGAAAAAAAATATCAAAGTCGGGAACTCAAATTTCGTGGACTAGGCCATTTGGGTAATTTTACCTTTTGACATTCTCCCTCACTTTTGACATAGCCTGGACACTTTTTTTTCGTTGCCCATTTAGGGAGTATTTCTCCAGGACCCTCCGATGAATATCCAATCAAAAAATTGCAGCCATAAATCTTTTTACATATCGAAAAAAAATTTCAAAGTCAGAACCTCCGATTTCTCGAGTCGCGTAATTTGGCCTATTTTGCTTTTTATCACTCTCCCCCACTTTTGACATAGCCTGGACACTTTTTTTTCGTTTCCCATTTAGGGAGTATTTCTCCAGGACCCCCCGATGAATATCCAATCGAAAAATCGCAGCCGTAAATCTTTTTACATATCAAAAAAAAATATCAAAGTCGGAACCTCCAATTTCTCGGAGTAGACCATTTGGGTAATTTTGCCTTTTGACACTCTCCCTCACTTTTGAAATAGCAGGACACTTTTTTTTTTGCTGACGATTTAGGAGGTATTTCTCCAGGACCCCCGATGAATCTCCGATCGAGAAATTGACTACGAAAATCTTTTGAAATGTTAAATTGAGCTTTTCAATATCCTAAAATGAAAATCTTGAAAAACTCAGGTCAAGTATTTTGAAAATCTCAAATTGAGATCGAAAAGCTCAAATTAAGATTTTTTCTCTCTTTCGTGTGAATAAATCCTAAAGTTCGATTTCGATGAACTGTAAAAAGAAAAAAATCTCCCAGCGAAATCGCTGGACAGAATAAAAAGTAAGCTCATATATTTCACACTAGAATCAAATGAATTCGAGAAATGGAAAATGGAATTTTGATCGATTTGAAAGAAGGGTATACTAGTATCGATGTGAGGTAGAACTTGATACGTGCTTCCGTCACCCTTGGGTGATTCTCACTCCCTCAACAATGTTACACATCTCACTCCCAATATTCTGGATACATATATATGACGATATATACGTTCACTCAGTCACTAGACTAGCCATATACTCGAGAGCCACCATAAGTCATGAGGTTTCACAGTATGAATGTATGCATGAGATAGCAACTTTATGCTTTATGCATCGAACGTGAACTGATAAGGAGTGGACCCACGGTGGTTTTACAGAAAATCTCCCTCTTCTCCTCCCTCCGTCCCCCCGGGGTCCTCTTTTCAACCTATGATTTTATATTCAATAGGAAGTTCAATCGTACAAGATTGTATCCTCCAAATGTTTTTACGGGCAATCCATAAGTCAAATTCGCCATTTTTTTTCTATTAATTTTTGATTCTTCAATTGTATCCTTTAATCTACAATTTTTTGTCATCAAGAAGCTGAAACTTGAATCAATGATAATGATAATATTTCTTTCATCCGAACATATATTTATACCTGAATAAATTTGTCCATTCCCCCTTCGTATCCCGTTATCATTGATTCATTCTCCCCATTCAGCCAATCTCTGGTATTATTTTATTTATTTCTCTTTCACTTTATTTCCTTTTGGTTTATACTCTCTTGGCAATTTTTGATTTGATGAAAAATCAATCCAGTGATCCGTAAACGATTCGTTTCACCGTAATGGAAAATGTCCACTCTTTTTCACATCTCCTCAACTCAATGCGCACCATTCCCACTGATGAATTTTGATTTATATGAGGCATTCAATTATGACGCTATTCCATTCAATGAGTAATTATTCGTAATTATCATGTTTTATTTGAAAAGGATTTCAGATTAAATGAATTCTAAAAAAAAAGAAAAAATTTGCAGATATTCAGCCGGGATTTGAACCCACAACCTTCAGATTACGAGCCTGTGATGCTACCACTTGCGCTATCAGAAACCCCAAATGTTTTATATTAAAACAGTTGGTACATATTTTACCGGAAAACTTTTATCTGATACCTTTGAACAAAATTCCCTCAATCTTCTACATATTTCCTTTACCCATAGTGCTCCACTGGTGAATTGAAGCCACTGGCTTTACTTTTATAACCGAATTTCCACGACATTTACCACCGTTAATGGAGTCTAGAAGGGAGATGGTATATTCCTTTACCATGAAAACCAAGCGCTAAGATTATTTTCACGATGGAAGTGAATCGCGAGGTAAATACTATTTTCACGAAAGAGTGGGTGGGTTTACCACCTCTCAATTTCTTGTTGAGAAGGAAAAGCTATGGTGGCATTCTTCAATCAAGGGGGAGAAGCAAGTGCTTGAGATTCACGATGTATAGACAAAGATGTTGGTTCATAATCAAATACTTCCTTTCTCATTCACATCACCCCTCTTCTCTTTAGCATACCCATTATACTTTCAAGTGATTTGTTTAGTATTTCACAAAGTTTTACTCATGAAGAAAAAACAATCAAATTTTCCTTTTTCTCTCTCCAAATTGCAACAAATATTCTTGTATTTGAATGAATATGAGAAGGAAAAGATTCTTAAAAATAATGAAAATATTAAAAAAAAAAATATTGTAACACTGATTCGTGTGAAAACATGGTGGTAAACTGGTGATACTCAGCTTGCTATTTGGTGAGAGGAGGAAATGAGGTGTATGAAGTGAACTCGAGAAGTAAAATGAAGGGACAAGGGGGGAAGGGAGAGGACTATGGCTGGAAATGAGGGGGTTATACAGAATGAGAGTGGACGTTGAGGACTATACCAGTATGTTAGAGTGGAAGGGGTGGTAAGAGAGAAGTATATGCTTGAATGTGAAAAGCGGCCACTTTGTATGCGCAGTGGTGAGCTGTAACATGTTTTCTCTATCAGAGGGCCATCGTTGAGTTCGAGCTATACATATACGTTATGTTCATGGAAAAGCCTCCTATCCCCCTCTTCCCCCCTCACTCAATCCAGCCTCTTAACCACCTCTTCATGCACGCATACAAACACAAATGTGTGGGGGCCCATTAAGCGTCAGTGCTGGAGGATATTTTATAATCGGGGTGTTCGAGTTTTCTCGACAAATTCTGCATTCAAGATTTTTTTCTCTCTAGGGTGGGAGCTTAGTGCATAGAGTTTCATTATTGCGCATTGAATTGTAAAGGGAGAAGATTTTTTTCTTTTGCTTGAGTTGATGCCAAAGTATTTCAGTCAAATCGTGCTAGATTGCGAACCCAGTCTAAAGCTATAATTTTCTGACCGTCATAATTAATTTCGATGGTTTAGAAGCTCTAGAAGTCACAGCCTATACGGAGAGAATTTTTTGGTAAAAATTACCATCCCATTTGAAAATTTATTAAAATTTAATTTTAAATAATAAAATTTGATATATAAAAATTAAATTTTATTTTTCGTTTGAGAAATATTGTCCTGATGAGAATAAATAATATCCAACTTGTGTTAAATTTTATCCTTTCAGCGTAGTAATTTTTGTCAAGATTTCAATAAAAATTCTAGGTTTGGTTAGTAAATTTTACCATTCTGTCTGGATAAAAATTACCCTGACGGTACAGTAATTCCTATCCTACCGGTAGGGTGATTTTCATCCAGACGAATAGTAAAATTTACTAACAAAACCTAGAATTTTCATTAAACTCTAGACAAAAATTACTGTGCTGAAAGGGTCAAATTTACCACAACTTGGACATAATTTATTCTCATCAGGACAATATTTCTCAAACGGAAAATAAAATTTAATTTTTATATATCAAATTTGATTATTTAAAATTTTAAATTTTACCAATTTCCAGTTTGAAAAGAAGAAAAAATTTATGGAAAAACACATTTACCAAACGGAATGGTAATTTTTACTAAAAATTTCTCTCCGTGTAGGGCTAGACTAGGCTGTGACTAGGGCCAGGCTAGGCCCTCTCTTTCAGACTCGTTACGAATGTTGAAAAAAGTCAATAAAACTGATTTCTGATGAGATGAAGATTGAAAAGAAGACGGTTGAATCTCAGATTCAAGTCATGTTAACGTGAAATATATGCATGTATAAAAAGATTCTCAAGTATACCAATAATTATGCGAGGAATATCACGAAGGCGGTGTGCTCTATGCAGCATAACAAGTAGAGGGTACTTATTCCTCTCTCTCTCTCTCTCTCTCTCTCTCCTCTTTTACTCTTTTATGCATAAAACAATGAGTTGGACTGAGATAAAAGTCAGAGGTCCATAAAGAGTCCATACATACTCACCTTCTCTCCTATTCCGGTCTCATACGGAATTTATCTATCGTAGCAAATGCATATCTCAAAACTCTGATTCTCATGGTTGATTTAATATCACAGAGGGGGAATGAGGTAATTGAATTCATAACGCTATATTTTGTTACCAAGAGTTAGGCAGTAGATTGCCGAGGGAGTTTGAAACATTTAATTTTTATTATGCATAGTAAGCAGAATTAAATTATCTGCAAAGTGACAAGTGAGTTTAATTACTTCAATGTCAAGGGAAGAGTATTTGAAAAAAAAAAAAAAATAACACTTGTCACTGAAGATTATGAACAAAAATGTTGATTTATAACTCAGCGATTTTATTTTTTTTCTTAAGAAATTAAAAAAAAAAATTGAAATTGCATTCAACGTTAATTCTCTCTCAGCTCTTTCACAACCGCAAGTTAATAAGAATATGATAAACTTTTAAAAGCATTTTTTTTTGCGAAATTAAGTTGCAATATAATGAACTTAATATTAAAAAAAAAAAATGGTATAATCATACTTCATAAACCCAACGAAATCTGTAATATTCTCGGTATACGTGAGGTGGTTTTCAAGGATTGTAAGTGAGTGATGGTGGGTGAGTTATTAAACAGGTAGAATTAGTGCGATTAAGACGCGAGAGAGCTGGGGGATGAAGATGGACACTGGGACAGGATCAGGCTCAAAGTAACTGGCAAGTAGGGGGGGGGAGGGAGGGTGAGGAGGAGCAATGCAACGCGACGTTCCACCTCTTTGCCTTTACTCCACTCCCTTCGTTATCTATAAACCTATATAGTCAACATGGGGGTGCGAGGGTGAGCGTGTTGCCCGGGATTACGGAAATACGAGGGACTAGAGCCTCCCCCCACCCCCCTGACGGGAGTGACTCACTGATGCTGAGTTACGTGCGGCTCTATATCCCTCTCGGACCTATTGGCCCTTACCCACGAACCATAAATACAACCAACATACACGTAAATGTTTACTGTCTTTTCCGACTTTACGGGAAATTATTTACGATGTCTCGACAACTTGAATTGATTGAAGATTTTAAATATTTTTTTTATTTTTAAAAAATAAACCGTTTTATCACATTTTTTACGAGGAATTTTTGAAAATAAATTTTTCTGGATTAAATTATGTCAGACGTGTATTGAATAGGGCAAAGAGGTCATTTTTTTTCTTGGGGTAAATCTTTTGGAATCTTTTGGTTTCACGTTCTGACGATCATTCCCTAAATATTGTTTCTGGAGTGGATTTTTTTTCTTAGAATAAAAACAAACATTTTAGCCAAGACTAGGGGGATTTTGATGCCGTGTGAAATCGTGCGGCTGTGGACGGTTACAGGATCACCATCCGGAAAGGCTTTTCCGCGTCAAACGACCGTTGCTGTTACCGTTTATCGGTTTATCATCTATTAGCTAATGGCCATTGGCTATTGGAGTGGGCTAGCAACGATTCTCCTCAATCTATATATATTAGGTACATGTGTTTATTTTTCTGGTAACTCTCACGAGTTTGGATGATCGATTGATCCAGTAATTCGTGTATCAATGGTGAATTATATGGAAAAAATTCATGGAAAAAATAATACTATCAGAACGAAAATGCTAGGTTTATCTTACCTGTTGAAGAAAGAGTCTAAAGATCGTATAAATCAAACGGTATGATAAATTCTGACAGAAATTGATTCAATTCAAATTTAAATTTTTCCACCAAGAATCAAATAGAAATGAATTGTTAATTCCTCAGGAAGCCAACAATTCCTCGAGGGAATCAATGAAGTATTCGGAAATGCCGGAGGTATAAACCAGGCTTCCTTTAGCGGCTGCACGAAGAAAGGAAGATAAATAGCCTACGGTTTGGTGATCTTGGTTTTTGACAGTTGTGTCAATAAAATTTCCAAAGAACTATTACTCGGTTTATTGCCATTGGAGGGTGAAAAATAAATAGTATATTGTGTCACGAGTGCGTGAATTTTCACTTTATTGTGCACGTGATCATATAATCTCTGATATAACTTTATCAAAAAAAATCAATTTATTCACATTTTGCTACACGGAGAGAAATTTTTAGTAAAAATTACCATTTCGTTTGGTAAGTGTGTTTTTCCATAAATTTTTTCTTTTTTTCAAACTCGAAATTGGTAAAATTTAAAATTTTAAATAATCAAATTTGATATATAAAAATTAAATTTTATTTTCCGTTTGAGAAATATTGTCCTGATGAGAATAAATTATGTCCAAGTTGTGGTAAATTTGACCCTTTCAGCACAGTAATTTTTGTCTAGAGTTTAATGACAATTCTAGGTTTTGTTAGTAAATTTTACTACTCGTCTGGATGAAAATCACCCTACCGGTAGGATAGGAATTACTGTACCGTCAGGGTAATTTTTATCCAGACAGAATGGTAAAATTTACTAACCAAACCTAGAATTTTTATTGAAATCTAGGGAAAAATTACTACGCTGAAAGGATAAAATTTAACACAAGTTGGATATTATTTATTCTCATCAGAACAATATTTCTCAAACGAAAAATAAAATTTAATTTTTATATATCAAATTTTATTATTTAAAATTAAATTTTAATAAATTTTCAAATGGAATGGTAATTTTTACCAAAAATTTCTCTTCATGTACCGTCTAAAGTGGTTAATGTGCTGCACGGCAATACGATTCAATTCGAATGGTAAATGGGGACAGAGCGAGATAAGCTCAAGTAGTTGAGGTACTCTATTCGTAACTCCAAGTTCCTCAGTCCTACTTCTATTGCAAACCATCATCTATTCTTCTAGTTCATCAATCTGAATCGAATCAATTTGTTAGGGTTCATGGATGATTGCATCTGTCTGATGGAGACACATTGATTTTTAGGTCGAGAGAGAAAATCTACTCTTCAAAGTATATTTGATAACTTGATGAATCAATTTTTATTGCAATGTTAAATGTTAAATGCCTCTGGCATGCAATCCTCCGAAAACTCGATGAAGGGTTACAAAATGGAAACACATGGGATGGGGGGGGGGGGCTCAGGATCGTATCATGTGCATCCCTCATCACACTGATCCCATACCCCCTCGACTGCTGTGTGTTCAGACTTTACAAGAAGGGGGGGAAAGGGGTGAGATAGAGACTGAAACGTGTGAGTGAGTAAAATGGGGAATATGGGTAGCGCAAGCTGAAGAGGTGATGCAAGTGGAGGATAGCGTTACTTTCGCCCGCGTAATGCACCTACGGTGCATTACTGGCATTCGCATCGCCTGCATTTCCATCTGCTTAGCAGCGAAATCCGCTTTATGTTACGAGGAGGGGGGGGGGGGGGGGGTAGAGTGCCTGGCATTGCCTAATGATTGTGAGGTTGAGTGAGACAGTGAGATTGAGAGAGAGGGGAGGGGGGGGGGGATGTAGCAGGTTTATCACGACCGCGGCTTCCAGATTTCCGGCTCATCCCAATACCAGCAGCCGGATCCTTTCGAAGGCCTCAGAGCCGAGAGTGCCTGCCACCCCAAAGTACTGGATGAGATACAGCAAAGTGGTGGTGGGGTGGGGGGAAGCGCGAAACTTGACTCAACACTCCAGATGGCGAAATGTACGTATTATTTTCATTCCATTGTCTCGCAAAATACTCGGTGCACAGATTTCACTTTGAATGTATCTTATTCTTCTTGTATCAAAGACAGATAGAGATGACTTTCTAGTCATGATGATCTCTTTGTTCTTGGTATCTTGTACTTTGATTTTATACCTGAGAGTCGAATCGATATTAAACAATCGGAACAATCGGTTTTTTTTTTATTTTGTCGACTGAAATTCCATCGGAGTTATTTATTTTATAGTGATATAGGGCATTGTGTCAAATGTGTTTATTGATTAATTCGAGGAATAGAATTAAAGAGAAATGCTTGGAATTTTTTTTTTTTGCTAGGAAAAATATGCTGACGTGCTAAAATACTGTCTGGAAAAAAAAAAAGTCACCGCTGTTTGCATTCTCCACAATTACTGTTATTTATGAGAACAAACATTTTGTATTTTTAACTATTATGTTTTTTTTCTCTCCCTCCCCCCTCTCTCTCTCTCTGTGCATTCTTTTTCACTCCTATTTTGTTGTTTTTTCTTTTAGAATTTTTGTTGCTGATGCTACCCTATACTGGGGCCATGTAGAGAGTTAAAAATGGCTTAAAATGCCGGCGCGTGAAATTGAAAATCCTAGATTGGCAATTGTCGTGTTACGATTGGTGGGTAAACCGAGCGCAAGTTTACCCCAGCAATTGTTTTCAATGCGAAAGAATCTACATTAAAAAGAGGGAGAGAGAGAGAGAGGGAAAAAAAACAATTGGGCAGATGTAGAAAAAAAAAGAATTACAAAATTGGTGGCCGAAAACATTGAGGGGTAAAGAAGCCTCAAAAAAAGAGGGTGGAGGGGGGAAATTGAAAGAGTTGAATGAATGCTGGAAAAGTGATTTGTTCGGTGGAATTAATTCAAAGGTCATTCCCTTTTTTTTTTGTTATCGCTTTGATGGTTTGACCAAATGAATTTCACGTTGAAACTGTATCGCATTGGATCAAGGGACCAAAACAGTTTTCCTCGGTGGAAAACTAGCACTGCCGTCTGTACAAACGGTTTTCATAGCGAGTCACGTACGTTTTCCCATAGAAAATTCCTTTGTATCCAGTCGTCCCTTTACATTTATGGCTGGTACACTAAAATGTCCAAATAAACATCTAATCGATATGAACAATCGAATGAATCTCAATTTTTTTTACTCGATTCGACATATTTTATCACGTAGAAATGATGAGTTTTTCACTTTAGCATTAAATATTCAATTTAAACTGTTTAATATTCAACATTTTTTTATTAAAGTAAAATTGTAAAGTTGATCGTTCTCTTGAATCAGTGATAGATGAACAGAACAATGGGGTAAAATAGTCGGCCAAAGGAGGCGGGAGAGTTTCATCGATTCTTCAGTCGTAGGAGTTTCGGTATAATTATGCCCTTTATTCATCTCCCCTCTACCTCTCTGCAATTATTTACCTCGTCGATTTTCTCAGCAGTTTAAAGACGCTCATTTTCTATTTCTCATTCCGGTCATTTCAACTATTATTATCAACTTTTATCCACAAATTCTCATGATCTTTAAGAAATACTCTCTTATTTTCAAACTTTATCACATTAACTCTATTATGATTCTATTCTGTCTCCGTTATTCACCGATAGATAAAAGAATTTCTGATAAAGAGATAAGAAAATAGAATATAAAAAAACTCTAGTAGCCAAAGGATAGACAATAGCCTTCGGTGGAGAATTCTAAGTTTTTCGAGTTGATCTTGTGGCGGTTCAAAATGAGATGCAGTAATAAAAAAGAAAAAGATATTGAAAAATACAGTATAACCTCGTGCTGAAGATGGTGTAGAGCGCAGGGGGGGGAATCGTGAATGGAATGGTGTGCATGCCTGAACAGGATGCTCATTAGGCATTGCCCGAGGTCTTCCTGAGGGAGACTTGACTTCTTTTTTTCACCCCTTCTCATTTCATTCATTCTTCTCTTTCCATCACCTCTCTACTCCCCACCTTACTATTCCATTTGTTTTTTCTTTTTTCATCCTTTCCTCAATTACGAAATCACACATCGTGTTGATATCACAATGAAAACACAAAATCATTGTTTATATCACGTTTTGTTAACATTTTTCTTACCCTGGATACGTAAAAATTGTATAGTCATTGTCATCAGTATGAATAACAACAATTCATACAGTGTTTCACATTTTCGTTACGTTTCATGCCGATTTACATTTCCATTACACCATCTCAAAAATTAGTGAAACGTATTCCGCTCCTAAACTCTCTTCCCCTCATTTTAAACTAATATTCTCCGCAATGGTAACAAGTCAACCCAAACAATCAGCTTGTGCTCACTCTTGCATTAAAGTTTTCACTGTAATAACAGTACTAGGAATATTGAATATATGTAGGTTTATTTCCATGAAAACTTTGTCAATTTCCATGAAGAAAATTTTCTTACTAAAACATATATACGCACAAAGTGTGCTTCCATAAAATTAGTTAAGGTTTACTATTCTCTTTCGTATTGCTCCAGAGGTGAATATCAGTTGGATGAAGGGGGGGGGGGGGGGAAGCGTCCACTACAGTTTGAAGCACTGCGCAACAGCAAGATGCAAATTGAACGGTACAAGTTTTGTCCCTGTATTGCGATGTTTTGTTACACCATTTTAACTCGTCTACTGTCTCAATGTTTCCATTAGAGATGTAAAATTACCGTCATTTTTAATGATGCGTCAAGTCAGTGATGAAATTAACCTTTTCTGACCATTCCTGACCTGACGGCAATTTCCCCATGCAAACTGACCGTCAATTTTCCTAACTCTCAGTAATATTAAATTTCATCGTCATTTTGTAGGACAAATGATTCATCTAGATGAAAACTGACCGTCATTTTGTCATTTTTTTTACCAAAAATTGTCAGTAATTGGCTCTTGGTAAATTACCGGTCAAATAACGGTCAATTGACCGGTAAGGTTTGTCCGTAACATTTCTATTTTCAATCTTCTTCGGAAAGAGGTTAGGAGGTGAGGAAATCCTCTGGGCGCGTCAGATTCGGTCGACAGGATTAGACAACCGGGAATTAATATACTCGAGTAAGAGAGGGATTCAATGGTATTCTCTGTTTCCCTCATTGACTTAAGTCACCTTGGATTAAGATGGGAAACTTGAGGTAAATAAATGACTATATATGTGTATACTTTAGCCAACCAGAAAGTCCAATTTCTTGGTTTATCCATCCTCATTCCAAGTTACCTTGAATCTTCAGTGATCCTTTTATGTGATATGGTCAATTGTACCTTGAAAACATTGACCCATCCTGATGGTTAATCCTTGGAAAGCTTTTTTCAAGGTGGATGAGCGCTTGATGGGGAAAATTGTGACAGTGGAGAAAGAGATTGTGTATATTAGAGATTTAGTCAGGCTTATCCCGATTACATTTTCTGGATAATTGCTTTCTTTCGTTTTAAATTTAACTGGTCATTCACTCCACATGTGCTCTACCTCATCTCAAAGGACAAGATCCAGCAATTTCGCAATAGTCAGAACCATATCATCCACACAGACCCCATCGCCTATTTTCATCTCGATTATCCTTTTTTTTTTCTCCATGCCCAGCTGACGTGGAAAAACACAAATTTTTCTGCTTACTCACGCTCAACCATTTACCTCTGAGAACATTTTATTATTTACCGAGCAAGCCGGACTGAACGATCTAGGGATAATAGTGTTTGGAGAGGTTTAATGATACATTCTCACCATATTGCTTGTCCATTTTTGAGTCTTCATTGAGCTAAGCATTTGATACATCTTCTGTTATTCTACCGTCTTTGGAATTATATTCTCGATGCCTCAGTGAATCTCGGTATACACATAAGTTCAGTTGGCATTTGTGCAAAAGTCTGAACGTCGAGACTCTCGAAAGCTGGTAGAGAACTCGGTATGTCATGACACTCTAAAGCCATTATCGTTACAAATCCTCTCTCTCTCGTTTTCTTTGGCAGTTGTGCGATAGAAGTTTGGGAGAAATTCATTTTCACGTGGTGGAAGAACGGATTTATCCTTTTAAAAATATTGAGACAAACTAATTCAGAGTTTCTGCTAGTCAAAAGCACATGGGATTGTACTAAATATTAGACTTTCATTTCATTATTGATGATGTTTGAACAATTCTCATGATGAAAATACGTAATGGTTGACCACACAAATTTAACTATCTAAATGACGACAGTTTGCTGAATGATTACACCTATTTACTCTGTTTAATTGTTCCCAAATAGTCATTCACTTGGGAAAATTGCATGGAACCTCGATTTTTCCGTGAATTATTTCATTGGTGGTGATGATGATTGAATTCAGTTTTTTTTTAGGATCAAAAATTCCAAAAAAAAACTCCAGATCTTGATTAACTTCCAGCGATAGAGTAGGGTAAAAAAAGGAGAATGAGATTCTCGCTTTATCTTGCAGCTCCCTCCAGGTTGGCACCAATTCCGAGACCCTGTTAAGCACCAATTGACTTTGCCCAACTCTTCCATCAACTTTGTCATTCTATTTTCAATCTGATGCCTTTATCGGTAACTTCCTCGAGTGCCGTAGGGAGCCTGTACTCTAACAGATTCACCGTGAAAGCCCATATTGTTCGCGAATGAAAAAAAAAAAGGTTGATTTTTCTTTTTCCTACCAAGACAAAAGCATGTAAACAAATTTTTTTTAACATTACTGATAGATAAAAGTGCTGTTTGCTCGCTCGTAAATATTGTTTACGCATAAAGAGAATATTCTCCAGCGAAAAATTTTACAAAAGTAAGGGATAAAAATGTATGCTGGAGCCTCTGAAAAATTCCCTGGAGGAATTTCATTCACAAAGATAGATAAGAAGGTCAAGCCTCCAGTGAAAAATATAGTATTTATTAAGCTTTAGCCTAGTCCAGCGGGAATCGATGTTTTACAAAGATGAGAAAATTCTGGAGAAATTCAGTACACTCACTCCACTCATATAAAGACAAGACTGTTATTTATTTCTGTAGCTCTTCCACTACGGAAATTCAATCTAAATTCAACTGGTATTACCCAAGGCCTCAGCAAGTCATAAACCCATCATTGGTATTGGGTATAAATATCGTACACGAAATACTCCATGATTCATACATCATACACACGAGTGTATTTATTTATTTACCAATTGGACCTTTCACCATATGATGACCGGGTAAATGTTTGTTTGATATCCAAACATTTGTACGCAACCAGAAATATCATACATGATAATTTAAAAATCTTCATATTGAATCTAAAGAATTATTATGTCAAAAGAAATGCATTTTTGACATTAAATTGACCATTATATGTATCAATATCATTTCCAACTGATTCATGAAACGACAATTCAATATGACGAATAAGAAAAGTTTGAAGAAAATAAGAGAATTGAAGTATGTGAAATGAATAGTGTCGAAAAGTAGGAAAAACTTGCTACATTCAACGAAGAAGTACAGACTAAAACGATTGCCATTCTATCTTTGAAAATGTGTTCGCTAGTGGTGTATTTTCTCTCTCTATATACTATAGAAAACTTGCGTCGGGCATACGTAAGTCCTGTATGTGACGGTAAATTGAATTTTTCCTCTTCTCCCTCCCCAAGCATGGGATGGTGGATATTCAACGTATATCGAAGAATCTAAAACAGACAGACATGCCATTGTAGACGAGATCAGTTGCTAGGTTGAAGAATTGGTGGTGGTATTGAGTGAAGGGGGATACGAAGGAGAGTTAGTACAATATATATGAGAAAGGGGTGAATTTGAAACCAAGTGAAACGAAATTTGCCGTTTGCCGTTTGAAGTGTATCCATGGACGACCTTTCAATCTCTTCTTCTTTCTCCAGATCTTTCTTCTTTCTTTTAAAGAAAAAAAAAAAACCCCTCCAGCCATCAAACTCAGAGTCATGCAGTACAAAGAGATATGTATCGCACGACTTGCCATACTCTCTACTGTCAATTTTCATTGAGTTATCTATTGGTGCTTCTATGAATTCTTGAAGGTATGGTGCTATGTTGCCAAGCAATTTTCGTCCGAGGTTTCAATTGAGACTGACGAAAAATATTGAGATTTACTCTAACAAAATATGTTAATTGACAAACATGATGATAGACACCTGGAGGATACAATAGTTTCATGATGCTCATAAAGTTGGTCATGAAATTCTTGATAACGGTTAAAGTGAGTGTCCATAAAATAGGTGAATCCATTGTTCATTGTCTTCACATGGGTTTACTCCTCTTTTCATGAAAATCGCTTAGGTTTTCATCGGCCGGTGAAGGGGATGGGTGGAAGGGTTGGTGTGGTGGGTTGGGATGACGGTATTAGGGCATTTTCGGAAGGCGTGCACTCCATACCACCGGTGAAGAAGAGAATTGCAGAGGGAGAGTAGCCTCCGTGGAATGACATGGACAGAGTGCGGCAATTTCATGCAATACCCCAACGCTGGCATACCAGACGTTCTTGGGTAAGCGTAGCTTAGCATTTTCCAGCTGCCTGAGAAGAACTCTGGCTTTTCCCCCATGATTGCCAGCATATACCGTTGTGATGTTGGGTGAAATAGGGGGTTTTAAGAAAATATAATACAAGGGTCAGAGAAATACAACGTAAATCGTAATTATCACTTTGATTATATTCAATCTTCAATAAGACCAGTAGTAGCAATTTTACACCCACAAAAAAAGATGGCTGGATCAAGTCGAAAATCGACCTGTTTCAAGCAGGATATCTATGGCTGAATCAAGCCGGATTTTCGACTTATTGCAAGCAGGAAATTGACTTGATTCAGGACGGAAGAGGTCAAGTCGGAAATCCGACTTGATTCAGCTCGGATTCCGACTTGATTCAGGCCGGAAAGTCGAAATCCGACTTGAATCAAGTCGGAATCCAAGCTGAATCAAGTCGCAACCCGATCTGAATCAGGTCGGGCTCCGACTTGATCCAGGTCAGGTTGCGACTTGATCCAAGTCGAATAGGGTCAGGTCGATTTCTCGACTTGATTCAGTCATTTTTTTTTTTTTTGGTGTAATCTACAATTTCAACATCAGTCTGACTGCACATGGATTATTCTACTTGGTAAAATTTGAAATACCCAAAACTCTGGAGTTTAGAGGGTATATGGTGGGAGGGATTGGTTATACGTACAACTTCTCGATTCAACTAGATTTTACGATATATTCGTGAAACGAAGGTGAGGGGTGGAAAGAGAGGGAGGAGGGGGGGAAATGGGAGTAGCTATACTGGTTCTCTCTAAAGCTCAAGCACAGCAGCGTCGATCGTTTTATCGGTATCGAGGCGTTATTCAACGGATATACGTGCAATAGCGGGACCACTCCTTTTCCCGTATACTTTCAACTATCCCCTTTTTACTCCCCCTTTCCGTCCACATCTCTCTCACCTATATGCCATTTGTCATTTACTTTTTCTTGATTCTTCAGTTTTTCTCATGATTATAATCATCTATTGGGGGTTTTTTTTTTTCTTGTCAAAAGACTCAGTTGAAATTTACCAACATTGAGCCAGGATCACGCCAACTTGATAAATTATTGTGGTCACCAGTGGGAATGTCATGGTATGACCATTATCAAAATATTTAAACATCAGAATCATTGACACTTGTTGCGGAAATGACAATTCAACGACATTTACTCTGGTGATTTTCTGTGTCCCCCACACCCTTCTCGTGATTATCAACGCATGTAACATATTCTGTATACAGTATTTCTAGTATGAGGATTGCTATGCCTTCACCTCTAAATCTATGTACAAGCTATGATATGCTTGAATACGAGACAAGTTGATAAACAAGTAAAGTTTAGATACATGGTGAAAGTTTGCATGTATCGTACCCCTCTGTCGCATCTCATTTTCCATATAATTGTTAAAATCGAAATTCCTCAGCTTTGAAGAATTTAAAATGCACATATTTTTTCATAAAATCAAACAAAATCGTCAAATTTATTTCAATAAAGACTTTATCAATTCTATGAAATATATATCAAAAGAAAAATGGAAAATTCTATTGAATTCAATCACATGAGAGTGAAATTATTATATTAGTTTGAGAGAAAAAAAATGAAAGAAAAAGTGGAAGACAAGATAATGGATTTTCGTGATGACTCTCTCCCTGCAACTGGAGATAGGTAGAAAGCTCTTGGGTATTGTTGTTCGATAATCCTAAATGTATAGACGTCTACAATATAAATGGCTTCGTTTGTAACTGGCTTTCAACAATGTACCCCGGAATGATTGGTCTATGAGGGGGAAGGGAGAGATTCAGAGTCTAGCATTCACTTAACTTACAATACCGTGGTTTTATTATCATAGAAGGAGAACGATTCAACCCAGTTCTTCCTTCCTCTCATCATACCTGGGGGGAAGGAAAATCGGGTTAAGCCAAACTGCGATTGGCCAATGTCCATTGTACCCTCAATGGTGCACACGCGCTTTCAAAGTCAAGTTGAATCTGATATTGCTGAAGGCTGTGATGTCAGTTTTAGTGAAATGAGCTTCTCTGAGGCATACCAGACATTCACCACTGGAGAATGCTCCAACTGAATGCTCCTATCCCTTTGGTGAATAGTGATTGTTGACTTTAGTTAATTATTTCACAATCTATTCAATGCTAGAGTTGGAATAAGCTCATTCATACAACTCAACCATCTCTTCTTGACCATTTCCAGTTGACTTAATGTTTGAAATTAGGTGCTCCCAGGGAGTTCTAGGAAAATTAGAAATTTTATTTTGTCCTCTGTACAGAGACAAAGGAAAAGACCTTTTCTTCCAGCATTGGCATTCCACTTGCTTCAACCACTTTCTATTTAATTTTTTTTTTTTCTTCACGAGAAGCATTTGCAACAGAATCTCTGTTGCACACGGCTAATCCATTCTTCTTCCTCTACCCCCCAAAAACCTCTTCATCTCTTATATTTTTCCACTCGTGCCTCATGTAGGATTAAAAACTTGCTGCCTCGGTATATTATTCTTATAATCTGACGAAGCTTTTCTAGTAATAATGAAATATCCTATTACGTTTGGTATGATATTACCGACATTCATTCTCCTATTTTCCTAACACATTTTCACCATATTTTTTTTTCTTTTTTTCTCTCATACAAGTTTCCAGCTGTTGGCATTACGGCTATTTTATACGAGTGGATGTAGAAAAATAAATTTTAAAACTGATGAACAAAATATTCTTAAAATTTTTTAAATAAATCCGATTTTTACTTTGGCTTCTTTCGAGTGGAATTCGTTCTATATCAGTTGTAAATTGTGAATTATCTGTATTAGTTGCTTTATTATGATATCAGACATTATTGTTCACATGTCGACTTTAAAAAGATTCAATTCATTTCCCAAGTTTTTTACCCCCTGACTGTCAATAGCATCAAGTACCGTATGTACTCTGTATTGCACACTCTCATTCTTCATTTTCCATCATCTCTTACTCTATTGGCAAGATTGGAGGGGGGTGGGAAGTCTGTAGACCTATACCACGAGGGATAATACGAGCGTCAGTGAGCACGTACCGTGCACCACCGGCCAAATAGACTTCCGTCTCTCGCGGTAATATCGAGTGTCTACGATCTATCGGAACGGAAACGCTTGATTTTTCAAGAAAAATTATGTGGAAAATTGGTTTTTCTCTTGTGTTAGTTTACTCACTTCCTCTACCTTTAAAGAAAATGTATAAAAATTTCTCTTGAATATAAAAAGAGACTCAATTTTTCATCGTTAAAGGAGAAAATTGCCACGTTTGAGCATTCAATGATTATTTAAAACTTTTGATTAATTTTTAAAACAAATTCTCCTATTGGAAATTGATGAAAATAACTTTTGATTCCATCAACATCTGGTATTCGATGTGAATAAGTCATTGGGATGAAATGTAATAAATTTTAATGAATGTTTAATAGCCACGCAATTAAATATCCGATGTACATAAAAATGTCATTGAGCTTGTGTACTAAATCTGCCAAAATTGTCCCTTTTATCATATACATATAATCATAGTACTTGTGGACACCATGTGCATATAACTGTAAATATATCACTATAGTTATGTGGAAAGGTATATGGATCATATTTGATCGGTTATCATCCCTTTCATACCAATCGTCCATTGGGCCAAATGGTCATGACTCATGAATCTACACAACCACACAAACCATTCTGTAAAATCTAGTATTCTCCATACAATCCAGCATATACCATTATCCATATGTCTATTGGATTGTGCCAAACATACATTCCAGTGGTACAATTCTATTGTTCTCTTCACCATTACAAAAGATTCTCCCGTCACCAGCCATACGATCCCTTCATCATAGGACAATTGTGCATCAGATGGGGGGGGGGGGGGGGGATGGATGGAGTTGTGTTAAATGGTTCAATAACTTGTCAGTCTTGGATATTATTTTTATTTTGGAAAATACCTCATGACCAAATTTCACTTGGACATTAGAACATCTCTCACGATGCATAAATCGTCGAAAATGTCGGTAAAATTGTGTATAATCACCATATTCTCGAAAATTCAGTTGCCAGGTATATGGATATACCACCATCCAGTGGTTAGTAATGTATACAAAATTTTGGGGGACACGTTGAATATACATTGTGATAAATCTCGGTGAGCAACAGCACCACTGAACTGGCGTCAATGGTGCTTTTGGCTGAGGGGGGGGGGGGGCAAAATGACCGGAGCAAGAGCCACGAATGAGGTGGGAAAAGCATCATTCCTCCACCATATGAGCTAGAGGTATAAAATTGTTGGATAGTGTGGGATAGAAAAGGATAAACGGAGGGGGGGGGGGGTTCCGTTGTGGGCTCGAGATGTCCCTATCCCACCCCCCCACCCCCTTGACATCCCTCTACGAATACCTCGACATGCCATGGAAGGGGAGGGGGGAGAGAATATATGCATATTCAGGACTTGTTATAGTAGCGATATGGCTAGGCACAGTGTACTGCCATGACGCGCTTCTCGTCCGAGATACGAGGGGATAGCCCAGTGACGGACTGCCGGACATCCGACCTGTTACCCCCCCCCGCTCACACTAACACTATCACGAACATTCCACCCCTCTCCCTCCGCCCCCACCCCGTCCATCTTTCTCGGTCATATACCAGGAAGAGAAACCCACTGGTGTGCTTGCAACTTCCTGCTCACCCCCTCCCCCCCCACCCCCCTCTCTTAATATCATTCAACACCTTTTTTCTACAGTTTTGCAAGATGTTTTCACCCAATCATGTACGTTGGGTGGGGCAAAATGGATTGTCATTAATGGTTTTAATTTACCAAAAAAAAGATATCATTAAAATTTATTATTTATATTCACAAAACGATTCAATGATTTATTGATTTTATACGTTTCATTCAAATGAAATAAAATCACGTGTACATATAAATATTGATACGTATACGAAATCGTGACGGGAATTTGTGACATCATATAATCAAATTGCAATTTTTTTTTTTAATGGTTGTGAAAAAAAAATTTCTTGTTTACAAAAAAGAAAAAATTCCCCTGATATTTGTAATGGAAAATTTCAATCCCGATTGTTTCGAGAATTTTTTTGTAAAATAGTCGATTCAATAGCCATTGGAATTTGATTAAAAGAGAACAAGTATTTACTGTGCTATTCACGATATTTATGTTCAGTTGGATAAATAAAATATTTGGTTTATGCCAATTTATTTCCAATTTTGGGATGAATTATGGAGATTAATTCATTCATGTTTGATGTATAATCCGGGATTGGTTATATGATTGACAATTTTTGGGCTATGGTGGGTATTATGATGATAAAGAGAGGGGGTAAAAGCTTGTTAATCCCCTGGGACTCTCCTGGAACGATGGAGATGAATGGAAAAAGGCTTTTTGTTGTCTGCCAAAAAGTCAAAAACTCGTATATTTCTGGCTTGTGAGAAACTTGAATCATTTTCTCACTATTCTTCTGATGTGGTGGAAAAAGTTTCTTCCCCCCCCCCCCCCCCCCCCCTCAACATCATTCTCGAAGACACCAATTACATTGCACATCTGAGTGATTGTGCTAGAGACCAAGCACTATCGAATGCTTTCACAATATTGGATACTGACAAGTTGAAAGGATGCAATAATAAGCATTCCACGTTTGGGGTTTAGGTTTTGTTTGTTTGAAAATTCGATATATTTTTTTTTAACCTCAATTTCACACTGGTATTTACTCGGTATTTCGAGAAATTGTTTTCGCTGACTGAAAAGGGGATGAACTCTTTTTTTTTCCCCCCCATCTTCTATTTATTCTCCAGTCAAAATGACCAATTTTGACATTTTCTCTAATTCAACTCTCGCAGAAAGAAAAAAAAAAAGGACACTTGTTCTATTTTTATTTCCAGTTAACTTACCACTGGAATAATTTATCCGAAACTAGACGTGATGTGACACAACCAGGAAAAACAATTTTCAAAGTCAGTATTCTCTTATTTTCTTTTAGCCCCTTCCACCCCCTCCCCCTCTCCCTTCCCCCTACCCCAAAGTGAATGGGCACGATGTGAATGTGAGGTGGAGCAGAAGCGAAGGAGATGAAGTGAGGGCGGAGGGGGGGAGGGAGAACCTGACGGTTTGTATCCGGACGTGCGCATTTCGTGGGAGAGACCGCACTAGCCCCCCCCCCCCCCCTCTCTCCTGCCAGAAGATCGGTGCCTCCTGTGACCGACGTGTCCGTCCTGCCGTGAAATAAAATGAATCATTTGGGTGCAAGTTGTGGATACACTGGGTGCATATACCTTCCAGTCTCCAAAAAAAAAAAAAAAAAAAAAAAATTTCTTCTCTCTAAATTTCCTTTTTCCATCCATAGTCAATCCAAACTCCTTTTGTTTGAGATTTCATTTAATTTTTTTTTTTTTTTTTTTTGTCGCGTCGCCCTCACTCTATACATCTCTGTCCTGTTTTTTTTTTTTTTTTTTTTCGTCAGGAAACACCATCAGAGGGTGGAAAAGAGCTTTTTCGTTCAACTTTTCATTTCCCCACCTCCCCCCCTCTCTCTTTGGACAAAGCAATTTTCACTGGTGACTAAACTTATTTGACGCACCTTGTGACATTTTTTTTTTTTATCACATATTTTCTGGAGATATTTTATCATTTAGTGGAGAATTTTTATGGAAAAATGGGAATCAATAGATAAATGATGATTCGAATATGGGGAATTTAAATATATCATTGGTTTTTCTTTTGTTTTTATATGAATTTTTTTTATTTTACACACTTCATGTATAAAATGGTGATATGATTTTTCTTGGTGTATTCACTTGGCTGATCAATTCCCTTGGAAACTTTTTCTGACGGGATATATCTCGTTTGTAGCCAACGGGGTAACACAAGGGGGAGAGAAGAGCCTTGGGCAAGTGATGTGAGCGGATGATTCTTGATATTTGAATTGAGGGTTTTGTCATTTTTGCGAATATGAAATTTTTTTTTTGTTTAAACTGAATAAATATTTATTTCGGGGGGGTTCTAACTCTGAATTGACATTTATTTTGTCATTAAAACACGTATTTTATACCAAGAAAATGAATAAATTCTCACAGAGACTCTATTTTACGTGAATTCAATGGTGCAAAAGTATATACTGGAGTGGAATTCCAGACACATTTGAGGAGGTGAATCGTTTGAAAAGATTAGACTGGTTGAAGTGAATCTATAAAATGAGAAAGAAAAAAAATTGTGTATATCCTCTCGACAAAAGAGTATTAAATTCATTCGAATGACAAAATATAAGAAAATAATGGGATTTATTATGGAAATCGTCCATTGTTTATCTTGATTATATAAAATCATGTTGAACAATTTTCGTTAATTTTTATTTTTTAAACGAGAAAATTAATAAAAATCGACATATACTCATTGTCCATTGGGGTGTGAACATGCAGTTAGGCAAATATGACGAACACAAAGTGCACCACACTGGCCATTGTTTTCCACCGACGAGTGAAATAAAAAGTGATGGGGGGAGGGGGTGATGTGAAGAGAGGCACTCAAGTGGTCGAGCGCAGAGGTTATAAATGAGAGCTGCTCAAAATGCACATCAAAAAAACTCTAGCACTTGAATCCCTCTACTCGAGGGGCTTTTATGCATCATCTGGATCTGAAAAATTCACACATATGCATTTATTCGAAAAATTTACGTCTTTCATGAATTCAATGTGTCTAAAGGGGAATTATTAAAAAAAAAAAATTTGAAAAATATTTTTTTTTTTCAAATATTTCGTTTCATTTTTGAATTTCAACATTTTATCGTGCCTCTTTTGTGAGAACTGAAAAAAATTGAATTCGTAGAGTTGGATTATACGAGCGGAAAAAAGTGTACGTCAGGCTTGAAATAAAGAGGTAGAGTGGGGGGAGGGTAGTGCACTTTTGTGCGAAACAAACGCGCGTTCAAGTCGTGTAACTTGCGTGTAAAAGCATTTTGTATCCTCCCATGCACTAAAAGCATACAACTTTTTTCCACCAGTTTCATTTCCCACCCCTTTTAGAAACTCCAGCGTACGATAAGACCATTTTTTTTTTTAAGTTACCTTGTCAGCCACAATTTATCATGCTCATCAGAAAGATTTTTTTTTGCTAAAATTAATAAAAAAACAAAAATGCAGTGATTTTAATGTGACACCTCGCAAATCCCAAAAACCACTGATTTTTTTTTTAATCAAAAAAATTGGAAAAAAAATGAGTACCAGTGGGAAAATTGAAAAAAATAAAGTAACAGAGGTGACAGAAAAATCCAGATGGGGCAATATGAAAGTAGTATACAATAAATTTTCAAGTTGGCGTATATTTTCGGCTAAAAACTATTGTCATAAATACGGCGAGTATCCAGTGCGTACAGCCAATTCTCCACGAGCCTTCTCCCCCCCCCCCCCCCATCGACCCTCTCATGGGATATGCATTGTACACTCTAATACCAGTGCATATGGAACAATTTATAACGTATTTTTAAAGACAGTTACGAGAGTGAGTGAATCCTCGTGTGCATTCTCATAAAAAAAAAGGACATAAAGAGATAATTTCATGAATTTAAAAAATGTCGAGCTTTGTGAGGGGGGGGGGGGGGGAGGAAAAAAAATATCCCGTCAAAAAAGAACTGCGGAGGGATAAAATGGCGAATGTTATATCATCCGATTATTCTCTGTGATTTTATTTTTTTAGTAAAATTTTTTTTTCAGTGAATCCAATTGCCACAGCAGTGAATGAAAAATGTAATATTAAAAAAAACGTGGGGGGGAGGGAAATGTCGCGGGGAAAATTTTGCATTTTATATTCGGCCTGACGTTGATAGGTGTGATGATGATGATCGGTGTGTTTTTTTCATGACGAAAAATATGACTAAAAAGAAAAGAGAGTGATGAAGAAAAAAAAAAAATGTAAATAGAGAATAAAATGGCGTAATGGATCCCTCACGCAGCCCAACAGTTTCCGACTGACGATATGCTTTTAATGCCGTCGATCGTTATTATCTACTTGTCATCTTCACTCATCTTTTTTTTTTGGTGTGAGATAAATCTCTTTCACTTGCTGTACATTTTGAAATTTTTGAGTTTAAATATTTTTTACTTCACTCAAATATTTTGATCATAAATAAGACTAAAAAATCGATTACTTCATACAGAATTTATTACCAAGAAACGTAGAATTCATCAATTGTGCACTTTCTCAGTAGCTTTATAACTCTTTATCGACAATTTTAATTCACAAAGTATAAGTACTTTATTGACTTTAATATTCCAGTCAGCTACTATCCCCCCTATAAGCTGGACTATAACGTTGGAAGAAACTTTGGGTTTTCAACTAAAATCGATCCACTACTCTCTCAAGTGACATTCACTTGTTCGAGGACATTAGTTCTCTCTGATTACTATTCTCAACTGCCACCTGGAATAAGTCAATTCTGTTAGTCTTGGCTATTTGAAAAGACAAGTGGATCCTTTCAATTCCTTTCAATTTTACCATTTCCTTTCTCAATTGTTCTCCAATGAAGATACGATAATAATTGAAGGACGCGGGGGGGGGGGGGGGGTTAAATGGGACCATTAGAGCTGGAATTTAATTCTTCTTCTTTATTCTTTATTTACCATCATTGGTACATGCCAAATGTAATCTCATACCACTGGAAAACATATGTGCCACGTTGGCTTTTCCATAGTTACAAAACAGAACAAGAAACCACGTAACATCTGCCATGTGCGCATTGACTTTTTGCAATAAACCTTGTGGCCCACACACAAAGCCCTCTCTCTCTCGTCAATTTCACCAAAAAAACGTCATTGCAAATTTATCCCATTAATGTTTTATTAAAATGAAAAATTTTGATTTCATTTATCTCGTTATAAGATTCTGATATATTATCAACAGGTCCACGTGGTACAGTAATTTCACCTAGTCATTGGCATTCTTCCAAATGTTTTTTTTTCTCTTTTACGTTAAAATCAAGTCAATCAATTTTCAACTTGAGTGAAAAACCATTTACTCCGCAAAATCTCATCATTTTTATCGATTTTTTTTCTCTTTTTTTCGCAACATTTTTCTGTAATATCGAGCAGTCGAAATGACACTGTGTCAACCCATTGTGTTTTGTAAACCTTTCAATCGGGTCACATTTGCACCAGTAAATAATCATATTGGGAGGGGAAAAAGTTTTTCCATCAACGAGTGAAATTACTTGGACATATAATGTAACAACTGTTTGTTGATAACAGGATGACAAAAGGTAAATAAAAAGTTTTAGGAGAGATATTTTGTACATAAATATTTGCCAACTGCAGAAGACATAATTGTTGGCATTTTCTTACGTTATTTTATCACCAAAAACATCAACAGGTACTCTAAAAGTAGAAAAGAAGGGGAATCCCAGTTAAGAAATTACACTGGCATGAGTCCAGCCACACGTTGCCATGGCAAAAGCACTTATTTAACGAGAGTAAGAAAAGAAAAACAATTATCCCTTAAATTTACAGTAATCTACTTACTCTTGAAAAAAATCACTCTCCTGCAGGTTTTTTTTTTCACCAACGAATCACCACAAATTTCATCAACTGCACCCCTCACGTTGAATGACAAGTACTTGCCGTCAAACGTTTAATTTATTTTTAAAATACCATTGACTGACGCGATTTTACCCGTGGAAGTGTCGCGGTGCGACTGTAGCACAATTGCTAGGTCTCTTGTGCAGTCACCCTCTTGCTTTTACGCTCAAACTCTGTCTCACTCGTACCTCTCGTTTGCCGCTATTCTATCCATCCCATCCCACCCCACCCTAACTTTCAAATGCTCGCGCCGGCAGACTCCAACGATCCTCCCACTCCTCCCCCCAGCCCGCAGGAAGGATAGAACCCCCCACCCTCCTCATCCCTTCATACCCTAGGGTTTTATCCACCTCCAAATTTTTTTTGCCCCAGAATGTAATAATGAAAAAATTACTGGTCAAATTCTTGGAATATTTGAAATATAAACACAGAATTAACCTTCAACTCCATTTCGAAGAGCAGAAATGTTATTTAGCTGTCGTTGAGCCAATGATTCGCTTGTCTCTGCGTTTAAAAATGTATAAGATTTCACCACTTCACGGAGATTGATCTGAAATTGTAAAAATTTTTGTATTTTATTTTGAAATGTCGGTACAGTGACACGTAAAGCCTCAACACATACATGAATGTTGGAGAGAAAACCAATGTCTAGCTTTTCCGGTACTCTTTTTGAGAGGGTATTTTCACCAACGGGATAGGAGGTAGAGTTGAAGGTTGGCAATATTGTGAAATACCTCCTGACAATTTCCCGTCATTTTATCAAATAGTTGGTGTAGCTGATAGCAACAGGAACTGATTCTTCTCTGGTTATATATTTTTTTTTTTTTCGTTAGATCCATGGTTTTTTGGATTCCCTGGTTATTGATATCCTTTTCCTTGTGACGAAAAGTAGAATACGTGCTCATCCAGGCGTGTTTGTTTGTTACCTCATATAAGCAACGTACTTTGATAAATGTACACCACAAAGAAGGACAAAACTGTCCAGAGGACAATGTGTCCGCAATGACCCTCTGGTACCTATGGATATGGCTACATAAGGTCGGGTTATTTGTCTTTCCATCAACAAAAAAATTGTCCACTGGAGTTTCGACACCCAACTCCACATGTTTTTACACTGTCAAAGTTTCAACTGACAAAATATGGAGGGAAAATGCATGGCTAATATTTGCTTTAACGTTGCTTTACTAATGAGAGTGTTGAGTTTTTTTAAACAAAATTTTTTGAGTGATTTAAGGTACATTAGTTTTCGGAAAATTTGTTTCAATAGTTTCACAAACAACAGTTTTATAAACATCGCAATATTGTAATGGATTCCAAATTATTTGATGAATTTGGGTGGAAGTGTCTTCAGAAGTAAATCCGTGTGATCCGTAACGAAAAATGTAACATTCCAACTCCTTTACAAAACCGATTGTCTGATTGATTTTCAGAGTCTAAAGTGTGAGAATAACGAGCTACGTGAAAACCAACAGGAGAAGATATATAAATGAACAACGGTTGATATTGCCCTGAAGCATCTAGACGTCTATCGCCCGCCAATATCAAACGTAAATTGAAATAGTCACGATATTTCAGCTGCAGAATGATATATAAACTGATACATATATACATCTGTATCATTGTATATGACCCTTCATGTGTAGAGATCGATAGAGGGGGGGATTTATACCTACACGTGTAATGAAAAGGTGAAATAGAATTTCGTACGATTTCTCCTTGCCAAATGGAGAAACAGAATCGAGAATGTTTTTTGTGTTTCTTCTACAATGAAATTTTTTGGTTCCATCATCAGTCCTACCCAAATTCGATTTCTTTGTTTCTACAACCCCCCGACAATCCTTTCAATTTCTACCCCCCCCCCCCCCCCTGTCAATTGCTTTTCCATCCCTTGTCTATCCTCTAAAATGCACAGAAATTGTAGAATATCACAGAAAGGCTACGATTTTCAAGAAAAAAAAAATATTTCAAACTTATCAGACGAAGGTAACACCCGTAAAGTCTGGTTATAAAGCAGCAAAAAAGAAAAAAAAAAGGGACTACTAAAGGACACTGGGATATCGCTTATTCCCCCTGAGGGTAGCTTGTTGGCCTAATTACAGGCTTCCACACAGTTCCTCCCATCTTTTACTTCTATTAGTTTTTTTTTTTCTCTACTTCATTTTTTTTCTCCTCCTTTCACATTGGTATCAAACACGGCTACGCGCGGCTTAACGAGTATTTGAATTATTCCTACTGACTAATTACTTGTGTATAGCTGAAGCATGCATACGAATTTTTTTGATGGATATGTGCACGGGAAAAAATTAGGAATCGTTACGATTACTCTTGAGAAAAATGTTACATTTTTCGTTACAGATGACACGTATTTACTCTCGTTGATCGATATGAAAAGCGAGCATCTGAATGTATAGGAAAAATTAATAAAATATGAAGCTCATATAGCTATTGACGAATGCAAAACGGATGCCTTTGTGTCGGTTAATATTGCAGTTTCGAGGTTTGTTGCTCAGGATAGCGTATACAGTGTGTGGAGTAGCGAAATGGTCGCGGCTTATTGAGAGAAACACACGGAGACATGGCACTGTCAACTGATATTCAGGTGTGTGTTAGTAACCCCCTGAAGCATCGGACAAGTTTAATATTACTATCAGAATACAGTCGTTGGGGGTAGGCCCCCGAGGGACAAGTTGCGGGCATTGCAGACGTGACAACTACAACCAGTTTCAGCCTCTCCTCTCTCTGCATGAGTATTTCTCGCATTCCATCACTATAGCCACATTAAACTTTTCTCGTTTCTCTCGTCGTATTTTTTATCCGAAATGGGTATGGTCCACAGGTTGACTGGAGACTCCAGCAATTTCAATGTTTTTGTTCACTCTTCAACATGGAAACAACAAAAGAATCTCTCTTTATCATCTTCAGCCATTTTCGTTGAATCTTTGAACTAATTTCACTTGATTGAAGAGGATAAAACGATTATCGAAGATCCAAATAATTGAATCACTTGAGAATGGCTTTTCTTCTCACAAATATGTTTTTTCTCCATCTTATTTGATCTATTTTTCACGTTTTTTTCTCTCAACTTGGGACTCTCACTTGCGGTTGGCCCCCAAGAAACTTTTTGGTCTATCCTTTTACTACGCCTCCTCCACTTCTAAAAACTATATATTGAAGACTAAACTGAAAACTGGAGTGCCAACTTTATTAGGTGGAGATCGTGAAATTGCTGGAAGATTACTTCTTCCACAAGCATTTTCCCTCACTTTTCGTTTTTGATGGAGGAGAGGCTTGTTGGAAGTTTGAAAATGGGACGCTTGGTTGAATTACTTTTTCATAAAATGGCAGTAACATCTATTTCAACTCTCTAATATATTCCTCTCTACTGTTTCAATCATTGTATGTAAGTTTTTATTATTCCGTAATTTTGAACAAAACAATTCATCATAGTTCCTCATGATTTCCCAGGTGTATCATATTGTCAGTGATCTCATCTTCTGGAAAAAATACATCTGCTAATATTTCGTCATGATGAACTCAAGGAAAATGTTGTGAGATAGGTTAACATATCTGATATCTCCTGTACTGGGCATCTCTTTGGTATGATATGAGAACATGAGTTCAAACGAGAATGAAAAAAAAGGAAAATTCTCTTGTGTTAGTGTGGACATTACGTGGGGGGTCTACCTCTGTTGTCTGCCGTCTTTTTTAGTTGTTCTTTTGCCACTGCAATTTTCCACGGTGACTTCTATTGTAGCCCGGGACCTCTTGATTTTACAACTCCACGAGGACTGAAGGGAGCGAAACAAGTAGAGAAAGCAAAAAAAAAGTTTAAAGAGAAAAGTAAAATAACAGTGTCTGGCTATTCTGTTGTGTTAAGACTCAGAGCGTTTGACTGTGTTGGTCGTTGAACAGGTTTCAAATTCTTCCATGTGAGATTCACGTGCATGGTATCGCTAGGTAGTTTTTGCTTTCCAATCCTTTCAAATCCCAATTACTTGAGGGTTCATCTTTGGATTCTGAAAGCTTATTGAATCATTGGGGTTGGCATTCAATGAAGTGGTTGTTTCGAATGATTTTGTGTCCAAATCAATGTCTAGGATTGGCTACATCCTCATACATGTCCACCCCTCCTTAATTTATTGAACACTAGTTTAACTAACGTAATCGATATGCTACCCAGAAAACTTTCAATTAGTGTCACTTAGCTAGACAAACACAGCCGTTCCCGTTTTCGTATCCGCTTCAGAAAAATGTTCCTATCCCCTATATACATCCACCACTTTTCCGTTACATAATTCTAATATCGTTCATTCTTCTACTTTTCATCTCATCTTTAGTTGACACAGAATGTCGATGGAGCCCGTAGGTTATTGAATGAAAACAAACAATGAGAGAGCACTTTCATGCCAATGGAGACAAACAATAATGGGTAAACAATGTAATCGATTTGAACATGGAAATCAATGATTTTGCATTAAATTGTTAATCTCTTTGAAGAATCATAATTTTTTCTGAAGAAAGCAGAGTTTTTTCAAGTGATATTATTCTCCAGTTTGATATTAAAACTTCAGACTAAAATTCCGTGAAGATTTCCATACCTTGGGTCAAGCCTTCCAACGCAATATACACTTTACGAAAGTACAAGAGGTTTCCTTATCGCGAATAATTCAACTACCGAAGGAACCGACGAATAGTTTAGCAAATAGTTAATAAACCAAAGGCTACAAGAAGGCTAGATAAAATAAGTTCATGGAACGTGAATCTTTACTTTTAATTGTACTCGATATAACAATTTTGGGGAGTCGTAGAGATTGATAGTAGACACCCATTGATATATCTTCAGCACTCATACATAAACAATCATACGACAACCATTCACGGGGTAACGATACTGGTCAGCTATCAAAGCAGGTTAGCCAAGGCATATAGATATGAATCCCCGCCTAGGTAATTAGCAGAACAGTTTGGTAGGCAGATCGAGTGTGCAAGTTACGGCCCATCGATGCTTCTGTGTGGGTGTACACACCCTTCCCAAGCATTGGCTTAATCGATATCCGATCACTCGAGCAATACGTCAAGTACATCCCGCGCTTTAGCCTCTGCTTGCCATATACCTCCACAACCCCGTGACCAACGCTCAAACCCATCCCCAAAAGCTTCAGAGGAACGTTATAATCTTCTCCCACTGCTCAATATCTCCACCTCTCACCATTTCATGGACAATTCACGAGTGGAGAGTCGCGTGCTATCGCAAATGCTTCTCCGTCATCTATATATGACCAATAATTAAGTTTTCCATTAATCGTCGAGCCAGATGGGCTCACATGGCCTCTAATGCCATTTCCGAACCACTGAGAGACAGTTACCTATTGACGATATCACTCTTTGCTGAGGGGGCCATTAAAATGAATCAAAATGAGACAGATCGGAATTTCGAACAAAAAAAAAACTCATATTTGATAGATTCAGGTAGAACGTCCTTATTCGAGAAATACATCTCCAATTCTGACCTGTTGCTCAGAAAATATATGACATTCTGTTATGATTACGAGATTTGGTGGATAAGCCAAAAGCGAGGCGGGGCAGAAGATTCAAGACAAGAACATCATATCACATCTTCCATCGAAAGCAATCACGACAAAAACTATCGCACAAATATCCAAAGATTTAATCATTTTCACTTGAATTGATTCTGAGTAAGTTAAAAATGGTCTCTGATTAATACTGAAAGTAAAAAGGAAAAGGGCATCTCTGTAAATTGGATCTATCAGCGCGTTCCGACGGTGCTGTATCATGCCAAAGAGGGAGAAAGAGAGAAATAAGACGGGGAGGAGTGAAAACGGATGGAGTACGACGGGCATAAGAGAGAATCTGGGCTTCATCTTTCAACGTCAAGCCAGCCATCTCACTTCCTCATTCTCTCACCACCACTTCTACCATCACAGATACACGAAGAAACTCTAGAGAGAATGAGAGAGAGGGGAGGATTTGTATTGGTTCATTGGTAGACTCTAGAGAGTAAATAGAAAAGAAACAGTTTCTGTTTTCTCTCAATATACCATTTGCCGTGAACCCTCTTTCTACGGGTCGATTATCATCTCAAGTAATAATAACACCAGTCAGGGTAATTAGGTTGTGGTTGAGGCAATTGGCTAAATCATTCAATACAGCAATCCATTGGAGGCTAATTAAGATGTTGATTAATCTCATAATCTTTCCAATAGAATTAATTTGAATCAATCTACTACTATTGAACCTCTCGGATTATGATTAGACATTGTCTAATCCATCCCTTTGACCTGAAGGTTGAATCAAAGCATAGGAATAGCATGAGCAAATAAGCCATAATCCAGGTAGAATAAGAAAGATGAAGGCAAGAGGTTGCGCAAGAGCTGACAAGTCTCAACGTGTTCAGTAGAGGACCAAGCTAATCCTACATCAGCAAGGCAATTAACTCTGAGGCTGAATGGAGATCCTGTTTGGTTGTCTCTGACGCTGGTTTCTCTCCATTTCTCACCGATATAGTCATTTGCCTTCTACATCTATTCGTACACCCAAGCCCTCCCGTGTAATATGGTACCCTATGAGGTTACCATTTCATACAAACACTTGTATAAAATACAATATCAGCATGTAAATACACATGTGTTGCTAGTTGTGCCCGAGGGATCACAATATCCGTCCATCCGACGAGGCGCAATCTCTATAAGTTGGTACAGATACATGAGGTTTAAGATAATGACATGTCGAGGATTTTTGGATTATTAAACTTACGTATACTCTCGATAAAACATGATTAGATTTTCCTCCTCTTCCAGTGAATTCTCTCATCTGATGATCAAATGAGAGTGGAGCCTAATCAGTTGCCCCCGAGTCTCAAAATTCCATCTTGGTTTATCTGTTTAGGTGTGGGTTGAACCTTGTTCTTAGTAAGAATATCATTGCTAGTAACCTTGGTATTGGAGTTATATGCTGGTACATGAGTCCGCCAAATCTCCTCGGAGGTCTCTTCCTAAACCATTAATCCCTCGTTCTATATATATATGTAGCCAACTCAATCCCATCTTTGGGTTACTTGGAGCCACAAACGGGAGCATTCTTGATGTAGATGGGTCTCTGATAGTGTCTGGAAATAGTTAGGAAACGAAGGAATGATCATTTGATGTTTTCGGTCAAGATAATTACTTGTATTCATCTAAACTTAATTCAAGAACACCTTTCCTCCCGCGGGGCTGGATTTGGACATGGATTAGCAATATCTAAAGGCCATATTGATACCCCAAACGTTTTGAATTCCAAATTGAAAGGGCCCATTGATTCCTCCATTCGACCAAGGGTAAATCAGATGAGAAGGCAATCGGAATACCTACCGTAAACTGGGATTCTAGAATATACACGTTTAGGCACACAGTAGTATGAGGCCATTTGTCGCATTGCTCTGCGGACACAGCAAATTCCTATACGTGTCCGCACAACATGAAATCCTTGAATCTATCTGTCTCATTCTCATCGTCAGTTTCATGCTACATCTCGTGCTGATCTACATACGGCACGTTCCATCATTCGTACAGTTACAGAAGACTTTTCAAACTAACAATTGTATCAGAGATGGACAGCATCAGTTGACCGAGTCAGCATTCTGAATCTGAATACATGCAATGAATGAGAATCTCATAGTCACGTATAGATGACAACTTCTCAATCCCCAAAATCTGTGTTCAATGGCTGATTAAAAGATCACGATTACTAATAACAATTTCCGAAAAGCTAATCAGTGAAATGGTAACTGCGATGGCACCCTCCAAGCCCCTCATTCAAGTGATTCGGGTCAATTGTGCCACAGGCAGATGTGCATCTTGCCGCGTATGAAACTAGCTACTTGGGTTTGTAACTTGACTCCTCGAAACTTGGTATATTTGTTCAACTATCAAAGAACTTTGCAATTCACTGGCTCCTTATATTAGTAAAAGTTGAAGACGCAGTTTCCGATGAACATTTCGAGGTTGAACAAAGACATTTCGAAATGATATAGATTGACATTATTTGATTTTCTATCTCCATTGGTTTCGGACTTATGACCAAAAAAATCTTCACTCCCTCCAAATTGATAAAATCCAAAACTTGCTTATTTCATCAGCTCCAATGTTCGGATAATATAGGCACATAAGCCAATAGCTCCAAGTAAATGCTGTATACTGCTTTGAAAGCCAGTAAGTAAAGTTTTGGTAATGCAAGAGGGGGTAAAGTACCTCAGGACTGGTGAATACGATTCCCTGGGAGAAAGAGAAAGAGAGAGTGAGGGAACTGTGAAGCGGTAAGGAAATAATTCAGCCATATAACGACATCGGGCGAGCTATTGCCAGTACTATTCCATTGTACGGTTGTATGGTCCCGCTTTGCTGCTATATGGCGCGAAAGTGTAGGAAGAGGGAGAGTGAGAGCGAGGAAGGATGAGTGTACTGATTGCCTCCCCCAGCTGGGCCAGCAGTAAACATTTCTCTCGGATACCCCACGCAAAGAGCCAGCGCACAAGTCCAACTCCACTTGAAGGGGTGCAAGAGTCTTTTGCTCTCTCTTGCTCTTTCTTGTTCCTTCTCCGACATCCTCCCTTTGCTTTTCGAGTTTAAGCTCGATTTAATGGGGTGGAAATGCGAGACTCGATCAAGTTGTATTCAATTATCCCTCTTCTTGGATAAGTGGAAAACTGAGACAACTCACTTTTCCATTGATATGTTAGGTTATGATTATCCTGCTTCATCATTGAGTTTGATGTAATTTAAAAGTTGGTAGACTATCCTTGACTCTGAGGAACATGTCATCAATGGTTCATTATCAACTTACACCAGACATTCAGACTAACTTGGGATTCACCACACCTAACAATTATGCCAACGAGAATCGAATTTCCTTTCCTTCGCATACTAGAACATTCACACAGCTGTAGATGGTCAGAGGTGGTGATAGAGAATAGATGATGTTACAGCATCCACCAGCACTCGCTCTCTACCAAACAGGCTCCACGTGTCTCCCAACTTGCTGGTAGTTGTCCAAAATCTACAAACTTTGGGGATTTACAGTACAACTCCTTGAAACCTACACCGAAAATCGTATCCACTAGATTCTCACCAACACCATCAAACTTCAACCACCTGGACCTTAAAGAAGTCTCGTTATTAGAGATATATTCAGGAAAAGTAAAAGCCAACTTATAGTTCAGAGTGGCGATGGGGGAGGGGGAAAGAGGGGAATAATCTACCTTCTCTTTCCTACTCTACATCAGTATTAAGCACTAGTAGTACTCTGGGTCATCCAAAACTACCTCCAACAACTTACTTACCCCCAGCTATACCCAAAATTCCTCAATTCCCAGGCGTTAATTTGTACCCACTACCAAACCACTATACCAAAACGGTGAAAGTCATCTCGACCGTGAACGCTCACGTTGAACATTGAGTTTACTCTGAAAACTCTTGTATGTAGGGTAGATTTAACTGTGAGGAACAATTTGGTAGGATGGTATTATGATGTAAAGAGTAATACTCAATATTTCTATGAAATTATTTTGGGAGAAAAATTGCCATCAACCACATTGCATTAATTTGCATAACACAGAATGAAGATAGAGTTGAAATCTGTGCTCTTACATCCTAAGTACTGAAGATTAATACGATTAATTCTATAAGCTTCTCGGAGAACAGTCAGCTGTGATTTACCAATGACTCTCTCAATCCTATTTACCAAACAACGACTTTGGAATAATATTTGAAGGATTTCTGGAAAAGATGAATATTTCAGATAAAAGAAATATGTTAAATACTTTACACTGAAAATTACCAAGAACAACCTAGGAATGCAAGCTCTCCATCTCTTGGGAATGCCTTTGTGTGAATATGCGCTGAGGCACTTGGAGAATTTCCAGTATGATAAGTCAGAGTATGAAGTGAATATCTAATACTCCAAAAAATCAGGAAGAAGCAACAAAGGAGCAGACTCAAGCCTTTATCGTATACCGCATATTCTTCTTTTTCATGGAATTCACGTATTTAAAGCTATCTCCTAAATTTTTTTTTCCTCTGAACGAAATATAAGAGATTACCTAACTCAGCGCTACCTTACGTCACTGACAATTCTTGAAAAACAAGATGATAGACTTTTAGATGGACATGATGAATTATACAATTGTGAGGAGATAAGAGAGAGGTAGAAGGAAGACAGCGATAGCTTATGTGTGGAATAGAGACGTTGCCAAGAGGTCAGCAACAAGTGTCAGTGAATAACGATTAAGTGTTCTAGTTTTATTGAGATAAAAAAGTTAATTGCTGTGTGTTACGACCTTTAGTCTTCTGTCAATGATTATTTATTATTTAACCAGTAAATTTCAAGTCTTCAAGGGGACATAACCGATTCGAATAGGAGAGAAAAATCATTTACAAGTGAAGGTTGAGGTAAAAAATTTGAAATTTCATAGGTAGAGTAGATTTGACCGCACATAACATGAACAAAAGTGAAATACAATTATTCGTGTCCACCTGTATCCTCAATGGGATCTCAGAGTCCACTACTGCAACACATTATGACTCGTTTTTGTCACCAATTCTCTGGTACATGTATATACACGTGCCTGGTGGATGCGGTAAACAGTGGCATCTCTTCCTTTAGTACCACCGACGACTAAGGCACCACCAAAACAATTTATCCACATACTTTATGAACAACCCTGTATACAAGGGCTTTAACCGCATAATACTCGAGTACTAGTCATATACTAAAATACAGTGTCCCTTTTGGTTTAGTTTGAAAAACCACATATTTCATACATTATTTCACTGTTTTAACAAAAATATTATAGATAATTTGGGACAAAATGGAATAAACATTATCACTTTATAATTATAAATAACCCATTTTGCCCCGTATCTTGCTATTAAATACTAATTAACTCCACCAAAAATATTAAAAGATAAAAAAATTTCTCAACTTTATAAAAGCCATGATTATCGCTTAAAAGGTTTAAACTCCTCCGCAGAAAAGTGAATTACGTTACTGTTGTACATTAGAGGATAGCAAAAGCGAAGGTTCACCTAGCCTTGCTTTATGCTGCTCTCCGTGCTTTATTTATTGCACGGCCCGATGAGTGTCATTTGAAATTTCGATATAAATTAATTTAAGAGGGGGTAAAGGGGGGGGGGGGGAGAAAAGAGGGGTTTCCCTCGGTGTAGGATGCAGTGGAACGGGTGGCGTAATGGTTCGGAAAATGAAGTTCTTGTAGCTTGCCGAGCAGAGAATCTCAAACCCGTTTCCATCCCCTTTCCTTCCCCATCCACTTCCACCCCTTATTTACCCTCTCACTTTACCAGACGTCTCACCTACACCCAGTCTAACCTTTTCCCCCTCTCTCACTCTTTTATCACCCCTTATACCCCTTATAGCCCCTCCCCTTACACCCTCAACATCTTCTGAACCAACCTTGGCTTCCATTCCCTTCAACCCAGCTTCAACTCAACATTGCCATCGTGAAATATACTTAGCCCTCTCTATTTTCTATCCATCCCTTTCTCCTCTGTTTTAGATGTTCTATTTCACTGGAATGGGTGGGGGGGGGGGGGGGAGGGATTCCAGCCACGCCTCACCCACCATTATCTTAAGTAAACAGACTACCTGTGCGTCGTACTGAATTCAAGATAAAGTCACACTCTATCCAAAATCCTTCAGCCTATCCTTCATACATCCCCATACATTCATATCTAAATTCCAAATCCTCTGGAGTTGGTATACGTAGTCAAAATTATATGTTATTTTAGGGTGTTGAAGTGGTTTTATTGGTGATAATTGAAATGACTGGAGAATATTTAGTGAAATGATAGATTAATGGAATTTTGATGGTCATATAAAACCAAGAATCATAGGTATGCTACTGACGCGTTCTAGTATGGAGGATACAATCAACTTGGCATGGGCACTTGTCTCTACTCCACCACACATTGAATCATTCCTCTCTCTCCCCCTTAAACCCCTCCACCGTATTCCTCAACTATCACAATCGTGACAATGCCAAACTGTAGACTAGACCAAAGGGAGGCAAATCATCCAAGTCCTCAATACCTCCATTGGCATGCCATCAATCTGACATTGGCCAAGTGTCTTCGATTTTGTCGTACCAGAAATTGTAAACCAAAATTGATGGAATAGATTGTCTATTTAACCACTATTGACAATAATGAACTCACAATTGCGAATAAGTTCATGAGAGATTGAGAAAATAAAAAGTTGACTCGAAACTTTCATTGCAATTTCATTCGACAAATATTGTCGGTGCAAATTTAAAAGTACACATGTGTGTTCGAGGGCTATTTGAGTTTGAAACTAACATTGGATTTTGATCTTCTTTACTGTCTTTGAAATTTTCTCACCAAAAAAGAAGAAATCAGAGAATAGAATAAATTATCTCGGAAATTTCTAAGGATAAATCTATTATATTCTGTTACGCTCAGCTACTTGACAAATTAATTAATTAATCATGTAATGTGAGAAACCTTATCCATTCGATATGAGTCATACGTCTCGTGTCACCCATCACATATCAATTAAAACGTAACTGCGATGCATAATAATTACCTAAATCTATAAGTATCATTTCCAGTTTTGAACATTAACAATGGAAATGGAGAAAGTCATTGAGGGAATCGCTGGACCGGAACTCCCAAATATACCCATTGGGCAATTAATTCTGAATCGACTTCAAAGAAGTCCACTGCGAATACTACAGGTAAATTAATTAGTAACAAAGAAAAAAAAAAAATTTTTTTGTGACTAATTTTGGAGAAACGACCAAGTTTGACATGGTCCCTTCGATTTTCGTACTCCGTTGTTGCCCGTCGAATGAAGAGAAGATGGATGGTAGTTTTTCTCCATTCAAAAATAAAAGGTTTTTTTTTCACCTTTTTCAAATGCCTCCTCCACTAATGGGGTAATCAATTCAGTGGTACATAGAGCGTATGGTTTCAATCCTTCCAACTAGAATTAATAAAAATGAAAATCAATATTATTTCCTCGAGAACTAGTGATTTTAAACGGTAATGTTAAAAGACGAAATTATCGACAAAAAATGTCCCTTGATATTTTTTTTTATAATCACTCATTAGCGGAATAATTGGATGGTAAATGTAAAAAAAATCAATCAGGTTGATGCACATACCGGAAAAATCATGACGAATCACGAATTATTGGAGAAAAGTGTTCGTCTAGCTATTGCCCTGGAGGAATGGGGATTGAATTCAGATGATGTAGTGGCAATATCAAGTGAGAGCCAGTCAAATTGGTTCGTGGCAGCTTGTGCAGCAATGTATCTTGGTAGTTGTGTTGCGCCTTTCAATCCAGCTTACACTGAAAGTAAGTTATGAATAAAAAATTTAATCATCTTTCGTTATTTTTATAAATGAATTTTCAAAAAAAAGAAACATCAATGAATAGGTGAGATTCTTCACACTATCAACATCTCAAAACCTCGTATAATTTTCGTATCACGACGCACATCTAGCCATATCCATCGAGTTGTCTCGACTGTCCCTTGGAAGATTGAACTCATTCAGATGAAAATCCGATTGTGAAGATTATTACACTTGGCGGAATGATTTCACAGAAGAAACTATGGCCAGATCCTCATCGTTATCAAGCGAACCTTGTGGAGGAGACGTCTGCAAAGGAAGTCGTTATTTTGTCCTCCAGCGGCACTACCGGTATGCCAAAGGGCGTTATGCTGTCGAATAGGAATATGATGGCTGCATTGCGTACCTTCAAGTGAGTCATTATGTTTTTCTTTTTGGTTCAAAACAATTTGATATTTCAATTATTCTTATTTCTGCAGCATACCAGAATTCATGGGGATTAATGAAAAGTCAATCATACTCTGCTTCCTACCATTCTTCCACGGTTATGGCTGGGGTACTATGCTATCAATAATTGTAAACAATGCAACAGTAATTGTTATGAAAACATTTGAGCCACAATTGTTTTGTGAATCGATACAGAAATATCGGGTAACAATACTTCCCCTGGTACCTCCTATCATGATATTCTTGGCAAAACATCCTATGATTGATAACTATGACTTTAGCTCTTTGGAACAAATCACGTGTGGAGCAGCTCCTCTTTCTAATGAGGTAAGTCACCCCTAATTCTCAAAATGTCAAAGGACAAGAATTATTTATTTTACTTTCAGATACATGTAGCCGTTAAAAATCGCATGGGCAAAGCTGTAGCTATAAGAAATGGCTATGGAATGACTGAATTATCAATAGTAACAAATTTATCTTCACGCTTTACCAATAAAATTGGCACTATAGGACCATTGGCACCTGGAATTTACTGCAAAGTCATTGACCCAGAAACATCAAAGTCACTTGGTATCAATGAAACTGGTGAACTATGTTTCAAGGGTGATCATGTCATGTTGGGATACAGAGGTGACCCTCGGGCAACAGCAGAGACGATTGATTCTACTGGTTGGCTTCACTCTGGTGATCTTGGTTACTATGATCAAGATGGCCATGTGTTTGTCGTTGGACGACTCAAGGAGCTCATCAAGTATAAAGGATTTCAAATTGCACCAGCGGAAATTGAAAATCTCATGTTGAAACATAAGGATGTGGAGGATGTTGCTGTTGTTGGTAAAATTGATCATGTTTGTGGAGAAATACCTGTGGCATTTGTTGTTAAACGAAAAGGAGCAAAAGTCAGTGCTGAAAAACTCACGAAATTTGTCAATGGTATACCTAGTTGAATATCAATTAAGCAGAATTTTAAAAGAAAATTTCAAATAAACCTTTCACCTACTTTCAGATCAAATATCAGCCCAAAAACAACTTCGTGGAGGTGTTATATTCATCGAATCAATACCAAAAAATCCAGGTGGTAAAATTTTACGTCGTCAACTCGTCAAATTATTCTCCAAACTCTAACCAAAAATATACCAAATACCTCTGTATTTATCATAAATGGAATTATTCATAAGGGGATTATGATTGAAGGATTAAACGTAACTAATGAATCAGTAAATTTGAAAATGTTAGCCTCATAGAGACAATAGCACCCTTCAAACTACAATTTAAACATTGAACGTATTATCTTGATGATTGGGAAGGGGGGGGGAGGTGGAAAAGGGGGGAATATTGGAGAATGGAAAATACCGACTGGTGTTACGCTTCGTACCGGATCAAGCGAATTATAGAATCGTCCAGTATCGGAGAAATTTAAATTCAATGGAGTTTGAATGGCTATCCGTGAACTGACATTCTCCCTCTGTACTATTCCCTCTATCCCACCTCATCACCCCTTTTGGCGCTCAACACCTCTGAATGACTAACGCAATTGGCTGATGGACGTAGGGAACTATCGTTCACTCAATAGATTGGCAAATCAAATTATCAGAAAAGTGAATTATTTAAACGTTTAAAAACCGTGAAAGAACGATTTTAACTGTTGGACTGGACTTTTTTGCCAATTGAATTTGCGATTTAGTGAAAAATTATGACACCAAGATCTTAATTGAATAAATGCCAATAACATTTTATCAATAAAATTAACACAGATTAAGTACAGACGAGTGAAGATGTTAATTAACACATCATGTATCGTTGTCACGAGTGTTTACCAGTGATTCTGTGTACCTCAATGTCACACACGTGATGCAAAACAAGCGAGGATAGACACGAGAAACTAGTGGCAGGCCAAGAGTACAGTATCATCACTACAAATGGACTGGAAACTCGTTTAGGTAAATCAGAGAAATGTAATTCAGTAGTATGATTTATCGAGTCAATAATATCCCCATGGATAATATGCTCATTCCACTCTCTCTCTCTCTCTCTCTCTCTCTCATTTATGTGATATAATAACGGAAATGAAATTGCGTGAAGGCTGTGACTAAAATCTTGTCATGTCAAGGATTATTGACGGTTTATGATGTGGAATAAGGAGATAAGTATAGACATTTGGATTCATTTTTTTTCCTTATTATGGTATCGGTCAAAATGTAATTGTAATTGTATCGATTCATGGGTTTTCACCATTCGACGATACAATTTATGAACAAGAATTAATTGCTCCAGATGATAGGTTTATGGGGTAGATTGGTTTCGATACGTCGATATCTCAATCACGATAACGTCCAGGGAAACAGGAAAATAGGGGGAGTGAACATTTGATCATTCTAGTGACTGCTTATTGTAATGAACATACTAGTGCAATTGCTTGTTCCCCTATACATACAGAGAATAATCCCGGATGCGTTACGTGCATCAGACATTTGATGATGCATAGTTGCTGTTGACATGTCGGCATGTCAGAATCGTATGGCCCCTCTTGAGGCATATCTCTCTCTCTCTCTCTCATCCCTTGTACCTCACAAGGGTGCCATTATACACAAAACCAGAGGTCGATTTATGACAATAACCAATGGTATAATGGAGAAAATTATTCAATTTACCTCTTAATCATCAAACAACATGGAAAATTTCAGAACAATTTGAATTTTTAGCCAATTAATTGAAACAATTTTTTTCATTTTTGTGAATAATAAACACTCGTTGTTATTGAAATACCGTAGCATATTCACAATTTATTTCATATCGAATTCTTGAAATTCCTGTCTGGATGAAATTCATCAATTATCTGGGTTTTTTTTCGTTTATGAATTTGATAGAATGTGCATTGTCTCTCAATTAAATGTTCCATTCTGCTCCATCACCACTTGAAACTATTGATAAAGTGATATAGAAGGATTATTGAGGCTTATATGTGTGAAATAATCAATGAGAGATAAGATTAGAACAAATCTATATACTTTTTTAATCTGACACATGAGTTTGTCGTAAGCATTCAACAATGGGGAGTTCAAACTCGAAGAAAGCCGATATTACTCGTGAAATTCTGGAGGAATACGCTCAGCTCACGTACTTGAATAAAGCTGAAATACTTCAGTGAGTATCTCACGTGGATTTATGGTAAAAAATACTGGTATATCGGGTGATAAAAAAGAGGATAGAATGAAACTTTGACTTGAGGTGGCATTAGTGAGAATTGTTTGCTCCGGATTTATACTAAAATCACCACATTGTATTCGTTTTTTCAGTATTTTTAGGCTCTTCAAGGCTCTGGCAATCCGTCAACTCGGTGAAAACTTTAACCAACGATTGCCGGCTCAAGATATACTCAAAGTACTTCCCCAACTTCGAGTGAGTTTTTTCAAAGGATTTGTTAATCGATCAAATTTATTCATATAAATTCATTGTTTCAGTACAATCCATTTCGTGAATCTATACTTCAAGTATTTTCATCTGAAAAAGATGGAAAAATGAGTTTTGAGGATTTATTGGATTTGTGCTCAGCAATGTCAGATAAATGTCCTGTAGATGTTCGTGCTAGCTGGGCATTTCGTATATTTGGTAGTGTAATTTTGGATTTTATTTATTCTTCAGACTTTTTATTATTTTTTTTTTTATTTTCATCAAATCATATATCAATTTTAGATTTTGATGGTGACAATCAGCTGTCAATCGACGATTTAATCGAGACTGTAGAGAGAATAACTGGTTTTGACCACAAAGGTCATATCAGAATTGACCGAAATAGTGCAGAATTTGTGGCCCAAGTGGTATTTATCAATTTATCAGTCACGAGATTTACCACCCAAGTTGAAACCATTGGTATTTACCAACAGGAATACCCTTTAAGAACTTTACCCATCCCTTCCACTCATTCCCTCCCCCCTCTCTTACCGCCTTTCTTCAGCTATCGTACACACACATTCAATATATATTGAAGTTATTACGGCTTATAGCCTCTATGAGAACAATAATGCCATTGTCTTAAACATCGTAATGGCTTCATGCCTGTGTTTCCGTCATGGTAAGCCCTTAGATAGTAAAGAGGGGGTGGGGGGGGTAGTACCAACGATTTTGGTACACTCTGGTAGAATTGGCATTGAACCCCTCTTGCATTTTCTCTAAAATATATATCAATTCCTCTCTATTGTGGTGTATAAAACTTTTACCCACGTTGAACAAACTTTAAATATATGGTGTGGGGTTTGCAGGTACTCGAGGAATTGGATCTCGATCAGACTGGTAGTGTTGGACTTCAGGAATTTGTACATACTGTTGTTAGAATGCCAGAATTTGGGAATACATTCAGGGTCAATGGTTGATATTGATTATTTCAATGAAAAATTAAAATGAATAATTTAATAACACATGTTCAATGATAAAATAATCCATCAAAGGAATAATAAAATTGTCATGAAAATTTTACAAGTCAGATTTGATGGAAAAAGAAATTAATACATTTAATTTTTTATTCTCTCTCACTCTTTGATTTATTATTCCAATCAAAAGCCAGCTCAAATTTTGTAAGCTGTACATGGCATACGATTGTGGATTATCGGATTTTTTCGATAGGGAAGTGGAGGGAGTTTTATTGCTCTTGCATAGGTACGAGGTAGAACAGTTGGTAATTTATATTTAACGTGGGTCACTGGATATTTACTGATGTATGATTTTGTGGGATTATCATTATCAGTTATTTGGAAGTAATTCAAAGGGTGAATTTTGTTTGTGGTATCTTTGTATTGTTCACGATGCAACTGGACAACCTGGAGACATATATTTATTAAATTAATTTTATTTATAAAACAATTTTTAATGGATATCATTGAATCCAAGGGAGATGGAGAAATTTTCAAGAGAATCTTTTTTTTAGAGAATTTAATCATTTACAAAAAAGGACTTTTGACATTTTCTCTTAAAATCAATCATTAATGAGATAATTAGAGAATTAACCTTATGGAAATGATCAATTTCCCTCGCTCTATAATAATCATAATTAGTTATTCCCAATGACGAAGGAAGAAAACTCGTATTATATTCCAATATTCTGCTTCCACTCTTGAGTGATACATCTCGATTATCACTCCCATCCCTCACAAATTTCTTCTCAAAAGCGATCGAAACGAACTCCATTTTCACTCGAAATTTTGAAAGAAATTGATAAAAAAAAAACAAAAGTGTATTGATGACTCTCATTTATTCTTTATTCGTTTAAAATTGATTATTACGTAATACTGCCTAAATGAACTAATTCATAAGAGTGAAAAATACATTTGTTAGTAGAAGAAAAATTAGATTAAATTTAGTGGATGATATCAGTCGTTCTCAGGTGTCAGGAATCACAGATTCTTTCAATTGATCATGAATAAATATTTTCTGGAGATTTAGAATAATGTAAGATCGATGAAACCGTCCATTCTACGATTTTTAGTCTCATCCATTTTTCGTTTTAGTGAAATTTTTGGTGGTGAATGTGATTTCGTTAGTCTGGTTGTTGGGAATACCTCAATCTTTTCGTAACCACCCATACCATCTGGGACCATATCATGGTCTTGTTTGACAGCTTTTGCCTACAAAATTTCATTAATAATTTTCTCATTTTTATTAATCAATCATTGATTATTAATTTTATCTTTATAACTCACAGTTGAATTAGAAGCAAGACGTGGTTTTTTCCTGAGTATGGAATTCGGTGGAAGATCTTTGGCACTCGATTTCTTATAATCATCTTTAGCTGATGTGATCTTGTAATGTGGTATATGTACCACAGCATTCTCTTCGTCCTCTGATTCACTCCCCAGCAGCTTTTTAACTGGCGAGATATTCAATTTTTTACGTTTCGGTGGTGGAACTTCAATAGATATCGCATCATTCTCTACATTATTTCTGTCTGTTTCAAGATTTGGAGTTTCATAAAGTTTCTTTCTCAAGTCTTTATTTGCTTTCTCCAGTGCATCATTATCCATCTCCAGTTCTCTAGAATTTTTTCAATTTTTTTTTAAATATCATTTAGAATTCTTCATTTATCTCATTAACGAGGGATTTTAAGAGAAAATGTCAAGAGACATTCTTTGTTGGAAATTTAATTCTCAATAAAAAGAATTTCTTGACATTTTTCTGTAAAACTACTCGTTGTCGAGATAATTCAATATTTTAAAGAGAATTTTAAAATTTACGTTTTTGCTGTTTCAATCTCTTTTTTCTCCTTCACCAACAATTTTATATCTTCCTTCATTGTTTTCACCATACCACTTAATTGTCTACGACGACGAATTTCAGTATTCATTTGGCTATAACAATTGAAATAACAGTTAAGAAGACAATTAAAGCTTCAATTCATGTTCATGAAGTTTTTGCTGAATATCTCTTAATCTAAAGGAGATATGGAAATTTATGAGGGACCTTTTTTATAGCCCATAAAATTCTCTACAAAAAAGGTCTCTTTAAAAATTTTCCTATCCCCCTTCAATTTCCAGATATTTCCAAAAAAACTCAAAATGACTTGAACAGAATTTCACTCACGCTTTTAGAGCACGAAGATAAACACCGAGTTTATCAGGATCCCGAGTAATAGTAGCTATTTCTTCAGTCACTTGTACATCTCCAGTCAAGAGTTTTTGAATTCTAAAATGAAAAATCCATCAGTTTATCCTCATGTTATCTCGTAAATTGGAGAATTGAAAAAAAAAAAAAATGATTTCGTACGTCTGATATTCATCAATTTGTGATTCTAATGACTGATATTTAGCTGCAAAAACATCTCTCTCATCAGCCATATTCTTCAGGTATTTAGCCTGTTCCTTCAGAGCAGCAATAGCAGACTCTTTCTGCCTGAGCTGATGTTCACAATCTGTAACTGCTTGTCTCAACTTTTGACTCTGTTTTGTTGCTTCTCGTGATTTTTCCTCAGCATTTTTAATCTGAGCAGCTTTTAAATCCAATTGAAACTGCATATTGTCCAATCGCATCTGGAGTGATGCTGGATCCTCTTTGATTGACTCATTATTGTTAAAGTTAAAGTAGAGACGATGGATTTTGTCTTTTGTGAGTTTTGCACGACATTGAGGACAATTTTTTGATCTACAAACCAAAGTGTTTCAATTTTTCATTAATATCTCGTAATCTAGAGGAGATGGGAAAATTTTTAAGAGGACCTTTTTTGTAGAGAATTCAATTCCCTACAAAAAATGTCTTTTGACATTTTTTTCTAAAATCATTAGTTTCCAAGATACATGAAAATTGAAAAAAAAATGTCATTGGAGTTTACAACTTTGTTAATTATTTTCAATTCTTGAAGAATAATTAATTATTAATTAATTAACATAATTACCTTTCAAGCCACTGATGCAAACAGGCGACATGAAAAACATGTCCACAAATAGTCGACATAATATCATCATTTGCCGCCAAGAGACCGATACAAATTGCACAAGATGAACTCTGCATTTTGTTCACAATGAATCTAATTAAATCATCAATATATCAAACTAATTATCAAGTTGTCTTTTGTATGCGACGATCTAACGAATGAGGTTATGTGTTTAAATGTCCAACGGACAAGGGTAAAGTGTCGAGACCTTTTAAAAAGCCAATTCGACTATATTTTGTGTTTTCCCAAGAGAATTGACCAATGGCAGACTTTCCCTGAGGACTGGAGCGATCTCATTGGCTCGTTTAGATGTGTATAGGGATCGGTTCATAACAGCCGGACACACAGTTGTTTTTATTACTTTATGCAATACGTTAGAGTTTTCTTGGAATAAAATTATCAATTTTTATTATTGTGAAGTGATAAGTTTTAGTTTAGGGTGTATAATTCATGTTGATGTACGTGGTCAATCGGTTTTTATCATAGAAGAAGCACCATTTATTGATAAATACAGAGACAATAAGGTGAGACATCAAATTCCTCACAAAAAATGTATTTTGACATTTTTCTCTAAAATCACTTGTTTATGAGATAAATTCATATTTCACAAAATTTTATTATTACTCTTTGTTTCATTCCTTTCAGTTTCATGAAACAAAATGATGGAATTGGTAACAGATGCCCTCCCATCGAGAAAGAATACCCTCAGGGTCAATGAGGATTTTAATATCGATCTTGATGTTTTAAAAAATCTTGAAAAAGATCTACAAGATTACGAGAAAATGTCTCTTGTATTTTTGATTCTTGAAGACTATAATTGTTTTCAACAATTCTATAGAGCATTTTATGGAGAAAATGTTGAAAGTATTTTCTCTGAATTTATTGGAAATATTGAAGATTGGCAAACAAAGTTTTTTGAAGCTCTCTGCATCACAAAATCAAAGAGAGAAATTAGAATGCTTGGAAAAACTTTTGATGAACTTGAGAGAATCTATGTGCCTAAGGTCATGATTACAGATCCAGGGGTTCCTCATGGGAGTAAAGTTCATGTGGGTGCCAAATTATTATTTCATTTGTTTGATAATGTTCTTGGGGATGATGAGAGGAAATATTTACTCGAGAGTATTTATAAAGAGATTGAGAGACCTGAGGGATTTAAAGATGATGATGGAATGGAGATGCATGCACTCTGGTGGGTGGAGAAGGATTTTATTACTCTGTCTTCAGGTGAATATTCTATAATTGATAATTGATTATCAAAGTGATTGTTAAAAATGAAATATCACCTTAATGAGGAGGTTTAGAGAGAAATGTCAAGAGACATTTTTTGTAGGAAATTTAATCAACTACAAAAAAGGTCTCTTGACATTTTCTCCTCAAACCTATAATTCCTCAACAAATCCTCAATTTCTACAAACATTTTTCATTCCAGATGGTTGTGGAGATTTCCAGAAGCTCCTCAAACACCTCAAGGCTATCGGCCTTTGGGACAATTCCACTTACTTGGATATGAATAAATATACTCAAAAGAGTCATGAGAAAATGGAGAATCCCCCACCACCCACATCTCAACTCCTTCAGAGTCATGAACTAACTCAAAATAAAGATAAAAATACCAGCGACTCTACAATAATTTCAAAATCATCTCCAACGACAATTAAAAATGCCTACATCATAATCATAAATATTATCACAGTACCCAATACTGACTACGAAGACAGAGACAGTAGTCATGTCGACGTGAGGAAACTAAAATTCACATTTCAAGGTCTCGGATATCTGTCGATTAATATTTATCACGAATGTACAAAAAATGAAATTAAGGAAATTTTTCAAGACTTGAAAAATAATTTCAATCGCGAAGAATTTGATGGATTAATTGTTTGTATTTTGAGTCATGGAGTTGAAGGACATTTTATCTCTCATGATAATGTGGAAGTGCCATTGGCATCGATTGAGGAGTTTATGTGTATCTCTAAATTGCAAAAATTACCAAAAATACTGATGGTTCAGGCCTGTCAAGGGGAGATCATTCCGAGAGCTATTGAGACGACTGAACCATCAGATTTGACTGCAGATGGTTCTAGAGGTAACAGATCTATTAATACATGTAATCATGATCAATTTCTAATATTTTCATCGACTATGAGCAAATGTCGAGCGATTAGACATAAAAAAGAGGGTTCTTGGTTCATCGGAGCCGTTTGTGATGTTTTACAAGAGAATAAAGAGGGGGATGAACCTCTTTCGGTTACTGAATGGACTCAGAGGGTTAAGAATCGTGTTAAGATGAACAGGGGGGAATTAGAGAAGGGGTTGATTGCTGCGCAATTGCCGGAAGTGTTGAATGATAGATTTTGTTCTCCTTTTCATTTTTCAAAATATCGAAATGATAGATCCTAGTTTTGAAATCAGTTTTTCGAGATTTTTTTTGGAATTGGAGGGAGGTAGAGAAATTTTGATAAGACCCTTTTTTAAAGCTGATGAAATTCTCGACAAAAACTGTCTCTTGACATTTTCTCCTAAAATCACTCTTTAAAGAGAGAATTTGATATTTAAGCAGATTAAGATGATTTTTTTTTTCAAACTTTTGACAATATTTTATGCTCTTTTTAATGCCTCAAAAAATCATTAATGATCCTTCGAGAAGAAGAAATAATTTCCATCGAAAAAAAAAAAAATAATAATAATCTTCCCGGTACTAATTTTAAAAGATATTTTTGAATTTTCTAGAGTATATTTTGAGAAATTTTTCTATGGAAATATTTTTAAATGCTGTGATATGCGTTTTGTACTTTTTTTCTGAAGAATTATGAATGATAAATTTTTTATGGATAAATACCAGAGTTTTTATGACGATATGAATACAACATATCACAAAAAATGTAAATGAGAGGAAAAACAGTAAAATTTGATTATTGAATAATTTATATAAACAAATTTCTAGTAGTAAACACAATTATATAATGAGCAATCAATTTATTATTCACGTTTTTTTGTTCATGAAGAGACTTGGGAAACTTTCACTATTTTTCCCAAGCAATTTATCATCGAAATTCGATGGAAAAAAAAATCTCAAATTTATGTTCAATTCTCAATTGTAGAATTGTCGAAAAAAAAAAAAAAAAAATTATAAATTTCTTCTTTGGTTCTTGAATATCTTCAATTAAGATACTTTACTCTTTACCGTCATACGAACAGTCAAATTATAGAGATTTGAGAATTTATGGACAATTAGATAAACTACTCCCAAGTATAAACTTATAGCTAGTGTGAGGAATAGATCGAATATGGCTGGTTTAACACTGAAACAGAAATAGAGAATTGTCATGAGAATTTTGAATTAATCTCGTTGATGTGAAATTTACCTGTAAACATTCATATTTGTCTTTGAAATATCATAAAAGACAAATTCCGGATCTCTTTTGTCAGGTGTATGGAATGTTGTTCTGACATCAATCAAATATCGTGACATTATTTCTTGGAGTGAATTAACTAGTGGATTATTTTTATCAGCTAAAAGTGGTACTGATCTCGATTGAGATGTTAAGTAATTCATCCAGACACTTAAGGATTCTTTTGACACTTCCTGAAATTGAAAAAAATGCTCAAATATTTCATCAAAAAGGTAATAGAATAAATCATTGAATCAATTGATGAGAGAAATGATAAAATGTCTTGATAAATATTTAATTATCTCCGTAATGAGTGGTTTTATCAAAAAATGTTGAGAGACCTTTTTTGTGACGAATTGAATTTCCAATAAAAAAGGTCTTTTGACATTTTCTCCTAGAGTTACTCATTAACGAGATAAATCCACTTTTGACAAGAATCTACAATTTTTCATCATTTCACTGATGAATTAATTTTCTCAATGACACCAGAATAATTGATAGAGATCTCAATTATGTTTATACCACAGGAGGTGAAAATATTTGTGTAGAATTAACTCCATATAAATGTCTAGCCAGTGCTTCAGCGACGATGGAAGTATGTTTATAAAGTTTATCAGTCTGACCCTCTCTAATCACGTCAATAATTGAAGTTCTTTGTGGGTCATCATGAGTCTTCAAACTTGATAAAGTAGCTGCTGGAAGTCTCCTTATGCTGTACCTCTCGTGCTCCCACGCCAGACTCTCATCAGCAAGGTTTATCTTCTTGTGAACTCCCTCGACTTTAATTTCACCCATATTTTTGGCTACAGTGCTCAATTCTTTGTAGAATAGACTACCAAATGAATTTTCTTTCGGTGGTTTCGATACGTGAAGGTATAAATCATCAGACTTTGATACTGAGTCAAGACAAATTACGTAGGATGCGTCCTAAAATTCAATCAAATAATTTTCAATTTTTCATCAATAAAAATTCATTAAAAAAAAATTGATAATTACCTGTATAATAGAACCCTCAGCTCCATCAAACTGATCCTCAAGCCATTTTTTACTCCCCTGATAATTTAATTTACCAGCTCCACTCAAGAGAAATACAATATTATATCTAGCTCTTGATTTATTGATCGAGTAAAGAGCTGAGAATAATCTAGCCAATTCCAAGAGCATTGAAACACCTGATGCATTACTTTCCGCTCCAACGGATAATTCCTGTATATTAATCATAATTAGAAATTAATTGAGAATTCAAAAATTTAATCATTACGATAAAAAAAAAAATACTTACAGTAACAACTGAACTACTGTCATAATGAGCAACAAGTGCAACAGTGGGTAATTTTTCTTCAACCCCAGAACCAGCCAATTTTCCCTGAATGGTTGCAATTTTAACATCTATTTTAGGTGTTGGCTGACCAGCTGGTACAATAACCTGATAACCACTTGCAGAAATAGAATGAACTAGATTCTGTAATTCTGAATTTGCTTCAGCATCTGTTATCAATCCATGCTCAAGATCATTGAGAATAGTCTGAAGATCAGAATTCCAGGGAGAGAAATAAACTGGAATTGTTGTCTCTCCACTCGATTCCATGGAGGCTTCAAGCGATAGAATATGCTGTAGAGAAATTGACAGAGTGAATTTTCCCCATTTAAAATCCCTTTTTTTCATCTTTAAAAATGATATAAAATGATAATTTCCATCACCTGCTGCTCCTCTTCACTCAAACTCTTCATGTTATTTGGTAGCATGAGAATAAGAGCTCCAGCTTTGCTTTTAATTTTATAATAAACATCAGGTGTTAAATCAGATAATCTCGCAATAACACAGTGTCTAGAAGTTTGCCAGCTATTGAGGGTTCTAGCTTCCAACTGTACTGAGGCACTTCTGCATCCTAAAAATGTTTAATTGAAGGGTGACACATTATCACATGATTTATTCAACAACTTTCATGTGATAAAAAATTGTTAAAAAATTTATTACCGTGAGCAACTCCATGGAGATCATACTGGTGCATTCGGTACACTGGTAATTCATGGGATGCAGTTACTGGATTAACTGGTGATACAACAATAAATATTGGGATCACTATGAGCAGGTAATAGGGTAGATAACCTCTGAACAAATCGGCAAATCCATCACACTCTTCTAACCACATATTTTTTACTCAATATCACTTTTTAAAACTGATAATTTGGATTTTCAATTCAAATTTTATTTTAGTGATTTTTGAGGCTTTTTTTTTTGGTGAAAAAATTGATTTCAATTGCGATTTTGGTATCAGGTATATGACTTGGGTATCTGGGCCAGCATGTTAATCCCCGTAATTCAATTGAAAATGTGGAGTGACCAATCGGGTGAGGACTCGTCTTCTGCAGCGGCGAGGATGCGTTTCCATTGGATGATACGACAATAATTTATTATTTTTTCGTATTTTGGATTTATTTTCGTAGTGAGGGGTTGTACGAGAAAATGTCAAAAGACATTTTTTATAGAGAATTAAATTTCCGATAAAAAATGTCTTTTGACATTTTCTCCTAAACCCACTCACTCCGAAAATAATCTCATATTCAATGAGAACTTGAAAATCTACTTGTTTCATCAAACCTTTTTTTAATTTATCTTGTAAACAAGTAATTTAATCGAAAAATATCAAGAGACCTTTTTTGTAGCTCACAAAATTCCTCATAAAAAGTGTCTCTTGACATTTTCCATTAAACCCACTCCTAAAGCCTAAAAATGGAAAATCATTTTCAATTTGTCTTTAAAAAACAGAAAAAAATGATAAATAACTCGATGCTGCCATCTCCCAGAAATTCCCACAATCACATTACACTTTTTACCTTAGGAGTGAGTGGGGGAGGAGTGTACGAGATGACGACAAGGAGAGACTGTTGCGAGTGTCACTGCAATAGAAGTGTGTGTGCCACGGCAGCGCGTTGAACAACTCTCCCCGCGACCCCTTCAACCCCCACTTGGGCAGTCACCAATGGTTTATCCTTCGGTTCTCCATTAAAAAAAACGATAATTCAATAATATTTAACGAGTCACAACGGTTTTTTTTCATCCCCAAGTGCATAAATAACAACAATTTTCCCAGTGCCTTTGTGTGTAAGTAATAAACAAGTAATTTTATTGGATAATTAGACGAAGAGAGGTTTTTTTTTTTCAACTCTCGAACAAAGAAAATTGGACAGATGCAGTAAAATTGTTTTCTTCAGGGTTTTTTTGGAATTGGACTGTAGAGAGTTAGTGAGTGCTGGGGATTTAGTCGGGAGGAGCATGAGATAAAATGGATTTTAAGAGTGCAGTGTACATCGCTGCGAGGGACGGAAAACTCAAGCGTCTCAAGGTAAGAATATATATATTTTTTTTTCGTTCAGGGCGAATTGAAGGATTTTTGAAGAGGGAAAGGTCGTGGACCTTCTGTTGCCAGGTAGATGAGGAAGAATGAACATTTTCTTATTGTTTGAGGGAGGTGAATACCTTTTGAGTAAAATTCAAGGATTTTTCCGGTGGGATGAGGGAATATGATTTTTTTTCAATTTTTCAGGTAATCGTGAATATTGAGTTGTTTGGATATTCAATATCTTGGGGATAAATAATACGAGTGGAATGAGTTTTATCTCATTTTGAAAACCACAAAAGGTTTGAAAACTGGGGAAAATTTTGAGAAATTTCACTCAGCCAATGTTGAATTATTGATAATTGAAGATGGGTTGTTTTGATAAACTCTTTTGTAATTCAATTTTCCTAGGACTTTGGTTTTCAGTGGATATCTCGGGAATAAAGGGAGATGGAGAAATTTTTGTATAGACCTTTTTCATAGCTCTAAATTTTCTCTACAAAAAAGGTCTCTTTGTAAATTTCTATATCTCCCTTAGATTCAGAGATATTTATCAAAAACTAGGATAGGGCAAAATTGAGGCTTTTAAATATTCAATATCTCATGGACTAATGATACGAATCTAATGAATTTTATCTCATTTGAAAGCTTGAAGGAAGACCTTGAAAATGATATAAAAATCGTTGAATTCCAATCTGTCAATCGCCAGTATTCAATTAGTAATGAAGACATTTCCATTAACACTGCTCTATCCGATTGTCATGGAAAAAGAAAACATCACATTTTTTACGTGTTCCTTAATTCTTTCATTAATGAGGAGTCAATTGCCTCTGTATACAGTCATTAAGGAACAATCAATAGTTAGGAATGTTTGTTGGAATTTTTTCCTGTAGAAATAATGAAAAAAAAAAAAATGCAATTTGGCAACGACAAATTAAGTGGAATGGAGAAATAGGAACGAAGATGTTGAGGGTTTATATTTAGAATTTTGAATATATGAATCGGGTTATGTGGACGTCTGGTTGGGCGGTATACAGATTATCAAAATGCGTCGAAATTATTTTTATCTAGAGATAAACAAAAAAATGTCAATTGATTAATTCACATTCATTTCTATCAGATTTTTTTGACAAAGCATTTTTCTTTTTCTATTCGAAAATAGAAAATTGGAAATTCTTTTTCAAAAAAATTACTAAAGTGTCTTTTTTTTCTCAATTTTTCAAGGATAAAAGTTTCATTATTACTGGATTCTCGTTGGCCTTCAAAATATCCGTATTTAGACAGCCGAGATTGCACGAACCATTCATTCAATCATTTATTTTCTCTTCTGCTATAGATTTTTTATAGTTTCAGTTGCAATTATTTATTTTTCATCATTTATGGAGAAAATTCCTCTCATCTCATCTGTTAATTTCACAATTATCTCGATTATGAGTAATATTATCAAAAAATGTCAAGAGATCTTTTTTGTTGGAAATTTAATTCTCTAGAAAAAATGTCTCTTGACATTTTCTTCTAAAGTCACTCATTAACGTAATAAACTCATAATTACCACTTGTAAAATAGAATTCTCTACATAGGAGTGATAAATAATTTGTTTCACATTTTGATTGTTTAATGAGGTACTTCCGGTGATTGAGTATTGAAGTGAATTAAGAGCACTGGTGAAATATTTTACCATAAAGTTTCATAAATAATTGAGACAAAGGGTTTCACGATTGTGACATCAATTCATTAATTGTGATTCAAACGCACAATCTCATTACCATTTTTCAACACAATTGGTTCAAATGACAATTTTCAAGAGGGCATGGGTCAGTACATCAGACTGCTCAAATTTTTTTTCATGTTTTTTTAGTCAATGAAGAAAGTAATTATGAAAATTTGTCAATTTTACTTTTGAAGAAATCAGTTTTTGCCAAATATCAAAGAATCTAGTAAAGATAGCGAAATTTTTGAAAAGATCTTTTTTTTAGCCCATGATATTTCCTACAAAAAAGGTCTTATCAAAAATTTCTCCATCTCCCTTAGATTCCGTGATATTCACTGAATAAATTAATTTTTATTTCGTTTGATTAATTAATTACCCAAAAATAATCACTTAATATTTAATTATGTATCCTAAATTTTCTCTTGATCGTATAAACGTCAACCCAACGTCGAAGATCTTTGTTCAACGTGTTTAGAACAGCCCCTGAGGCCATATTCACATTATGCAATTGAGTTATGGGTATTTCTTAAGCGATTCTCCTCACTCTACGTAATCCCACTGATTCTGTTGATGGTTCAAGGCTTGCCTGGCACATGTACATTGCCTATGGGTTACAACGTGTCCCCTGGACGGCTCATATTAAGCTGGATAAAAATATTTTAACACCAGGAACTTGAAATATTGTTGCAGCTTTGATTTCTTTTCTCGGTTGAGAGAGGAAAAAACTGGGTTATACCTACACCACGTGATGGCCCGTTCCCATTACCCGAAATAAAGTTCATCTTCATTGTGATTGAATAGACACATGCGTTGAACTTATTATTAATCAATTAACACAAATTTTCCAACTTTTATTAATTAATTATACGAGAATATTTTTTATTTTGTGTTTATCTCGATAATGAGTGATTTTATGAAAAAATGTCAAAAGACATTTTTTGTTGGAAATTAAATTTCCAAGAAAAAATGTCTTTTGACATTTTCTCCTGGGATGACTCATTATCGAGATGAACTATTGAATAAAAATCGTTGAGTCATGGAAGACACCTGATAAAACAATGAACATGTACTTATTGACTAATAATCGTAACAAGAGAGTTTCCGGTGTCAGCTGATAACGAATATGCATGGTAAGAAAATATTCTAATTCTTCTCTATGAAAAAAAATAAATAAATTCTATTCTAATCGCCTTCGAGTCATAATACAATCATCACATTTCGTTAAACTGATGCTGATATTTCTGAATGAACGTAAGGTTTCATAGAACGTGCGTCATCGCTGATAGGCAATATATTGTGAAATGTTAAGAAAAAACCTCGGCAACGATGAATGACTAAGATGCGTTCTGACGCGCTTGACAGTTGTCAGAATAACATTAGCCACACTGAAATTAATTCCCTAGTTTATCAACACAACTGTCGGTAAAGAAAATTCTCAAATTTTTTAAAAATTCTCAGATTCAATAATATCACAAGGAAATGAATTATAAAAATCTACATGTACATGACATTACAAGGAAATTGAATATACATATTTCATTAGCAAACTCATAATTATTCAATTTAATTACAATATATCTGCAATTGTCTGTTTTTATTTCGTCACTGGGAAAAATCCTCAACGATGATAAATGAAAATTTTATATTTATTTATTCATCAGAGAATTAATTCGATATTTCATAATAATGAATGACAAAGAATTGAACAAGTCATGAACTCGGTGAATCAGTGATTGAATAATTTAAATGGAAAATTCATTTTTTGAAAATTAAATTTTTATGCCTTTGTTAAATATGTGATTATCTTGATTATGAGTGATTTTAGGGGAAAATGTCAAAAGATATTTTTAATTGGAAATTCAATTCTCTACAAAAAAGGTCTCTTGACATTTTCCCCTAAAACCCCTCGTTATTCAGATAAATGCACAATAACAAGTATAAAAAATTCAATCTATGAAATTTCTCCAATAAAATCATTTTTTTCCCCGAAAAATGATTAAAAATCACTCAGATAAGAAGCAATATCCCCCACGCAATAGAATGTATGTTTTCAACACAATAAAACCGATTACATAACACTGGAGACCGATCAGGAAGCCAATTAGAAAGCTGTGTAAACTTTTTTTTTCACGCAGAAGTAAAGCGAGTCAAATAATTTACCTTCAAGATTACTTATCGATGAATATCTTTGGATCTACGAGAGATATCAATATTTTCATAAGGACCATTTTTATAGCTCATAAAATTCTCTACAAAAAAGGTCTCTATGAAAATTTCAATATCTCTCCTGGATTCAAATGTATGGACTAAAAACTAAAGCTGAATTTGAATAAATTGAACAATTTAACATCTTCACTACTGAATTTTCCTTCTCCCTTTCGAGCATTATTAAAAACATCTGGCAAATATTGCCGAACGACTTTCACACGCGTCGAGACGTGTAAGAGGGTGGGTAAACGCCCCCTCACTCTTTGAACCCACTTGCCATGTGATTCAGATGGATCAGACCAACTGTAAACTCTAGACTGTTTTGTTCTTTTCAATCGATCTGGCATTTATCACTCTATTTCTTGAAGTTTTCTCTGTTATTATTCGATTTCTTCACAGTTTCATGGAACTACGGGATTTTAATGTACACTTTAGTCAGGTGAGTTAATATTGTTTAATTAATTGTTGTAAAATTGAACAATTATCAATTTCACTCAATCAGTTTTACAAATACTGAATACGTTTTATTGCTAAAGTCATGTGAAACTGTTACATCCTCATTTTTCCTCATCCAATCAATTTTATCAATTTTATAATAACTATAATTATCTCAATTTATCGAGCTCATTTTTTTTTCATCATAATTATCTCGATTATGTGTGATATTAGAAAAAAATATCAAGAGAATTTTTTTAAAAAAACACCTGACTCATCATGTTCATGCTTTCCATAAAAATTTATCCAGATATCCGACGGAAATTCACATAATAATCAACAAAAAGAAAATAATTGGGTAAAATACTGGAGTAAACATGAAACATGGAGACGAGGTAAATAAACAAATGTCCTTGATTTTTAGTCAAGTGAAATAATTTATGGATAATACAGTTGATAATGAGAAAGTGACCCTGACGTTTGCATAGAACGTGTTAATGAGTTTTTGAAAATTAACATTTGCAATCAGAGTTGATTATTCAGTAGATTTTGTTCATTTTTATTTTAGAAAAAATATTCTAAACATAATATACAATTTTTCAATATTCGTAGGATTATTATTGAGTGGAGGGGGCTTAATTAGGCCAATTAATTTTAATTAATTGTGAGACATTCAATGTCACAAGCTATTATAAATCATTGATAAACTTTCTTCCTGATCGTTACATTAGCATTGAATTTATTTATCATAGTTTAATTTTTTTTTCCACGTCGAGTGGGTTATTATCAGTTATACAACTGGTAATAGTAGATAATAACTATCAGAGAGAGAAAATTGATCAGTTCTATTGGAGATTTAATGATGATTTAGAAGAAATTCTCGTAATTTCTTTCTTCCATAATAACAACATCTTCAAAAAATTGATTTATATCGATAATGATTGATTTTAGAAAAAATTGTCAAGAGACATTTTTTCTTGAAAATTGAATTCTCTAAAAAAAATGTCTTTTGACATTTTTCTCTAAAATCACTAATTTTCAAGATAAATACAAAAATAAATAATAAAAAATTGACTCCAAGCCCAAAAACCAGGTTTTGAGGTCACGAAACCAAACAAAATAAAATCATCAAACTATCCCAAGAATTTGGTATCCGCCTTCGAACTACCTTGATTATTCCCTAACGGTACATCCGCTACGATATCGTTTCAGAATCTCAAAAAAGAATGTCCACTTGGCAGAGTAAAGACGTTTTTTTAAGAAGTAGGAGACCCATAGACACCACTCAATCTCCCCCCAAACACTTGAAAATATCCTCCAGTCAAACTCACATCTATCGTCTCAAGTGCCCAGGCTCGTGTCACCCACCAAAAGCCATTGAATACCCCCTCAAACGTTAACGAAACTAATCAATTTCTCAAATTTCCTTGAAAACTTGAAATCATCATCACCATTGAATTAATACTTGTGATGAAAAAAATCCAAACATGATGATATTTGTTAATGTCATCTAGAATTTATATTTTCAATGAATTTTTCAGTGAAATAAATATTCACAGAATACGGAAATATTTATCATTTGTGTATTTAAATCATTAAATGCATTGTTAAAGTGAACTTCCTCTCCCTCGTATGTAAAATTGTGAAGGAAAGAGAGAATAAAAAAATAAATAAAAAAAATACTGTTAGAGTTTTGTACTGACGACGAGTGCGTATTTTAAATATTTATTCAGGCACGTTCGGTGGGTCCGAGGTTGAACGAAGTGAGGTGATACCTCATCCAGAGACTTTTGTTATACACCTTTTACCAGTGTGTTGCTTCGGTGCATTCAGGAACGTCTTCTCCAACATCTTGTTGAAATTTTATTGATATTTTATCGAGAGTATTTCGTGTTATTTCAATTAATCAACTTTGACAATTTCAGGATAAAAATTGTTATTTAAATTGTTGTCTTTTTTTGTGGATTTTTCAAGACGGGTTCCATAATTTCGAGTGTTGGTGATGTATGTAATGATGATAATGAGAATACTGAGGATATCATTGATGATTAAATGATGAAAATGGATTTTTAACGATTTTTTTTCTTCTCAATTTTTGATTTCAGGTGTTTCTGGAGCATCGAGATAAACATGAGGTAGGACAACTGGTGAGCGCCAAGACCCATGGCGCTACACCACTAGTTATGGCCTGCAGAAATGGACATTATGATGTGGCTGAGTATCTGATTGAGAAGTGTGGAGCTGATATAGAACAGCCTGGGTCAGGTGAGAAGGAATTCATAAGTTTTTATTATTCACGCTTCGATGAATGGAGATTATTATCTCGGTGAAGAGTGATTTTAGAGAAAAATGTCAAGAGACATTTTTTGTAGAAAATTTAATTCTCTACAAAAAAAGTCTTTTCACATTTTCTCCTAAAACCTCTCCTTCTCGAAATAAATTCACAATATCCAAGTATATCAAATTTTCTACTTTTAAAAAAATGAGCGAGACCATAAAAAATGGAATGTATTCCAGAAAATTTCTAATACCCCCATGGATAGATAGTCTCCAGTTTTATGATACTATAAACAATGCCCTAGACACATTTCACGATCAAGATGAAGTTTCTCAAGCCGTCAGCTGGATAATACTGACCGCAAGTCATAATTTACGTTTCACCTTGGAAAATATCCAGCACTTTAGAGGATTGTTATTTTATCCAGATAACTCTGGTGTCTATGGTCTATAATTAAAAAAAAATATTCATTCCAGTTGTTTTTGATGGTGAGACTATCGAAGGGGCACCACCCTTGTGGTGTGCAGCTGCTGCTGGTCATCTAGCTCTTGTCAAATTGCTCGTTAAACGTGGAGCAAAATTAAATTCAACTACTACAACAAATTCAACACCTCTGAGGGCTGCATGCTTCGATGGACACTTTGAAATTGTTAAATTTCTCATTCAACATGGAGCCAGTGAGTTTCATGATAATTATTAGATTAAATAAATCATTTAACTCGTAAACTAGTGGATTTAGAGAAAAATGTCAAGAGATATTTTTTGTAGAGAATTAAATTTAGGATAAAAAATATATCTTGTAATTTTTCCCTAAAATTCTTCAATTCCTTGTTATCACGAAAAATAATAAACCCAAAAATTTTAATTCTCAGACATTGAAGCAGCTAATCGTCATGGTCACACATGTCTCATGATCGCTTGTTATCGTGGTCACATACGAATAGCAAAGTATCTTCTTGCTCTGAAAGCTGATACAAATAGAAAATCTGTTAAAGGTAACACAGCATTGCACGATTGTGCTGAGAGTGGTTCTCTCGAAATTCTAAAGATTCTTTTGGAGCATGGAGCAAGAATGGAAGTAGATTCTTACGGAATGACTCCACTATTAGCAGCAGCTGTTGCTGGACGTACTCACATTGTTGAACATTTAATTGAAATTCCACAATTAGTGAATCGAAAGGAACGAATTGATGCACTTGAGCTTTTAGGGGCAACTTATGTTGATAAAAAACGTGATATGATATTGGCATTGGAATATTGGAAGAGAGCTATGGAGGAGAGGTACAGGGGTGATGGTCCAGTCATTGAAAAACCACCTAGACCACCAGTTGTAGCTGCTTATGATTATGCACAAGAGGTATCAGAGCCTGAACAGCTTGATGAACTATTGGCTGATCCTGATGAGATGAGGATGCAGGCATTGGTCATTAGGGAGAGAATTCTGGGACCTGCACATCCTGACACTAGTTATTACATAAGGTAAAGTGTTTAGAGGGATTTATTGGGCAAGTGAGTGGGTTTAGAGGATAATGTCAAAAGATATTTTTTGTTGAGAATAAAATTTCAAAAAAAAAGTGTCTCTTAATATTTTTCTTCAAGAGCACTCGTTTTCGAGATAATTCAATTTTAAATAAAATTGTGAATAATCGTTATTTGGTCAGGTATCGTGGAGCTATATATGCTGATGCAGGCAAGTTTGAAAGGTGCATTGAACTGTGGAATTATGCACTGGATATGCAGCAAAGTATGCTAGAGCCATTGAATCCCATGACGCAGAGTTCGTTGTTCAGTTTTATTGAGTTATTTAGTTTTATGGTTGGGGAGGAGGGAAGACAGACTGGTAGAGGGAGGAGAATACCACCTGTACAGAGGGAGGATCTTATGAGGGTATTCAAAAAAGCTGTAAGTTTTTTTTTTTTTTTGCTGATATCTCAATAACTAATGGATTAATGAAAAAATGTAAGAATATATTTTTTGTAGAGAAACAAATTTTCAACAAAAAGTGTCTCTTTTCATTTACCTCTAAATCAACTCATTTCAAAGAATCGAAATGTTTTTTAATAGATAAAATATTTTTTACTTGAGGTTATGGAAGTCAAACTAGGAAAGCAAATGCTGGACAAAGTGCCCAATTGTGACCGTGATCTCACAAATTTAAACAGGATACTCATTATTACCCTTCATCTTGCCTGTTTATTAACACGAGAAATGCCAGAAATTGGGTCTGAGGAGTATATTAATCTTCATCGAGCTATCCACGAGTTGGTTAGAATTAATGCCAAAGATAAGGGGGTAAGTAGTTATTTGTTTTAATAATGTGTGAATTTAGAGGAGAATGTTAAAGAACAATTTGTAATTGTTATGTCACAGGGACGAGATGTACTCCAAATGACTCACAATGTTGACGCCTCGATAGCTGGAAGTTATCCAGCATGTAAACTAACATCCCCCCAACTTACAACAGCTCTATTACGAGCTGGTGCTGATCCAACTGCCACTGACGACGAGGGAAACACAGCTCTTCATTTAACTGCAATGTCCCATCCCTGGAGAACAGATTTAGCAACAGTACTTTTGAAATTTGGTGCCCATATTGATGCTGTCAACAATGAGGGACAGACTTATCAGAGTTTACTCGATGATAAAATCAAATACGACTCTCTAAATCCATTAAAATACACAACATTGAAGTGCTTAGCAGCTAGGGTAATCAGGAGAACCTCTGATATTCATATAAATAGGGTACCCTGGCATCTTCGTGAATTCGTCTCACAACACTAGTTTCATTTATTCATCTTTTTTTTTTTTTTTTTCATACGGATTCACTCTAGTCCGACTGCTCTGAACAAAAATCATCATCTCTTCCTTGTTTTTTTTTCATACTTTTTCTCATTATTTTTAGCAGCCATTATTATCTTATTTTTTGTTTAATGTTTATCTCTTTTTTTTTTTTATTCTATTGTGAATTCATCAACTGCAGTCGTCAATTAAATAAATGAATGTGATAAGATTTAAATAGTTTCTTTATTATGTTTTTTCTTGATTTAACGACTCGATTGATCGATAGAAGATGGAAATTAAATGTTTTTTTTTTATAAAAATATTTTCCTTCCCTATACCCTTTCGGGTTTTTACGGTTTGTTCCCACCTGTTCTGCCCCCTGAAACAAGACTTTTTATACTAGTTAGTATCTCACTAGTGGGTTTTTTTTTTATATTTAACAACTGTAATCTCCCCTTTACCCCTGGATTATACAATGAATTTGTATTAAACTGTGTGAAGAGACATAAGTGAATCATGATTGAGTGATGCACTTTATTTTATGATAATTATATAAAATTGTGAATGATGGATTTATGAATGTTTTTGGGGCTTGTTTTGAACTGATTTCCTTCATGTAGATTGTGATAAATATACTTGTTAATGTAACAAACGGATATGTTTAAAAAGAGATAGTTAACGTATTCGATGAACCCTTGGGTAAGAAAAAGGATTGACTTGAATCTAGGAAAACAAGCCCATGAAGTTGGGGGCCTTGTATCATTCGCATTTAGAAATTTGGCGCGTTTACAGCGCCATCTATTAAATGCTTACTGCGCAGGCGCGAGCCCGCCAGAAATGTTTAAACGCGACACCATGACCATGCAGACTAGAGACCGTTGAAATATTCATATTGATATCTCTTGGTATCAGTAGAGTATACAAGACAAGGGAAATCAATTGGGGAAATCCTTGACAGTATATTAAAAGTTTATTCTTCAATTCTATAGATTTATTGTCTATTAGTTGCATCGGATTATTTGTTTTTTTTTTTTTTGTGGGAATTCGCTGGTGCATATAAGCAGTACGTGACTATATAATTATGAGAGAAAGCAAACTAATACTTTAAATTTTTTTTAGTGAATCATCTCCGGCATCAGTGGCATAGGAACTCCCTAGAAAGAAAAAAAAAATTATTCACAATTTTTGATATCAGGATGGATCTCATTCGAGGATAATTGTGAACGTCTGCATGAAAAGGGCCCATGGATAACGAAATTTTTATTGTAACCTTTTTTGTAGAGTAAAACAAGAGCTACAAAAAAGATTTTCACAAAAATTTTGATATCTCCCATAGATTCCAAGATATCTATCAAAAACTGACCTCAGAATGAAATCGACTTAAACCATTTTACCAATTCGCTAATGAATTCTTTCACTGAGAGTAGTAGATTGACGAAAAATAGTGAGAGACTTTTTTCAAATGCTGAAATCCCTTCTGGGTATTATTCAAAACATTCTGAATTACTGAATTCACTTACATCAGTGATTTTTTATTGGGGTACTTCACGACGACCTCGGGCAAATTGACTGAGAATTTCCTGTCCTTTGGCGATCCACACGGTTGGATCAGGAATATTACCTAGCCCTTGCATTCCCATATTTCCTTGACCCATTCCGCCGTTCATTCCTTGAGGGATTGGACCGTTTCCTTGAGGGTGTGCTTGACGAGTACTCTAGTAGGTAAGAAAAAAATCAAAAAAAGTTATTGAAAGGGCCAAAAAATTGATACAATTAGAGGGACAAAGATTCAATCTGGTTGGTTATACGGAATAAACTACAATAAATTGTGTATTGTAAAAAAAGATGAGCTTACTCTGCTTCCGTGTTCTGAATGTCCATGATGCGGAGGCCCACCTTTAGGGGGATCATGTTGAGCCTCGACGAGCTAGAAATGAAAATTTCTCTCTTGAAATATTACCCATTCCTAAACAATAACGTAGCTTAAACTAACAATTAACTTCCACAAAAATAATTTCTTCATTGTTAATACAAACAAAAACTTACCATTAAGGTGCAAAGGCACACAATAGTCACAACTTTGAGCATTTTACTAGTTTACTCTCGTTCTCCGAGAAGAGCAATAGTACTCTTGAAAGGTGACACGAGAATATTTATACTTGTTCATGCACATCTCTCGTAATTAGTGATCCCATGCATATGACTGGTGTTTCCGTCCTAAAGGAATTAAAGCAATGAAAATAAATAGTGGAACTTAGATAATAGAAGGTGGAAAAATACCATGTCGAATTATAACCAGGAAACGATAAAATCTAGGTACGAATTACAACGCCTGGTGACACAAAATTACGTTATTCAATAATACTGAAGAAGCATTAGCCGGGAGTGACGATATGTTTCTTGCTGGAGAGAATATGAGTCATTATTTGACGGATAAAAATGTTTTTTTTTTGTTCTTTGAGAATTGAGGAAGTTATGACAGCAGTATTGTCGTTGAGAGATGAATCCTCGGAAAATGTAACTATTTAAATAAGTAGGTGATTAACAGGCTGTCGATAGGTAGATAAATCTCTACACGAGCTGTTCCCGTATAAAAATGGCGCAGGTCTAAAGCACATCTCAGTTGCAAAGTGCAAATTACAGGGGAAAAAGTCGAGAAAAAAATCATTAAAATTGATGATTTTTTTATTATGATTATAAAAGATGTTATCAAACCTCTGCTGTCGTCTTCACAGTAATTTTTTATTTATTTACAACTTTTTTTCATCTTCCATAATGTTTTTAGAATAAAATGGTTCATTCTTTATATTGCAGATCAAGCCTGCACAGGTAGTCGAGACAATCCAGTAAGTAGGGTCAAATTCCAAGGATTTAAGTACAAGTTTAATTTCTATTTGTTTCCAACTTTTTTGTCCATTTAAATGGAACTTGATAGGACCATTTAGGATTTAATATTTGACTCGGGAATGTGAATAAAAATCTAAGGAACTTTTTAAATTTTCACTCACAAAAGTGTTGATTCAGTGAATTCCTAAACAGTTAACACTGCCTTGCTCCCTATTCACGACATCCGGTCACATTAAACTTTCATGAATAAACAATTCACAAGAATTACAATGCAGATATTATGTTTATCATAATGTCGACCTGAGTGACGCAATACTCTCACTGATAAAATAAATTTTAAAGCTTTGAGCATCAATTTTTAAACAGTTTAACATTGTTTTATTCAAAATTTCATCAATGTCTAATTAAAAACACTTAATTTACTAACATACGAGTCATAATTCATACAAAAAAAATGAAATTATCGTTGACTTGAGCGAGTAAAATTGTGCGTCGCTGATTAATGAATCACTCAATTGGTATTTCTCCTCTTCTTGGTACTTCAGTGATTTCCTCCTCAGCTTCACTTTTCTCCTTCTTTCGTCGAAGTGCACGACCTCGAATATTCATCATTGTTCTAGATACTAGCCAAATGGCACCTTTCTCACATACACAGCGAAGACCGTTAACAAAGCCTATTATCAGACAGTGAGGGGGGTATCCAGTCGTTCGTGATTCGATACCTACGGTCTTCAAGGAAGACTCCACGAACTTTTCTGGGCTGGGAGCCATCCATGTTGCTCTCCTGTAATTGAGAAAATTTGATGAATGCATGTGCCATATTTGAGAGATTTTCCAGAAGAGGAAAAATGACAATTTTTACCAACTTTTTTTGAATTTAGAGAATTTTGTTAACTTCCGAATTATGTAGAAATTGGATTTCGGATTCAATAGTACAACAGGAATCAGGATAATTGATGATTAATGACGAATAATTCGAATTGCAGAGGAGAGATATTTATTTTCCAGGATATCGGTAGATTTTTTAATTTATCATTATTAAATTTCCACATTTCGTGATGAAAAAATCCAGAGAGGACAAAGAAATATCGAAATTATTAAGGCCCATTCTTCCAGATTTGTTCTAACACAAATCCAAGAATAAATAAGCAATCAGGGACTTAATACCAAATTTCAAGCATAAATCTACTGTTTTCAAGTGTTGAAAAAAAAAAGTTGCGTTGTAAAATGTATGAAACATGAATTATTAATGAGAAAGGTCATCGGATGTAACGGCTGTTATTCAACCATTGACGATTATTTTTCCAATAATCATTTATCCTTTACCTTCTAACGAAAAAAAATTAAATCCGATTTTTTGATGATAATGAGTTCAAATAAAAGTTTAATAACTCAGAAAAATATTTTCCGAAATGAAAGTTCAAATACATTTCACAAAATAATTCTCAACTCACTTAATTTTGGACATTTTCGTGGCCACAGGACCTGGGAGTATACATTGGACGGTAACACCTCTGGGTCTACCCTCGGCAGCAAGATCAGCACTGAGTTTATCCACAAAAGCTTTACTCGCAGCATAAACTGACAGATAGGGGCTTGGAATGGCAGCTGCTGTGGAGCTAATATTGATTATCACTCCTTTCCTTCTCTCCATCATTCCTGGAAATACTGCTCGAGCTACTCCAGTTACACCAGCTACATTCAACTGAAGTATCCTTGCAATAGTCTCCTCTGTCACGTTTATGAAGATTTCTGGATGATCATAACTCGTTCCTGCATTATTTACCAATACACCCACCTAGGAATTGAACAATCAGTGAAGAATATCAAAAGATAAATAAAAATGATTACCTCAAGTTCCTCAATAGCCTTAGCAATCTTTGCATAGACAGGTTGACCCTCAGTGAGATCTGCTTCAACAATCTTTGTCTCTACTTTGTACTGTTCTTTAATTTCTCTAGCAACATTCTCTAATTTTTCCAGAGACCTAGACACCAGGACAATGTCAAGGCCTTTGGCAGCAAGAGCCTGGGCGAAAGCTTTGCCAAGGCCATCAGTAGCTCCAGTCACCACTGCCCAGCGCCCCTGGGTCGCAAGGTCAATTCCACAGCCCAGGGATGGTGCTATCAATTTCTTCCAGATGAACACTGTCAATCTGACGACAATCCTCAACCCCACAGCTGCCACCACCACCAATGCTAGCTTCTCCCAACACGTCAAAGCCATTCTGTAGAATTCAGAATATTTAATCAACTAATGTAATTGAAATCAACTCTGATGTTACGAGTTGTGAGCCTCATTGACAACTGAGAGACCTACGTAGACTTCTGAGTGTCTGTGGTATGATAAACGTTATCAATAGAGGCTATTGTCGACCACCAAGCGAAGTTTCCCGATTGATTACGAGTGACGTTTAAGCGGTTGTACTTATATTCATTAATGAGAATCATCAGAATATTACGTTATACGATAATTATTATTTATTTATGCCAGTCCATGATTTGTTTTAAAACTTGATTAGAGGATGCTCTGGTTAAAATTCCAGTTCTGTTAGTTCACGATATAATCGAGATTCAAAATTTCTTTTCGAAAGTACTTTTTTTTTCCCCCGAAACTTCTCATTTAAAAAAAAAAAAGAAGTTGTCCATTTTCATATTGCTTCTGAGTAAAACCACGATTTCATGCCAAAAAAAATTATTTTTAGTGCTTTCCCCATTTTTCCATAAAATTCAACCAATCACGTATTCAGTGCAAACTCATTATTCATTTACACATTATTCATTCCCACTCAAGCTATAAAAAAAATAAATCAGGAAGGTAATAATATGCGAGAACAAGAAGTTCAGATTTTGCATTTCAAGCATAAAAATAATGCAATATCAGAAGAATTCTCTTTTCAACAGAAATCAAAATTATTATTTCATTTTCATGACTCATCAACCATTGGTGAACGTCAGTGTACCTCGGAAAATTATCAATCATCACTGATTATTAATTTTAATCATACGGAAGAAAAAAACAACAAGAATCCAATCGATTTCCAACTCTGATGCACTCATTACAACATGAGAACAATTACAAAATTATAAATTCGAATGAGCGATACAAAAGAAGTCGTGTTTTTTATTGTTTAGTACAAAAAAAAAATTGTTTTCATTACACCGTCCTTTTATTACAAAAACAGATGTCTAAAAAAACTATTCAGAAGCCTCTACCATCAATTGATCGATGACAAGAAAAGAAATGCGTACAAAATTAACGAAATTTTTTTTTCTGGAATTATAAAAAAAAGACGAAAGATGATAAAAATAATAGTTCCTCACCTATCAAAAGCATCAGTTTTTCCTCTATCTTCACTACAGAAATCCAACAATTGCACTTGTAATTAGTAATTAGTAATAATTGATGAAAGAAATTATGTGGAAATGAGAAATTATCACAGCTGATTTCATCGGATGATGAGTGATTCAATATGATAATAATAGTAGGAATTCATTCAATGCAACTGGATACATGACAACTCGGTGCACTACCACCAACGAATCGAAAAGCTCACGCGGTCGATTATCGTCGTTGATGGTTTTCGATGCGCGCGCGCAATGTCAGGGCTAGTGGCACCAGGAATTGCTGGCGAAGCACTTTTCCCCTACCTCTTGGATCGCCTGTATGTCGGCTTTCCTTCTTTCTCTCGCTGATTAGCTACCAGAAACAATCCTCTTTCTTTGGCCTACTTATACGCCCTGGTAACTTGACGACGATACTGGAATCTAGGCTGTTTAATTTATCCAGGACATGATGGTGATGATGATGTCCATTGTAAGGAGAGATAAGACTTCTCTAAACCCAACTATTTCCTGTTCTAATCACTCCGTTACCGGAATGAATCCATTTTAATTGCAAACCCATTTTCAATAAGAATAAATTCCAATGAGTTCCACTAAATGGAACAATTTTCGAATGAATTCATTCATTTCATTCAAAGACTTTCACCTTCATTCCATGATATTTTATTCGTAAACGCAATATATAGAAATTTAATCACTTTCTTTTTTTTACAATTGCATTTAGTTAATTTCCATGGGACTGTAGTATTTTTTTCTTCCCACTGGCCTTGGATAAAGATGAAGATCAAGGCAGTGTGGGTAAACCTAGTACCGTTAATCTGTCAATGAACTCTTCCACTTATGCTGCTTGACTCTTAGCTACAAGAACTTGGCTTACTGATGTACAATTTAGCCGCGGGCAGTAGGTCAAATACAAAATATGTTTAAAGTAATGACATTAATCACTAGACCGCAATAAATTACAATAATTCTACATTTTCAGGAGTCTGGAGAATGGCAAAAGATCATAACACAGGGAATGTAGCTCCACTCTCATCGAGATCCTATCGCAGTCATAATTCAAAGCTGTTTTCCGGATATCCAGCCGACTCTCACTTTCTCTCGTATGTAATACTCGAACGAGAGCGCTTGATAGAAAGGTAGTGGCTATTAGAGAGCAATGCATCAACGTATCAATGTTACTCCTGTCTCACCTCCCATTTTCACGAAGGATACTTTAATTATCAATTTCCATGCAAAACAAATCAGTAGTGAATTGGTAAAACGGCTTAAGTCGATTTCATCCTGGCGTCAATTTTCGATGAATATCTCAAAATCTGAGGGAGATAACGAAATTTTTATTATAAACTTTTTTGTAGAGTTAAATGAGAGCTACAAAAAAGGTCCTTATAAAAATGCCTCTATCTCCATAGGATCCGAAGATATACATCAAAAACTGACCTCAGGATGAAATCAACTTAAACCGTTTTACCAATTTGCTACTGAAATATTAAAATGGCAATTTTAAAGGAAAAATGAAGAAATCTTTTGTGTTTGATAGAATGAAAAAGTTCTTATTAGTGTTTGTGTTGAGAAAATTTACCAAATTTCCCTTTAATTTCTCCAGCGTGCCAACAAAAACCAATTCCATCCCTTCGAATCACCTAGAACCTACTCCTGTAAAAAGTCAATGGTTTTGATTTCTCTTTCTTGAATGGACCACTCTGGATACTTCATCTCTCCAGTTTTCACGACTTCTCGACCCGCGAGCATCGCTCGATTATGATGAGCATAATGAATTGACTCCAAATAATACCGTCTCCATTTGAGCGCATCTTCAGCAAAATTCCTCGTCCAGTTCTGCCAGTCAGCCCTCGTTACCTGATTTGCCTGCATCTTCATTAACTCATTGAGCATATTCTGCATCCAAACAGTCCAACTATTGACTCGTTCTGATATCTCCCCAATCCATTCTCCAAATGTCCTCAACTCTCCAGACTCAACCATTGGTGGATTCTCATTCAGGAAGAGGATCTCTGAATCCGTTAAAATATTCCTGACCCACTGAGCAATTTTTCCAGATAAAACATCAAGAACATCTGCCAAATGTGGTGTCAGTCTTGCAGGAGTTTCGGCTTTAACCAATCGCTCTAATTTCTCATAGATTGCTCGATGAATCCTGTCTGTCATCAAATCCTCTCCTTGATTCTCTTTTTCATTAGCCACAGCATTTTCAATCCTATCGAAAATCTTCAGAAGATCCAGAAAGGGAACGTCTGTCTGCAACATCTTCTTCAGATTTCCTTCGATGAAGTCAGAGGGTCTCTCTCCTGGTTGTTGAGCCTTTCTTCCAGACTTTTGGGATGGTAAAAACGATGCGAATTTAGATGACGGAATCCCTGCTTCCGAGAGCTTCTCAGCTGTTATTTCCGATGCTAACGCCTTGAACGAATCGTCTACTTTTGTTACATCTTCTGATGGTTCCGCTCGTATGGGCGTGGATGACATCGGCTCTGTTAGTAACGTAGTCGAGGGAAGAGGTCCTGTTGAAGGTGTCAATTCTGATTCCGTTGCTTTAACAGTGGCAATCTCTTCTTCTAGAGTGCCTGAAAATTCTACAGGGATCGATTTTTCTGAAGCGGCGTTCTTTGACATCGAAGGAATGGTTGGATCTCTTGTAGAAACTTCTGCGACAATTGAAGTGGCGCCAAGTTCTCCTGGAACCGCTGGAGTACTACCTGAAATGGCGGGAGCAGGATCACCTGATAATTGAGGTATTTCTGCGATTTTGGATTCTCCTGGTGGTGCAATCGCTGATGGTATTGCAGTTGGAGCGATTGATTGATCATCTTCTTGATTATCTGGAGGAAGAATTTTAGCAGCAACTGCCTCTTCACTAGGTACAGGTTGCCCTCCGTCATCTTTAGGAAGTTTTGTGTCGATTTCTGCAGATTGTTCAATATTATTTTTCGATACCCCATCCGGTACAGATTCAGGATCGTCTTTTAGCACTATATTTGGTGAAGATTCAGTGTTGTCTTTTGACGCTCCATTTGTCAAAGATTCAGGATTGTCTTCTAGCACTATATTCGGTGAAGATTCAGTGATGTTGTCTTTTGGTACTCCATTTGTCAAAGATTCCGGATTGTCTTCTAGCACTATATTCGGTGAAGATTCAGTGTTGTCTTTTGACACTCCATTTATCAAAGATTCAGGATTGTCTTCTAGCGTTATATTCGGTGAAGATTCAGTGTTGTCTTTTGGGGCTCCACTTGTTGAAGATTCAGGATCGTCTTTGAATGCTTCATCAGATGAGGATTTCGTTGCGATTCGCAGTGATTTGTCTGGTGAGGGATCAGCATCATTTTGAAGTGCTTCATCTGGTAAAAGTTCAGTAGCTTCTTGCGGTGCTTTATCTGTGAAAGGTTCGGTAACGTCTTCCAGAGCTTCTTCAGGTATTGGAGGTTCTGTTCGGTCTGCTGACTGTTCAGGAGAATCTTCCAAGGGTTTTGAAGAATCTGGAACACTTCTAGTACCAGCATTACCACCATCATCGTCATTATCATCCTTTTTACCGTCTTTTGGAGTTCTATGATCATCTCCCTTATCCTTAGATTCTGTATCTTCATTTTCTTCGTCTTCTTTCGGTTCCGGGAGCCTAACTTTCTTCAATGATTTGGGATCTTTAATCTTTGAGGGGATGAATTCTTCCTCTTCAGATTCTTCCGTTTCATCTTGTATTTCTTCATCTTCCATCATCTTTTTCCACTCCTCGCATTTCTTCTCGAGATCTTCCCGGCGACTTTCCGCCACTTCGAATAATACACCTGCGATCCAGGCTGCGAGGATATCCGCTAAGAACCTCATCTGTTGAGTGGTACGATCTGCGTCATCGACTGGAGTGTATTGTAAGGTGGTAGACAGTCGTTGTATTATTATATCAGCAATGTCCTTGAACTCATGTTTAGGGAGACTGCACTTCCACTGTAGGAGACTCTTTACGAAGGTCTCTGCCATCAGGTATTGACAGGTAACTGCATCTTTGTCGACGAGATTATGGAAGGTTTCGGATTTTTTCGATGTTTGCATTCCAGAGGTTTTGCATTTTGATTTTAGGGTTCTTCGGGGTCTTTTTGTTTCTTGATTTGTGTCCCGGAATAATCTCTCTGCTTGCCTGGAAAATAAATCACAAAGAATTATACTTCTAAATGAATTTCGCGTGACAGAACTGTTTAAAACACTACAGAATTACAAACTAAATTCTAACTATTTTCTTATCATCACGATAATTTCATTATGGAACATTGAAATAACATACTCAGGTGTTAAACACGTTTCTCCCTCCACCATGTTTATCAATTTATCTACAAGCTCAGCAGGGAGAATTTCTCCTCGATCCTGAAGAGTCGTCATTATCCTTTGTCTTGTGGGCACTGCCAGTTCGTTGATCCTGGGAGAAATGGGTCGTAATTTCCTTTCGACTTGTTTCTTTTGGCAGGGTGGTGGACATTTTCGACTCGGAGTGGCTAGCAAGTCTATCCACTCTTTTCTGGAGAGACAGTGTCTGGGAACAGGGCTGATTCTTGGTAAAGTGCATGGTTTGTAGTTTACAAAAACTTTGACAGTTGCTGGACCCTTTGGTTCTTTAGTTTTCTTCTTCAATCTCTTTGCACAATGCTCTTCTTTGGTTTTTTCAGGTTTTCTTGATATCTTTGGAGCCTCTCTGGGGAATTGTTGACCATTGACTTTCCTTGATTCATACTCTGACGATGGTTGCATTGATTGTTCATCAATTTCGGATTTTTTTATTTCTCCCTCCACTGGAGATGCATTCTGGACGTCATCAGGTTGATCCTCATTCTCTTCCATCTTAATTTTTTGTTTCAATTATTAAAATTTATGTGTTAAAATTATCGAAATTAATACTGGCATTTTGGCGTCGAAATCGAGGTAATAAATTGGAGCAATTTCAACTAGATAATTTTGTTGATATCATGTCACCACGGAGGCAATTACGAACATGAAGTGCGCTGGTAGGTGCAATGAGAAAACAATGGATAATCTGTCAATTAGACAATCAGAAGCCGAAAATTTTGTGCTCACCTGTGGATAAACTAGAATAAATTGATAACAATTTCTTTAGAAAATTTAGAGGAGAGATAGAAAATTTAAAAAACGTCAATTCAATGTTAATGCGCGCAGAATGCGCGCGCAAGAGAACAAAGATCCATCGAGACTCTGGATCCTAGACCTCCGTCAGATGCCGTCACTCTCCAACTTCTCAGTTGATACACCAGCCATCCAGCCAGTTTCTCAATTTACAAATCGATCACTTGTGCAACGTTCCACTGTGCTCATTCAAGAAAAGGTTGACTAGATTGAACTACACTCTGCGTAACGCGGATATAAACTCATTACCTAAGTAGTACATCTCACTTCAAAACCCACAGTGTTGCAATTGAACAATCATCCCCTAATTACGAAAAAGCTTAGGGATGTCGGGGTCCCGATTGCCCCATCAATATGCGTGTGGTGATGGGGCGTACAATTGACATAAAGCAAGAGTGAACCCCAAAATAACTGGATGATTATTTAGACTCGATTAGTCTCATCATCAAGTAACAAGATCATTGTAATTTTCAAATAGAATCACAGTCTCTATGCGTAGGTGTGGAAAGCGAAGACAGCGATAGGATATGATGAGATAACGAACCGAGAATGAGATATAGAAGTGGTGATCTCCTCAGCTATGCAGCCTTTACGCTCACTCTGCATCTCAATGGTTTGTATAATTTAAAAAATAATTCAGATGTAAACATTGAAACAACTGTTTTTAGTCGATAATTTATCTCTCTCAAAATAGTTCAATATGAAAAAGTAAACAACACAAACACACACATTGATTTCAAACTCGGTCGTAATGACGGCTTTGTGACGAAAATATCTATTATATGAAAAAAAATGGAAATGTTTGATGATGAAACAGGTCGAGTCGATGGTAGAGGTGTGTGCAAAGACTCCCAAGGGCGGACTTACGAAACTGGACACTTGTTCATCCCTGAGCCCTGCACTGTGTGCATCTGCGACAATGGGAACCCCAAGTGGTGTAAAGAAGTCATATGCACTCTACCCCAGGTAAGGAATTTTTGTTATTATTATACATCTCCTTCTGATAAATTCTTGAAGATTAATTAATCGGAGCCCATTACCTTTTTCATTCAAGAGTAACAATGTGTTTCTAAATAATTTTTTTTTCTCAGAAACCAATGTCGAAACAAGACTGCAAATCATTTAGAATGGACGGCACACCCTGCTGTGAATTTATATGCCTGGATAATACACTGTCCTCCGTGACAAACGACAAAACCGATGGAGGAGATGGGAGCAGCGATGCTACTGCTAGTTATGATCTTGGATTGAGACTCGTCGCGAGCTGTTTCACAGCCATTCTATCTCTGAGTCTTCTGTTCTTCCTTATACATAGACTTCGACAACGGAAAATTCGAGGTGGGATTTAACATTAATGTTTTTCATACACACAAGCAATTTTAGTTTCAATTTTCTTTATTTTTTTATAAGGATGAAAAATGTTCTCAATAGAGAAAGCTGAATTGCATGAATTTCATAGATATTTTCCATATGAATATTTACATTCTCGTAATTTCTAAATATAGTTATTCAATCAAATCGACATGGAGTGATTTCGAAATCAATTTTCAAGAGATATTTTCTGCTGTGTATTCCCTACAAAATTTTCCCTTTGAGAAAAACTCGGAATGACTATTTATCAATTAATCAGTTTGCGTAGCAGGAAGACAGAGTCGTGGGTTGGGTGACGAGTCTCGTTCCCTGGGTAGTATGGGTTATTTGGAGCGTGGAGGACTACCCCATGGTGTACAAATGGATGACCTGGCTTGCGGAGGAGGCTACCCCCTGTGGAAGCCACCAGGCAACTATTTTCCACGGGGAGAAGCTCCACCACCCTACGAAGAAGCAGTAGCAGCAGCCAGAGCTGAGCAGGCACTTTTATCAATAAGTCCACACGCATTATCACCCCTAAATCTCCCCAATGCTTATCTAACAACGCACAATAATCACTCAAGTGTCACATTGTTGACTGGCGACCCGAATTTATCATCAACTTCACCTACCCCATCTAATCATGGTACCAGTCCTTCATCATCAGTATCAGGAAGTCGTTCTCTAAGTGCAGTGAACAGCCATTGTCATCAGCAGGGGCAGATCGAGACTATGCCTCCAGGATTTTACAACAATCCTTCAACTACTAGCTTCAGCATGGGGAATAGTACATATGAAAATTTACCAACACCTGCTACACTGACAAGTATCAACAGTATGACGGAAATTGGTCCACAACACACAAATAATAATATACAGACACAATCCTCATCAATGAATCACCAGAGCTCATCAAAGACCTATCACACAACTCTCCCACGTCAGGGCTCAGCCTTTACAATCTCTGCAACATTACCAAGTGCCAGTGTCTCATCACATCGCACAATTCCCAGAACTCTTGCTACAAGTAGTAATCTCAGACTCAGACGTGACTTTTTGGCGAATAAACCAGTCGCTCCACTATTTGGGGAAATTCCAATGGATTTTGTATCCGAAAGACAACCAAGATCTGCACCTCCCACTATACCCAGTATAGACAGTGCAACGCAGGCAGATTTTTACGCAGATTCCTTCAGGGATTGCACAACGACTCATTCGAATGAGTCTCAAACGGATGCGACTTCATTTGGGGGAATGATGACTATGGGTGATTGTGATAAAAAATCAACGCCTTTACTAGAATCCAATGAAGCTAATCAAAATGGTAGCTTCGAGTCTTATACGTGCAACTGCAGTATGCAGGCATTACCAACAATTCATGATGAAGCTGATGACTACAGAAGTGAGTGTGAAAATTGCAAAAGTGCCACTGGATCTAGGTACTATTTGGATAATGAGGATGAACTTGTTACTTCACCTCATGAGACCATGACATTGCACAGAAGGCCTGAGGACACTGCCGCTAGTGTTACTCCACAGTATTACAGGACATCACTGACACTGCCAACTAATACTCGTCAGCGTACAAGGTAAAATTGATTCTGTCGAAAGACATTTTTTTTTTTGTAAGAAATTCTGTCATTCATCCAAAAGTCACAAAGAGATCAAACATCAATTATCAGAAATAAACATAAAATCAATAAAATTAGTTTTTCAGAGACGTATTTGGCCTAGTGGTTAGCGTGCTGGCCCCATGAACAAGGCGTCTCATGAGTGAAGGTTCGAGTCCCGGTTATGGAAAAATTTTCATCGTCGGAAAACGAACTCATAGCTTGTGGAGTTAGTTATAAGTTAGCTAGAGTAAAAGACGGGTCGGTAAAAGACCGCTAAGGTCATACCATCTGGCACCACCCAACTAAAAACAGTTTTTCCTTCTTCAGGACCACTGGAAGTCGAGGCAATTGGATCATGCCAGAAAGTTCAACGGAATCATCCGACGATGATTAAACCCTTCAATCAATCTTCCTCATTTCAGTAAACTTTCAAAACTATAATAGAAGAATTAAAAAATTCCATAGATATCTTACGGAAAGATCAGAATTACAATCATGAGGGGACATCAGTTGCTTCATCCGTACTGAATCATCACGAATTAGACTACGATAATATCATAAGTGAGTGCCAAAATTTTATAACACGAGTTGAACAGCACAGTTACAATTAAACGAGTGTTGATAGATCTTGATCATCAGGTTCTCTTAATTTTTTTATAACCAACTCCAAACCGGTCGTTGAGTGTCTGCCAATGAAAAATCGTAGACATCGAGACAAAAATCTTATTTATACCCGGATATTTTTTTATTTAATATTTAAGAATTATGTGTACTAACTTGATTGTATTTGTTCTTGTTATTGAAGTAATTTATTGGTACATAATCCTGTGCTTGACTAGCTTTTCCATTGTTTTCGATAAACTCCTTTGATCATGATTGAATTTTGGAGTGAAGCGGGAGAAGGAGATGACTCAAGGAACGACTTGTATATTTTTCGTTTTTATTACTAAATCCATCCGTTTTCAGATATTGACATTATCAAATTCATCTCCTCTCACCATTTCACTACTTGATTATGAGGGTATTTTTGGACTGGAGGTGAATTTAGTGATAAAAGTAAATAACAAACCCAATCTTACGCCAAACGTGAGAGTCTATATAGAACATGTGGTACCTGACTCAGATCTACTAATTCCTGCTGGTAGAATCGTTGATATTATTGGTGTTATTTTTGTTTTCTTTATCAAGTATATAATGGCTTAGATATATATAAGTGCAAAATACCCATCGAAGTCTGCCACAAATGCCAAAAAACTTACAATTTATTTTTTTCTTACCTAATTAAATAAAAAATGTCCAATTGAGAAAGAACAAAAATTAAGAAAAAAACGATTCCAGAATGTTCAAAATTACTGTATTATCTTTGTCACTAGAAATGATTGATGTTATATTAACGATAATAGAAGTTTCGACGTATTTGCGTTACAAATATACAACAAATATGCAATTTTAAACTGACATCAACATTATTTTGCGAATATCTTTCAAACGACTAAATTTAAAAGAATGAATCAAGGGACACTTTTTTTCTAACATCAATTATTACTTGAAAAATTTCCAACTTTCTAGAACTATATTTCATCACTTTCAATAGTTGAATAACTGTGAAACTATCAACACTCTCCAAATCCATTTTATCATTGTTACAATTATACCTTAAAAACCCATGATTATGAATCAATAGCACCTAATTATCGTCACCAACGAAGCAAATAATTTCTCCAAGTCAAGATGAATGAAAAGTTCTTACGATTTCCTTTCCAATGATTATTACCAATTAACAGATACACATGTTCACTCAGCCCAGTAATTTATGCAGTATTATTAATTTATAAATACAAAAAAAAAACAATGATAGAAGATAGTCTCCTGTGGTATAGATAATATACAAAATCCATTAATTTATTAGCAATAGAATTTTCCATTCAAAAATAACAGAAAAGGATAACAAATTAGTTGATATGTATTAATTATTTATCCTCATTTGGAAAGTGGAAAAGTGAATTAATAGGAGAATACAATACATTGACCACCGATAGTATGAAGAACCAAGTACACATTAAAATATACGTTTTTTTACAATTGAAGGTTCAAGAAAAAGATGATTTGGTAATTATTTGTTAAAAATTATATGAGGCAACATGAACAAATAGCATGACTATGTTGATAATATCCTCAAACGAGCGAGAAAGGGTGAAAAATAGAGTTACAATGAGCGATATATAAATTTGTTATATTATAATTATTTCTAAGTTGAAGATGATTTTTATATATTTTTAAGACTCACTTACTCTGGGCATCTGAGTAGAGCCACGATAATGCTTATTAATATTTCCACCAACTAGTGTTAACAAAATGTCCTGTTTTGCGCCCGTCATGACGGAATAGATATTTTCGTGTCGCAGGACCTGAAAAACCCCAGTTTTCGTGGTGCTGCGCGCCACAAGAAATTTTTTTTTGATCAATTTCCTTTGAAACTCCCCATTCCGAAAGAACTCTTAGTCTGTATGAAACATTCGAATTTATCTCTTTTTACAACCTTACTGCTGTATCGGTGTATATCATATTTAGTAGTGTATAAATGATAATTATTTGAATTTCTATTAATTAGGAGTAATATTTTTATTATTATATTGTACTCAGCGATGATAATATGGAAATTACTTTGATGCACCGGTATAATATAATGGAATATCTATCACTGTGTGAATATGTGCGATTGAATGTTGAAAAGTACACAAATTAATTATTAGGAAACTGAAGGCCATATTAACTGTTTAAGAAACTTCTTGATCGATTTAATTTAGTAGATGAATGGTGGAATATTTCAATCTTCATAATAGGACAATTGATTTGAGGACGAAATTACGAGAGATTAGAAAAGGAAGGAGGTCCCTTTAAAATTACTTGGATTGTTCCACTTTTTTTCTACAGAATTATCAATTTTAACTAAAAATCAATGATCACTGTTCCCGAATTTTTTCGAAATATCAGAAAAACATTTTACATGAGTAAAGTGACATTTTTTCTTTGTCATTCCAATTGAATAATTTATAATTAACATGAAGGAATCAATGTAGTTACCAAAGATAAATTAAAAATTGAAGAGAATTGTTTGTGGGAAGGAGATTTTCCGGAATTCAGGTAAACAATAATATAATGGTAACAAATGTATGAGGAAAATGTGAGTAAATGAATTTTTATTTCTTGAGTTGAATAATTGTATGATAATATCATTGTCGTTAACGTATAAAATAAACGGTATTGAAAACAATGCAATGATATTGGTGTATTCATTTATATCATTAAATTTCATCAACAATGTTCATGGGATCGTGGAAAAGGACAATAATCACACTAAAAAATTGTCGATTTGCAACGTTTCGCTTTTAATTAAAGCTTCATCAGGCTCTGTAACATGGAAAAACAACCGTGTGTAAAAATCAAAAAATTATAAAAATCTCTAGAATTCTAAACCCAAAAACAATTTACTCTACCTCGACACTATGAGCGATATGTCACACAATTAATTACAATAAAATTAGTACAGAGCACTATATCATTAAAGATCCTATTTTGTTGGAGACAACTTCTATTACTCTTTGTGCACCTGAAACATTGAGTTTGAAGATTTTTCTTAGTATTTTCCAAAGGAAGAAATACCTTTACGTTTCGTCAGAGCATGATGGGCTTACCGATTGACCAAGAACATAAGAAAGACGTCAAAAACTATTCTGAATTTAGTCATTCAAAAAAAAAACACGATTTTGAATAAACAGGCGAAGAAAAAACCTTATAATTTTTCCAAACAAACTAACCCCACCTGAATGCCTAAATCCCTTGTTTCCATTCCCATAATTCCATCAATAATTAAAGATATCAAACAAAATCAAAATTTACCCGCGTCAATCCGCCATTTCGGGAAACCCCTGGGGGATATCCATGAAGTTTACGCCGAGTCCGTTGGTAGTAGTCTAGTAGTGCATCATTTCGCTTCACACAGTCACTAATTTACAGTCAAAGCTGACGGTTCAAGCAAAACATGGCTGAAGCCCTTGTCGACGGGTCTCCAATGTCCCGTTTTTTTTGTCACAAATGCAGTGTTGAAATTCAACGTTTATTACCAGTAAGTATCTCGTCACTTCCACTCAGCCTATTCAAATGTTCACTTGTCCTCAAACTCAAAAAGTTGATCGTTACTTCGACTCTGAGAAACTGTCACAAACCATGTGTGATTCAACCTCTCATAATCATCTTCTCTCTCACTCTGCTATACCTAAATCACCTTTCACTGTTCCCCTTCTCGTCAAAAGTCTTTTAAGGCAATGTAATAAAAAACTCGACGTACTCTACTCCCATTGTTTATCTAACCTCTCTAATTCTTTTGCTTCGTATCGTCAATTTTCCTGATGATGAAACAATCCCTATAAAATTCCTCTGATGCTACGCAAATCCAAGAATTGCTGGACAACAGTTGATTCAGTCTGATTCTTGCCATGTCCCTTGAAATTTCATATGAAAGGTCAATTAATAGTTGTTAAAATTTCAAATTAAATGCCCAAAAAGTGATTTAGATCAAAATATCAATTATTTCGTAGTTGAGAAAATTTTTTATGTAAAATGTCTTGAGTCTATCGGAACCATTAATTTCATCATTTCCCATCTGGACTCGTGTTTATAAATATTATATTTTTCCTTGTTTTCAGGATTACACATGTCCACATTGTGCCAGTGGATTCATAGAGAAGCTGGAGAATGAGGAAGATGAGGCTGATACGAGTATGGAAATAAGTGCTGAGGATTTCAATGATAGTGATTTCGATGTGAGTATTTTTTTTTATCAATTTCTCATTATAAATGTTTTTGTTGTTTTCGATGTTAAATTGTTGTTCATGATGCATCTATCTCAGAAATTAGTCAGTTCTATGAAAAATGTCAGAGGAGCATTTTGTAGGCTTCAAGAACGTAGTGTTAATGTTTTATTTTTTAAAAAATCACTCATTGGCGAGATAAATTCATACTTAACTGAGTACTCATGAGAAACTGAGAAATTTCATCAATATTTCATGATGTTTAAACTTGTCTTCTTTTCAGCAACAAATGTACATGGAGCTGAGTGATATTCCGGAGCTCACTGTTTCAGGCTCCGAGGGGGGCGTAGGATTGCCAAGAGGGAGGAGGCGAAGTGATGTACAAAACAGGTTAAAACTATTTTCATCCACTCTTTTCAGATTCCATTAAATTTGAAACAATGTCAATCATGAATTAAAGTAGACTAAGTTTCATTTGAATAATCATAAGTCAATTATTGATTGCCAACGAGACAATATTGGAATGGCTCGAAATTTTTAAATCCCCAACGAGTGGATAATTTAAAACAAAACTCGATATTTCACAGATTATCAAATGCACGACAGAGACGACGATTGATGTCTTATGAGAATTTTTTTCACGAATTTTTTATCAACTTCACTGGACTAGGACGTCCCGTCACTACGGGTCAGCCACCTGTGTATGTAAACAATTTTTTTTATAATTCAACAAATTTAAAATTTTTATTCTTATACTAGAAAATGATTAAGGGCGATAAATTCAAAATTAATTGAAATTTTGGATGTATTGAATTTTTCCCACTTGACTACTAATTCGTATTTTTATTAATTATCCTCTGATGATTATTAGGTTTTTCTTGGGTAATCCTGGTGATTATGTGTGGGGTAGAGATGGATTGGATACTATAGTAACGCAACTATTGAATCAAATGGATGGAAGTGGTCCACCACCATTGCCACGTCAGCAAATTGACGAAATTCCAAATACCATAATTTGCCAATCACACATTGGTAACTATGACAATACTTGAAATTTTTCCCACTAATAATCTCTATTATTATTATCTCATTTTGAAGATTTCATTCAAATTCACTCATCATTGGAATAATCAAAAAATTAGCAATACAAATAAGTAATATTTTTTCTACAGAGTGTAAACTCCAATGTTCCATCTGCTGGGAGGACTTTATTATGTCTGAATCTGTCAGGAAATTACCCTGCAAACATTTGTATCATACACCATGTATTGTCCCTTGGCTGGAGCTCGTGAGTATTGCTTTTTCTCAATTATTCAAAATAATATCATTTTTCCTCAAAGCAGTTCGTTCCTTAGATATTTATCTGTAAAAAGAGACATTTTTACAAAGATAAACTTTACTTTTGAATTTTAGCATGGCACGTGTCCAATATGCCGACAGAGTCTGGGAGATCAAAGCTCGGCGGAAGCTAATCAGGATGAAGTTGGGCCAAGTCTGGCAGCCCTCTTCAGAGCGGCAAATCAATTCACCAGCAGAGCATCATCTACCTCCTCATCAACAAGTAGTAACTCCAGCAACGATTCCTCCAATGAGAATTAAATAAATACAAATCTCGTAATGAATTTATTGCACAGTGTCGCTCCTCCCCCTCTGACTTAGGTTCATCTATTTCAATTAATTTTTTTTTCCTTTTAGCACTCTAAGAAATTGTCAATTGTACGTTTCATTACCCTCTTTCGAACAGGAATCATCAACTGGGATTGTTTATCAAAATTTTTCGACGTCCTTGAACCGAGAAACAAGGAGGAAGAAAGCAGTTTGAATTTATTGGAGGGTTCATCTTATTTTCTGTTCATATCCACAATCGTTACTGTCAATTGTTAATTATTTATCGAAGAATATTAATAATGAACAGAATGATGGGAGCAAGAGACGATGCACGGAGCGGCGGGGATTTGATTTTGTTTTTTTTTTTCATTCAATTATATCAAACTAGTTTTGTCAACATTTCACGCCAAATTAATCAACAAACTTGAAGATTTAAGAGTTTGATGGTTAACTCGTGGTTAATTTACATCAAATAAATTAGTAAAAATGATGGGATTTATTGAAATAGTGCTTCTCATTAATCAAAATGATGACGTGAATTTTTCCATTCTTCATTTTTAAGCACAAATTTCAACGGATAATAAACATTCATGTAATGAATTAATTACTCCTAATGATTTAATAGTATAACATGTATTGAGGTGAATTAAAAATTGGTAATTTCATTTATTTCATCAGTTTGTTAATTTTTGGAAGATGAAGGGAAGAAAAATTTGAAGAATATAAATAGTATAATAAATAATAAATTGTTGTCGTGAAATGGCTAGAGGGTATTTAAACATACAAACTCATTTTGTGAATAATAAATGTAATATTAATGAGTATTAATCAAGTTTGTTACGGAAGATGGTATAAAACGAGAGAATCTAGCCAGAATTTGCCGACGGTAAATAATAATCTCGCTTTATAGTTTATAAACGTGTAAATTAGTAAAGATATGAAAAAAAAAAAATCCAGAAGGGGAAACAATAAAAAATAAAGACCACGTATTTATTCGTCAATGAATTTATGGGTGCTGATTTATTTCATCTGAAAAAACGAAAAAGGCCAAGAGATTTTTTTTTTATTGGGCTTCAGAAGAGTCAATTGATCCCGTTATTTCACGGGTAAGGGGAGCATTATTGATTCTTCTCGTCGATACTAATTTAATATTACAATGACGGAGTGACCATTTTAACTAGTAAATATCCTACAACAGTTTGAGAATTCAAAAGGTCTTTCTTCAAATTGAAAAATTTGTCTCCAAGTGATTTTTACCGTCATGTGGAATTATGTTTGCCTCTCAGGAATTATTTTATTAGTCTCACTGCTCTATCATTACAATGATATGCAACCATCAAGTATTATTGAATATCCGGAAGATCGTTACGACTATATAGTGGGTGAGGAATACAGCGCATTGACATTTCGATTGTTTAGGAATTTTCTTTCTTTCTTTCTCCCCATCTCTTTCACTCAGAAAAAAAAATTCTTGATTTCCTGGATAGAAATAAATTTAAGAACGAGATTGACTGTGTACTAGCGGAATTGTAATTGAACAGAGGTTTTTCACGATGCAGATGTTTATTTTCCACATGAAAACCATAATTATTAATGTGACTAGGTGTTAATCGAGTAAAGAGCCTGAGGAAGCTAAAATAATTTAGCGAAACGTCGCTTTCAATGACAATTTGATTGACATCGTGTTCTTTATTCTCCAATTACCTGTGAAACATCTTAGAAATTTAGGAACCATTTTTCGCAGAAATTTACACCTGAATTTTTTTAAAAAAACCTATTGGTTTTAGAATTATTGCGAAAATTGTCTGTATGACACTCTAGACGTGACAGATTTGGTTTTCAATTTTTTATTTTCTTTTTTTCGGTGTTGGTGATTTAAAAAAATAAATAAATGCAGTTGGTGCAGGCACCGCAGGATGTGTAATAGCCTCTCGACTGTCTGAACTACCGAATAAAAGTGTACTTCTGATCGAGGCTGGAGGCTACTTCAATTGGCTCTCGACTGTTCCACTAGCTGCACCACTGATGCAGGGGACTGCTGTTGACTGGGCTTATAAGACTGAGGCACAGTATCATTCGTTGGGGGGTTTTGTCAAACATGTATTAGATTCAAATATTATGTAGAATTGAGGAGAAAAAAAAAGAAAAAATTGACAATTGAGGAATGATTATCTTTTAGCAAGCGTATTGGCCTAGGGGCAAAGGACTAGGAGGCAGTGGACAGATGAATTTCCTCCTTCACTCTTTCGGAAAAGCCATAGACTACAAATTGTGGCCCACTGGCTGGTCCCATCATAATTTAAAACCATATTTCGATAAAGTTTCGAGAATCATGGGCATCCCAGGAATGCCAGTAGAAGGAGAATTAACAAAAACAATTATGAGAATCAATACTTCTCAATTCAGTGGGAATGTGACCATTAAAAAGGCTGAAAATACTATAAAACGAGGGAAACGATTCAGCACTTATCACGCTTATCTCCAGCCCGTTTGGAATCGAAAGAATCTCCACATTTTACCAGAGACTCTAGTTGTAAAAGTCAGAGAATTGTTTAATTACTCTTCATTTAGATAATTAACAATCAATATGAGTTTCAAATTTTTTTTACCGATTTTCTACCAATTCTTGCAGATTTTATTTGAAGAAGATAAGAAGACAATTGAAGGGATAAAAGTGAAATTCAAGGATGGAACATTGGGAAGAATTGATGCAAATGATGAGGTGATATTGTGCGCGGGGGTTGTGAATACACCACATCTAATGATGGTGTCAGGAATTGGGCCTTTTGAGGAACTTGTACAAAATCGAGTATGAATTAAATTAATGGAAAATCCTCGAGAAATCCTTGTTAATCATCCTTCCCCCGCTTTCATAGGAAATTGATGAATTTTGATGATTTCTTTAATTCATCAATTTGTTTTTTCTCTCTTTTTCAACGTAAATTTTTCTTTACTTTATTTAGCTAAGAATTGTTGTAGCACATGAACCCTAGAGGACTTTAGTAATTAATTCCTTCTTTTTTAAGTAAAAACACAATTGACAATTTCACTAAAAATATCATTTATTATTTTTGATAGATACCGGTTGTGAAAAATATCTCCGATGTAGGAAAAAATCTATTTGACCATCTGAATGTCCCAATCTACGTCTCTTTGGAAGTTCCAGTAAGCATCACCCTGAAAAAAATGCAGACACTGGCAGAAATTATCAAGTATTTCGTCTTTGAGTCCGGAATATTAGCAACAAATGGTGTAATTGGTACAGCCTCTCGAGGGAACAGTGGATTTGTAATTTTTGGAGTTGGTAGCCAAGACGAAAAACTGTTGAATGTTTCAAATTACAAAACTGAGGTAAAAAAAAAAATTTCAGTATTTTTTCTGATTTCCTGAGAAAAAAAAATCGTTCGGAATACCCACATTATTTTTTTTAATTTTGCAGACATTCAGAGCTGTATTCCCCTCATACAATAATTCTATTCAGGAAGGAATTCTTATCTTAGCAACGTGCCTGCAGCCTCAATCTCGAGGAAACATTACTCTGAACACTTATACGATTCTAGACCCTCCGAGAATCGAGCCAGCTTATCTAGAAGATTCTCAGGACATTCGTTGCACTCAGGATGGAATTAACTTGGCCCTGGACATTATCGAATCCCTGGATTTAAAAAAATTAGGTCCCAAAGTTCATACTCCTGATATTGAGGACTGTCGGCACTTTCCTCAAAATTACAGAAATGAAGATTACTCAGAGTGTATAATGCGACACTCGGCATTGACTGGATATCATCCTGGGGGTAGTTGTAGAATGGGCGATGATGAAAAAGCAGTTGTTGATAGCAGGTTACGGTAATGAAATTAAACAATTTTTTACTTCAGTTCTTCTCATAACAATTTTTTTAAACAATAAATCCACAACCAATTGCGATTGCTCTAGCTTATCTAAATCATCATTCACTGTATTTCCTGTTTCAGAGTGAATGGAGTAAATAAATTGAGAATTGTTGATGCTAGCATTCTCCCAACCCCTATATCAGGAACACCGAATTCTGTGATAATTGCAATTGCTGAACGTGCAGCAGACGTGATCCTCAATGTACCATTGAAAACCATAAAATAAATACTAACACTATTGTAATTTTTAAAACAAATTTATATGTGAAAGTTACTGAATAACATAACAAATTTAGGATTTCTCTGTAAACCTAGATCATTGGTTTCACGTCTCTCAATGATGGATTTCTGAAAAAACAAAAAAATTCCATAGTTGACGCTTGCAAGGAGCTGCTCTACCACATCGTTACATTATTGAGGATGAATTACCTAAATATTCATTGATGAAATATATCAGAACGAAGCCTGAAGCCACTGAAAAAAACTGGATGAGTCCTGCAGAAGGTTTTCCACTGTTATGCCATCGTACTCTCTCCCGAGGTAAAACTTCACTCACTGTTACATAAAGAAGAGTTCCACCTGCGAGTCCTTGGAGAATGGGTATTCCTGATGAATATTTCACCTGAAAAATAAGGATAAAAAAATTTTTATTCCTGTAAATGACATATCTGCTTAATTTTGATATTTCTCTCACTATTGAAATAATCTGAGGCATTCACTTACATTAAAAGCCAACATTCCAAGGCCGATTCCTAGAGAAGAACCTCCAGAAAAGAATATCATCACAGAAATATATCTGCAAACTGTACTTGTAGATTTAGCAAGTTCTAGACCCAAACAAAAAGCCATAACTAATTTATGTGACACGACAGCTCCAATCAGAAGAAAAACCTGATCAATCTCCTTCTGTAAACCAATAGCAAGTCCTTCTAGGATTGAATGAATAGTTAGAGCTAGAGCAAGTGCAATGTGAGATGTGCTGGAGTTGGCACAGGCCTCTACGTGTGGTCTATGACACAAGAAGGACTCCTCCTCATCCAGAGGCTCAGGAGCTGTGGGAAGTGATCCGTATTGATTAGTTGTTTTCTTCCTCACAAATAAATTACAGTGAGTACTGAGAACATTGGGCTCAAACTCTGGATTACGATGGAGGAATCCATCATGACCATTTTGGTGAGAGATCCTTCGTATTTCATCGTGTCCACTGAAAGAAAGAATAAACTTTGGATTCTGTTTTTGTCACGTCCCCTTGCACTCAATTTTTTTTCCTCCTTTTGGAATAAATTATACAACTTACTGACTATGTCCTGATCCATTCCACTTCATCAAGAAATAATGAGCGATTTCATCAACGAGATAGAGAAGTAGAAATCCACAACAAAATACGAGTTCCCCATATTCAGGCAGATCTTCCTTAGTCTCTGGGAGCATGTGGAGCATCGAAGTAGCCAAAAGTACTCCACCACCGAAGCACAAAAGGGCCGATAAATACAGTCTCTTCTGCAGAGCCTTTTGACGATTAATCAAACATCCTGGTATCAGTCCTACGATGAAACTGGCAAGGCCTATGATCAGTATCGACATTAACTTTAAATTAATTGTTGTCAGAGCCATTTTCTCTTGTATCAAGCACGTGAACGTCTCTAAAAAGACACACACGGTCGACTGATAACGTATTGAACTGTATCGCACACGTGATCATGGATTGAGGGACCATTATCTATTGCTAATTCTTCTCCGATCAATTCTGATCATTGATGAATTTCAATTGAAATTCAACAGAATACTTAATACTGACCAGAATTTCAAAAACTTTAATAGCTTATAATTATCTATTTATCTCGAAAATTCGTAATATTCGTTTATCAGCCGATTTTGGCGGGAAAAAATTAAGAGATTATTCAAAAAAAGTTAGTTCTCCATTTACTCACCGACCCTACAATGAGCGCACCATTTGTTTACAATTACAACAGCTGATATATCAGCCGAATGGAAATATTACATTATGTGTTATTGGCCGATACACGGCATCCCTATGAGAGATGCTGTTGCGTACTTGCCTTTAGATGACTACTTCTTACCCCTCTACTCCCCTTGTAACCCCCATCGGGGGTCACGTGGTCACCTGATGTGCGCGGAGGTTTTACGCGTAACTTCATAGCGTTGAGTACTTTCGCCGTGATTACACGTCAAAAGTTCCCTTCCCCCTTTTTTTCATATAAAAGTACATTAAATAACTACTTTTACAAGTCTTTTGGTCCTTATTACGTGGAAGCTGGTTTCCCTAATACCAACGAGTGATTTTTGGATGGATACATTCCTGCGAAGAACTAGAAATTTCAAGGGTAATTCGACGATAAAGTTCCAGAGATCAGGTTTGTCGGCCATCTTAATGGAGGTACGCTCAGAAAGCAAGTATCGATTAATATTTTCCTTCACCAATACTCTAGGGTGAAAGAATATACAATTCCTCCTGGTTCTCTTCAATGAACAGGTGTCGAAACTCGAATTAACCAATGAAATATTCATAAAAAGCATAATTCCTCTATCAGTTTAGTAAATGAAAATACACGCTGAAAATGATAAATACAGTAAAAGTATTACAATAATAAATCGCCATTCACTCTGGTCTTTACAATGACGAATCGATAATTCTATTTAACAAAATTTACACTTCATCGAAACCCTGAATGGGTACCTCTCTCTTACGAGATTCATTAACTAGAGGTTATTAACGTCAACCTCTGTTTTTCTTTGGAGTCACAGAGCTCCTTCCTTGTCATCAAACATACTCGTCCTGATACTAGGCTTTCAGATAATCCACCAATCATTGGTTCTGATTGAAATGACCTCAAAAACTCCTAATTCGGCTTATTCCGATCTCAATCAATTTCTCGTATAAACTTTATACACGATTTATGAAGGAGAAATTCGCCACGTTTAGGAACTCTTTAGACTACAGGATTAAACACTGTGGAAATAATAAAATAGATTGCGTGTAGCAAAAATATAGATTGAAATTCTTGAGATCAAATGTACACTCTTTCAATTGATCAAAAGGAGATTACAACGTTTTCTCTCTCCTTTGAAGAAAATGTAGTTTTTTAAACGGAGTTTAATAAAAAAAAAAAAAAAAAAAAAAGGACACAACCAAAGCAAAATTCCTTGTCTCTTTCCTATCAAGCGAATAGTTTTTCAGTTTGAATCGATGAGTATATGCAATACTTTTTGGTATTAAGTTCAATTCTTCAGACGAACAGAACTCTTCTTAGTAGATACTGGGAAGTTTTTTCTGTGTATTGCACAAAAATCACATCTCCTTATCATATTAAACTTATCTCATCTCAGGAACCTTGTCTACTTCTGGATTGGAAGTTTTCAGGGTTTGAAACTGGAAAACAGCCCTAAAAAAATAAAATAAAAATAAAATAAAGCTTCCTATGTCGAGGTTCTTCCATAGAAATTCCTAGAAAACAAGCGAGAGTGAATCACAGGAATTGAGATCTGCTTCGATAACACATTGGTTTGAAGAAAGTTTTCTGATGACGAACGAAGATCCAGGAACCAATAGAACTGAAGCACAGATCAATTTTACGTCCTATAGGATGTAAACGAAAATATATTTTCCGCAGAGGAAACAATCACAGAACATGCAGCTCCCTATGAGACTCTATTCTGTTGTTTACATCATCACCGATATCACAAGTTGGGTTGCAGAAACCCTCCATTGTGAGAGCTTCTAGTCTCGTAAACTAGAAGCAACCAGTAATCACACGCCTCGAAAGCTGTGATAATCTCTAAGCTTTGCATTCTGAGATGCACCAATAGTCTTGCAATTGGACTACCTTTTCTAGTCTCGTAGACTAGAAGTAACCGGTAATCACACGCCTCAAAAGCTGTGATAATCTCTAAGCCTTGCATTCTGAGATGCACCAATAGTCTTGCAATTGGACTACCTTTTCTAGTCTCGTAGACTAGAGGTAACCGGTAATCACACGCCTCGAAAGCTGTGATAATCTCTAAGCCTTGCATGGTGAGACGTAGCAATAGTCTTTCAATTGGACTACCTTTTTCTAGTCTCGTAGACTAGAAGCAACTGGTAAGCACACGCCTCGAAGGCTGTGATCATTCCTAAGCCAGAAACAACTGACAACCACACGTTTTTCGGAAACTGTGGAATTCTCATAAACCAGAAACAACTGGTAATCACACGCCTCAAAGGCTGTGGAAATTTTAGAACTTACCTAACAAATAAACATTCAATGGCGAGTTCTACAACCGGAAATGTAACTAAAATTGTTTGAAATTTCCAGAATTGAACGAGGACGCAATCAAAAAACTTGGGAATCTCCTGGAAGATGAATCATGGATTGTTTTTCCGGCTGATACCGAAAAGCAAGAACCGTACCAATGGAATAATAAATAAATGAATAAAATAACAACAGGTTCTCCTTTGTTAATTTCAACATTATAAATTCCGCTATACTCAGAAACCTCTAACATCAGATTAGCAGGCGACTAGTTATATTTTTATTTTTAACTGGAGTCTACCTAAATGATTTTTGGTAGAACCTATAGTTTCTTCACTAAGTAACAGGTACATAAGTTGGGCGCGTAGCCATAACAATCTAAGCAACATAAACTTCCAATGAAGGTAATTCTCACTACAAGCTCACTTAACATAATTGTAGTAAGAATCTACATTCTCGAAGGTCTAGCATCTGGCCTCCAATCGACAAGCTAGACTCAGCAACATTAGTAAACCAAGCACAAGTTTACTGGAATAATAATTAATTACTAGAATAACTGTTACAAGTAGAGACAGTCAATAGGATTATCAACAATTATGGAATTTTTTTTTGCAATTCAATGGCTCCTTAATTTCCATTCGTTTTTTGAAGCAACTGAGAACTTGCTTGCTTGAGTGATCGCCAAGTCTTTCGATTAATCGTTCAACAATCAGATTCGGATGAAGACACGCAATCATTGTAATTAGCTATTTTATTCAGTTATTGTTTCAGCTAAAACTGCTTATCTACTCCTCTAACGAAATGGTTTGAAAAAAAAAAAAAAAAAAAATGGATTTGTGCTTCTTCAGGATAGGTCCGATTACGATAAATAGAATAATTTGACTTCACTTCGGTAGTCAGTAACAATTTGTGGCCTCAATTCACTGAATCTTTTTTCTATATGGTTTGGTAACGACAAATAATCCAGATTTTTCCCCCCATCCTACCTAATACTTACACTCCGACATTTCAATCAAGGACTGAACAAATCAACACTCCATGCAGAAACGTTCAAGTGAAACCAATTTTTAATGGTTAAGCTGGACCAACCTATCAATGAGTCGTTTGATATTTCACTTAGTATGGAGAAAAGTTGATTGAATCTGTCTATAATCGAATAACAGATGATAGTCAATTTAATTTTGGGTCTGATCCAGTGCGTAACTGATCTCCCAGAGGAAAAATAACCAGATAAGAAAGGTTGATATACTTTGACTTGAAGCTCTCGTAAAGCTTCATGAAAGGATAGACAACAAATTCAATAGAATCTGAGAAATGGTGTCTAAAACTATCCAAATCTTTCCCTTACGTCTACATGACAGCAAAATTAACTTGTAGGGCAGTTCTGGTACAGAGCTCAAGTATACCTCCCTGCTAAGCAGATCATCCATTCAAAACCTGGATCTTTCCAAATCCAGCAGGTTATCAGAGCTTAAGAACAATTATCATCAGGTAACCAAAAGAAATAAACTCACTGACTCATATAACACAAATTCCTATGGTTTAAATATCCAAAAATACAATAAGTCTAACACCCAACAAATTGCTGAGTCTTAAAGAAAACCTCATGACTTCCCTCAACAGGTTGGAAAACTTTTGTTTACCCTCCTGAGAGAGTTCCAAGCATCTGACCATTGGTTCATAATGGGCCTCTTAAAGAGATTCAGTGCCAAGAAAGAAAAGAAAATGCACAGTTAATATCCTCCCGTCATCCGATACGAAGAGTGTTTAGGTTTTCTATAACCCTAGAATAGAAGATAGAGAAATATGAAATATATTAAAACTAGGTATATAATTTATCGCAATCCTTAAATAGGTTGGTTGAAATTGCATCTAAATTTTTTTGTCAAGAACATGGGAATCCATGCAGAGCAACAGGTTGTGAACAGCGAACAGAAATTCTAATCTCAAGCAGTGAACACTAAAGATAACAGAATACCTTGAAAAGGTTTTGCACAAAAGAAAATCTGATTGCTTCCCAAAAGCTACAGATTCTTTGCATAAGAAGTTCGCATAAGGGTTCGTTTCTGATTACCATGAACGAACCTTCACCACATTCCTTCATTCTTTATACCATTATGCTCTGCATACATACTCGACATAGTAATGTTTCCTAAGTAACAAAATCTTAGTGACCTATTTCCTTCGAATATTAATTCTCATTAATGTGTGTTCATCAAAGTGTTGGCGCAGAAAATACGCATAATATTATCAATTACAACAACTTTATATTCTTGAATTCAAGATTCAAATTTCATACCTCACTATAATTTAAAAAAAAAAAAAAAAAAAATCTTTCACATAGCGTTGAGTCGTGGTCACCAGTAGAATACAAACAGGTCTCTCATAGGGATGCCGTGTATCGGCCAATAACACATAATGCTAGTGTTTTGAATTACAACAAAACACGTATTATGTGTGGGAGCCGATACACGGCATCCCCCGACATATCTAACTGGTGAGAGACTACTATGAAGTTACGCGTAAAACCTCCGCGCACATCAGGTGACCACGTGACCCCCGATGGGGGTTACAAGGGGAGTAGAGGGGTAAGAAGTAGTCATCTAAAGGCAAGTACGCAACAGCATCTCTCATAGGGATGCCGTGTATCGGCTCCCACACATAATACGTGTTTTGTTGTAATTCAAAACACTAGCAGTGCCAACAAATTTTTTCATACCACTCGAAAAGAAAATCAACTCATACATATAAATTCATCAATTTATAAATCAATTGAGGAAAACATGTGTGAAAGTGCAAGAGAAACTGAAAAATAAATCAACAATAATGTTTTGAGGTTAGAATTGGGCTATCTGATATTATAAAACGATGAATTCTCCGAAAAAACACAGAAAAGAAATGGAAAAAGATAGAAAGAGAACAAATTGTGATGATTCTCGATTTTCTAGCACTTCAGAACCCAAAAATCATCAAAGATCCTCAGAAAATTCTGATGATTTCACATTCACTAGATTCAGATATGAGTTGAATAAAGTTTTTTCTGCAAATTCAAGTTTAGTGCAGGATCCAGAAGATTTCTGGGGCTTTTTAAAAAAATACGAGGCTGTGCAAAAAACATTGGGAAATACTCAAAAAGCTCAAATGTTGAATAGAAAGTTGAATACTATTGGAGTCCCTGATGATTATCACAAGAGTTATTGCATCAATTTGAAGATAAATTTGGAATTTGGGGAGATGTTTGCTAGAGTTCCACAAACGAGGGACCTGAGTGACTCTCGATTGCTTCAGTTTAAAGAGATTGTGATGCTCTATTTGGATTTCAAGCAGAAAGAAAAGTTTGGGAAGTTGAGGAAGCTTCGAGAGAACCAGGCGAATTTGCCTGTTGCTAAGTATAGGGAGGAGATTGTCGAGGCTGTTAAACAGGAGAGGGTGGTGATTATTGCTGGAGACACTGGCTGTGGCAAGTCTACGCAGGTGCCCCAGTATCTGTACTCTGGTGGATTCAGTAAAATAGCATGTACCCAGCCGCGAAGAATAGCTTGCATTTCCCTCTCAAAACGTGTAGCCTTCGAAACCCTCACCGAGAACAACTCCGTAGTGGGTTATCAAATTAGATTTGAGAAACAACGCAACCAGAATACACAAATTACTTTCATAACTGAAGGTCTCCTCTTGCGTCAAGTCTCTTCTGAAACCGGTCTCTCCCAGTATGATGTTATTGTCCTAGACGAGGTACACGAGCGTCATCTCTATGGAGATTTCCTCCTGGGGATAATGAAGTGTCTGATCTACCAAAGACCCGACCTAAAACTCGTACTGATGTCTGCCACCATAAACATTCAGCTCTTTAGCTCCTACTTTGCCAAAGAAGATGTCAGAATAATTCAAGTCCCAGGTCGTCTCTACCCGATTCAACTGCTCTATCGGCCAATAACGATGGACGATTTTAAATACAAGAATGACCGCTTCAATCCTTCTCCTTATGTTCAAATCCTCCAGCTGATTGATAATAAATATCCCAAGGAGGAGAAAGGTGATTTACTGATTTTTCTGAGCGGAATGAGTGAAATAACTGCTGTGGTAGACGCTGCGAAAGAGTATTCTCAAAAAAAGAATAATTGGATTGTTCTGGCCTTGCACTCTACCCTCTCCATCTCAGAACAGGATAAAGTTTTTGATTATCCTCCAGATGGAGTGAGAAAGTGTATAGTATCAACCAATATTGCAGAAACCTCAATCACAATCGATGGTATACGATTCGTCGCAGATTCTGGAAAAGTAAAAGAGATGAGCTACGATCCAATCTGCAAAATGCAACGTCTCAAAGAATTCTGGATCTCAAAAGCTAGTGCTGAACAACGAAAAGGCCGAGCAGGTAGAACAGGCCCAGGCGTTTGTTACCGTGTCTATTCCGAAGAAGAATACACCTCCCTTGATAAATATTCGACTCCAGAAATCCAGCGAGTCCCTTTAGACTCTCTTCTCCTTCAGATGATGTCAATGGGCCTTCCTGACCCACGAAAATTTCCATTCATCGAGCCTCCACCTCCTCAGAGCCTTGAGAACTCTATTCTCTCTCTGAAGGAACATGCAGCAATCACAGACAATGAAAAACTTACCTGTATCGGCAAAACCTTATCGAGACTTCCCGTGGACATAACAATGGGCAAAATGTTGATAATGGGATCAATTTTTCATCAAATAGAACCCGTCCTCTCTTTAGCATCAGCTCTCAGCATTCAAAATCCTTTCACCAATCGAGCATTTAAAGACTCGGAATGTGAAACTTCTCGAAAAAAATTGGAATCTGATCATGGTGACCCCATCACTTTACTCAATGCTTATAGAGAATGGCTAGAAGTGAAACAGGAGAACAGTCACTCAGGACAAAATACTACCAATACTAGTAGAAAGTGGTGCAAGCGTCGGGGTCTTGAGGAACAACGCTTCTACGAAATGACAAAACTACGAACTCAATTCAAAGAACTTCTCAAAGACTGCAATCTAATGAAGAATCAAAATCAAGAGCCAAATTCATCAATGTCGAGCAGTGAAAGAGCCCTGAGACATGGAGAACTCAAGCTCTTGAAATCCCTAAAAAGAACTTACAAACAATCTTCGAATAGAAAACGAAAGCAGCTGAAAATTGATGAATTTGATCTTCAATTAGATAAAGACAATGATAACGGTGAAATTGATATCAAAGATGTAGAGTTTCGAATGAGGAATGATGCCTCTCAAGTTCAAAATCTACTCAATGCAAGTACTGCATGTTCTTACAAAGACTTAACAATGTTAAAGTTTATTCTATGCAGTGGACTTTACCCACAATTCGCAATTGCTGATGACTTCAATTACTGTAAATCCATGAATGAACAATTGTTTCATACAAAATTAAAGCCATACGTTGCCCTTCATCCCATGAGCTATTTTGGTAATCATCCACAGATTCTGCAGCTTGAGGAACCTGATATTGTCGATGTGCCTGGATTCAAATCAAAGACTCCAGTGAGTTGTAAACATCAATTACTAGCTTATCTATCTCTTCTTGAAACTACTAAACCGTACTTAGTGAATACTTTGAGAATGCCAGCTACTCAAACTCTTTTATTATTTTCTCAAGAGATTGACACAAATTCGGTGATGTCTGTTATCATTTGTGATAAGTGGTTAGGGCTAGAGTTTCCAGTTATTGATAGTGGAATGAATTTGTTAATTAGGGCGATTAGAATTAGAGAAAAAATGGATTTGCTGTTGAATAAACAGCTGAATGATAAAGGAAGAGAGGAAGAGGGGGAGAGGCTGGAGGAGATGGAGCATCAATTGAGTAGAGATTTAATTGATTTTATGCATACGAGTGTACCTTACACGATTAAGAGACTTCTACCAGCTGATTTAAATAGGATTTATGTGGGTCCTGGGAATAACGATAGTATAAATAGTCTTGTGGTGAGTAATCCCTTTCAGGATGATTTCAAATGCATTCTGAATGAGGTGAAGGGGGGAGTTAGGGTCAATGGGTATGTTACTTATAATTGCCTGGTTGAGAACGATTGGAGTGATAGGATGGCTAAAGAAATGGTGGAGAGTCCTTGGGAATGTAGTTATTGTGATTTTAGGGGGTTCATGGGAAGTGTAGAAAAACTCCAACATCTGGCTGTGTGTAATAAATGCGAGCAAGAGAAGGTGGTTGTGAGAAGGGAAGGAGGTGGAAGTGATTCCAAGGGAGTGAGGAGAGCTAATTGTAAGGAGTATGAGTGCGAAGAGTGCAAAGAGACATTTTGGTTGAGCTCAATTGAAATATTGAGGCATAAGAAGAAGCATAATAGAGACAAATGAGCCAAAAAACATTGTAAATGAATAAAAATGTGAACTTTATTTATTTGTTAATAAAAATCAATAAATCACTCATCTTGAAAAAAAAAAAAAATTTATTTACTACAAATAGTCGAGTGTAAAAATTTGATAATCAAGTCCATGGCAAAAAATTAGAGTACATGAATGTCCCCACAACAGTATATCCCAGAAAATATCCTAAAATTAATTTCTCCTCACTTGTCCATCTTTTTTTAAACATGAAAAATACCTTCCAATTGCTATTGACGTCATTATCATCTTCTCGATCGTCATATTCACCTCTAGACATTAAAATCGCAGCATACCAATACAAAAGTGGACTGGCTGATCCAAGTAGCCTTGTGCTAACTTGAATATGCACAAAAAATATGCAAAATACAGTCAAAAATAATCCATGAACGATAAACGGAAACATCTTTCCTGGATAATATTTTCCCTTACAATTCTCTCTCTTAATATCTAGATTCATTACTCTTAAACTTACAACTTGTTTCCAATTCTCAATGAAATACTCACAAATACATTTTAACATAATAAATAATACTGGAAATGCAAGAATAAAATTAGGAATTTGTTTAATCTCATAATAATTCATAAAGCCTACATTCCAATAATGTTTTTGAATGTAAGAATATGCACTGGGGATTTCATAGTAACACCAGGGTGAAATGTCCACTCCAGGCATTATCAATCCATTTTCATCCCCATATTTCTTCACATGTAATGGAATAAACGTTGTATTTGCACTCTCGGTGCAGAATGAAACATAAATATAAGTTTGCCATAATAGAAATGGTGCTATTGACAGTAAAATTATCTTGAAAATTTCGAAGAAACTTGACAAGATCATTTTCAGTCTCGATAGAATGGAAAAATTAGAAATAACAGTCTGTAAATAAATATAAAGTGGAAAACCGACGTTAATTAGCCCATTGGATCTCACCAATGAGGACAAACCAATGGGAATACTGACAAAAGGGTTTTTCTGAACAGATGCAAGCATAGAATAAAAGGTGAAGAACGAAAACATGGATTCTGTGTAGGCAGCAGTAAAGAAGATTGATGCTGGACTTATGCAGTACAGAATAGCAGATCGATAGGCAATTTTCTTCATCATTATAAGATTACTGAGGTCGTAGAAAACTAATGATGATTTGACAAAGCAGATGAAATTGATCAAGAGTGCAGAGATTATTAAAATACTTTGATTATTTAAGAAGAAGAGAATTTTTTTGAGAATAATTGCAAAGGCTCTGATTGTCATTGGATAGAGTGGAAAAAAGGCTAATGTGTTTTCGTAGGTATAACCATATTTTGAAATATGAAGGTAATATTCAGAATCCCAGCGAGTCAATCCACCGAAGAGGAAGGAAATTAATTTATCAAAAATAGAAATTTCGTCTTGTGGGTCTTCAGGGGATTTGAAGGCGTTCGCTGAGTGGTCTGAGAATATTGTATTAAAAATTAGCTGGAGGACGATTATTGAAAGGCGAGTGATGATGGAGAATTGGAGAATTTTCGAGCGGAGATTTGCCATGGTAGAATCTCAAGTTATCTCCCTTTTTTTTTGTAGTTGGAATAGCACTGGTTGATGAATCATGAAGATAAATTCAGCGACTTCCGGTGGTTTTTATCGAACCGGGAACATTTTAGACATATCCTTTATACGGAGTTTCAAGGCTTGAGAGCTCAATTGGTTGGAGATATGGTCTGCAAATAAAAATGAATTTTGTATTTTATTAATTGAGTTTGAAAAGTTGATTCTTAATGGTTTTTTTCAATGGATAAAATGAAGTGGAGTATTATTTGGGTAATTGTTAGCTTTCGAGTGGTGTTGGGACAGAATAATGGGACAGAGTCGGTGAATCATGGAATGGTCGGCGAAAAAACTACCAAACCTCTTGTTCCAAGGGACCACATAATTTCCTTATTACTAGGACATCACCTGGACCGTGATGAGACCGCGAAAACCTCTCGTAATGAATCTATCGAGTATCCAGGATACGATGGATGGTACAATAATCTTGGAAGACCTGAGCTAGGAGCAGTGGACACGCCACTGTTACGGGTAAGCCCAGCTGCTTATGAGGATGGAGTATACAAATTATCTGGTAAAAATCGTCCGAATCCACTGGAACTCAGTGAACAACTGCTGAGTGGTCCGATTGGGTCAAAATCGAGAACTGGAAAAAATGCATTACTAGTATTTTTTGGTGAGGATAGTATTTTTTAATACGAGTGGAGAGATAATTATTTATTACTATTTCTAGGACAACACGTAGTTGAAGAAATTCTTGATGCTCAGAGGCCAGCATGTCCCCCAGAATACATAAACATAGAAATTCCAGAGAACCATCCTTATCGTACAATCAGCAATCACACAGTGATGCCTGTATTGAGAACTCGTTATGATGAACGAACTGGACAATCTCCAAATAATCCTCGTCAACAGGTAAATAACAAACTAGTACATATGCATAATCATAAAATATTTTGGAAATATATATTATAAAATATATTGAATTACAAGAAGACATTTGCTTCTGAGATAATTGATTGAATATCATAATTTCAGTTGAATGAAATTACTCCATTTCTCGATGGTGGCCTCATCTATGGGACAACAAAATCTTGGTCTGATTATCTCAGACTCGATGCCAACAATAAACTTGTCGATGATGGCTTATTAGCGTTCAGTTTGGATGGACAATACCCGGAAGAGAATAAAGTCAGATTACCAATGTTTAATCCACCTCCACCCGGTCGACATGGAGACTACATAAAACGTCATTCTCTAGAAAATGTCGATAGATTCTTCAGTGAGTAGAAAAAAAAGGAATCAAGTTTTCGCAAATTTCATGAAACTTTTTTTCGTGCTGTATTTTGTATTTTTTCCAATCCTTGTCTCTGATTTATTACAATTCATTTGCTCTTGTTTTCAAGAATTGGGAAATCCTCGTGGCAATGAAAATCCTTTCCTGCTGTCGTTTGGAGTCGTCTGGTTCAGATGGCACAATGCAGTAGCAAAAATGCTTAAACAACAAAATCCTAGTTGGAATGGAGAGAAAATTTATAATGAAGCAAGAAAATGGGTTATCGCTTCACAACAGAGTATCGTCGTGTACGAGTGGTTGCCCCAGTGGTTAGGAAAAGGTCTTTCTCCTTATAAAGGTGAGTTCAATCAATTCTTCAGTATTGAAGTGAAGTTTGTAAATTCAGTAGCAAATTGGTAAAACGGTTTAAACCGTTTTCTTTAATGATTATTCTTTTGTTGATCAAAGGTTACGATCCAACTGTTGACCCTCAAATCGAACAATTTTTCCAATCTGCTGCATTTAGATTTGGACATACACTAGTACCTGCTGGTGTCTACCGGAAGGAAAGTGGGAGAAGAGGTTGTGGATTTCGTGGAAATATTGAAAAGGCCATCCGCACTTGCAATAATTTTTGGTTGACAGAGGTATTTAGTAAAATGACAAATACGAAGAGCCAATAACTCAAGTATCTGATGTAATTTTTTTTCAAAGAATAAACTTCGTCAAGACAGTCAAACAATTGATGGACATATAATCATCGAAGACCTTCTCAGAGGAATGGTAGTTCAGTTGACCGAAGCAGAGGATCATAAAATCGTTGATGACCTCAGGAGACATGTGTTTGGACCTTTGGAATTTTCACGTCGCGATCTTATGGCACTGAATATTCAACGGGCTCGTGATCATGGAATCCCTGATTATAACACTGTGAGAAGATTCTACAAGCTGCATCCGGTTGACAATTGGTCTCATTTCCAAAGGGTTGATGAGAAGGTGATTAAAAAATTCAGGGAAATTTATAAAGACAATTTTGATGATATCGATCTTTGGATTGGTGGAATAATGGAGACAAGAGATGGACCTGGAGAGCTTTTCCAAGCGATTATTGCTGATCAGTTTGAGAGGATTAGAAATGGAGACAGATTTTGGTTTGAAAATGAAAATAATGGGTAGGAATTATTCTGTAAATATATTAGGAATTTGAAAGTTTGAAAAAATTCAATAGAAGACAATTTTTATAATATTTGACTCTCTTGTAATTTCTTCTGACTCTCGAGAGGTCTAATTGACCAATTTACAATGCCTTTCAGATTATTCAATTCAGATGAAATTGAACAACTAAAAGTTTTATCATTCCGAGACATTCTCATAAGTGTCACAGATATTGACGAAGAGGATCTCCCGAGGAATGTCTTCAGAGTGCCAATATCAGAAGCAGATTTCAATAAAAATTGTTCGACGCTAGTAACTCAAGGGGATTGTAAATATTGGAATGGATCTCACATCGCGTGTTGGCATGCACCACCAGTGGATGCATCCAGAACAGAAGAATGCACACCCTTAGGAACCTACGATTACTTTGAAAACAGTGAACTGTTCTTCATGCTGACATTTACCTCTACAGCTGTTTTCTTTGGTACATTTGTCCTTCTGATTCTCGTGAAATTACATCGAGTTTATCACAAAAATGATAAAATACATGCAAAATTGGCGAAATCACCGAGTGCAGAGGATTCTGCTAATATGTATACAGCTTACGAGTGGACTGGATTTTCCTCTCCAAATAGATGTATTATAATTCATCTACATAGAAATTCTAAGCAAATACAAGTTAAAAACACTCTAGGGTATTTAATAAGGGCTTTGGATCTCAGTGCATGTAAAAAAGTTATTGTAAGTATAGAAAGAAGAATCTTCCTAATTTCTGTATAATTAGGGATTTGAAATATTGGTTCTCCACTTTTACAGATCTTTATTGGACACGAGAGTCACTTCCTGCTGCTTCGAGTTGAACACAATTACGATTTGGTTCTCAAATTTGCATCAATCTATCTCAGAAATGCTTTTGTCGTGGCACTGGAGAGATTTTTGGTAGAAATTCGAGTGGAGAGAGAAATTGTCTCTAGGATTACTACGATTGCTGTTCTAAAACAAGCTGTGACGATGAGAGTGAGACAGAAAAAGTTGGAACAATTCTTTCGAGTCGTTTTTTCCCAGGTAATTAACGAAAAAAAATCCATTAACATTATTTTTGAAATGTCTGAAGCTAGTTCTAGATTTATTGAAAAGTATAACAAAATCTCTTCTGCCCAATTCCTCTAAAATTCTTTATCATATATATTGTCTTAGAAAAATCTTCAAAATCCAGTTGGACTCATCTTTAATTCTTGATTTCTTACTTTTAAAATATTCCAGGCCTTCAACATAGCTCACTCAGAAGATGAAATTCTCCAAATTGACTCTGAGGTCGCAAAAGAAGTGATTCACACTGAATTAACTATCCTAGAGTTTGCAGAGGCCCTAACAATGCGAGCAGATTCTGAATTCATTAAGAAAATTTTCTACCTCATTGACACTGACAAAAACGGTTTCATATCCTTCCGAGAGTTTATCAACATGTTGGTATTGTTTCTTAAAGGAACAGCCGAGGAAAAACTCAAATTAATGTTTGATATGTACGATATTAATGGAGTTGGATACCTCAAACGCCAAGATTTTTCTCTTATGCTCAAGTCTTTTATGGAAACAGTTAATGCTGATATTTCTCATGATGAATTTGATCTACTGATTAATTCTATGATGGAACAAGCACAATTAGCTGGAAAGGAAACAATAGATCTGCACGATTTTAAAAATATTCTTGGTGAATTCAATGATAAATTGAGTTATGCTGAATTAGAATTCAGTGTCAACACTGAGGGAACGAGTAAAAAGTTACACGCGGGAAAGGCAACAATAAAGTCCAAATTTATTGGAGAAGTGAAGAGAACTGTCGAGGGTTTGTACGCTGATCCTAAAGATTTGAGATTGCGAGTAGCGGGAACTGGATCATCTGATTTTGATGATAAACCCATTGATTCAATGGCTAATAATTTGGATATTGTAAAGAGTGTAGAGGCTAATGATAGTCGGTGGCATCCTATCATGAAATTTGTGGCTAATAAACAACTGGAAATCTTTTGGATTGTAGTTTATACGGTTCTCCTATTTGGAATCTTTGCTGAGAGGTTCCATTGTACGTACAAAAAATTTTTTCAGATATTTTCTTTAAAAAAACTTGTATTCCAATCACAATCATTGGATATAAATTGTCAAAGAAAACTTTTTTGCCATCAGATTACGGAGTTCTTCGAGAGCACAATGGCCTACGCCAGATTACAGGCTTCGGGGTATCAGTGACTCGAGGCTCAGCCTCAGTAATGATGTTCACCTTCTCTAGCTTGCTAGTAACAATGTGCCACAATACAATTACAATTCTTCGTGACACGGTCCTTCAGTTTTACATCCCCTTTGATGCAGCCATCGAGATGCATAAGTACATAGCCTGCTGGGCCCTTATCTTCACACTGGTCCATATTATCGGACATGGTTTCAACTTCTACTACATATCAACTCAGACTTCAGACGATCTCACGTGTTTATTTAGAAATTATTTTCACGCAACTCACGAGATACCAAAATTCCAATACTGGGTTTGGGGAACAATGACTGGAATCACTGCAATGTTACTTATCATTGTCACTGGAATAATCTTCATTTTCTCACTTCCAGTAGTCAGAAGAAGGATCTACAAGTGGTTTGACTATGGCCACTGTCTCTATCCAATTTTCTATATTTTAATGTTTCTGCATGGAAGTGGAAGATTAATTCAAGAACCCTACTTTCATTATTTTTTTTGTGGACCTGTGATTCTATTTACCATTGATAAAATATTCACAGCCACGAGAAAAACTATTGAGATACCTCTGCTGAAGGTTGACATTCTCCCTTCAAATGTTACTTGTCTGATTTTTCAAAAACCACTGCACTTTCAGTACAAAGCAGGACAATGGGTGAGAATATCTTGTCCATTACTCAATACTCATGAGTATCATCCATTTACATTGAGCTCAGCTCCTCATGAATCGATTCTCTCGGTGCACATAAGGGCTGTGGGACCTTGGACAATTAATATGAGAAATAAACTCGATCCAGCGAGGAGAGAACTCTCCGAGTTACCTAAAGTGGGTTTATTACATGACATTGCTTATAATATAAAAGATAATCTTGAGATATACTTACATAAAGTTTCAATTTAGATTCACGTCGATGGCCCTTACGGTGAATCCCATCAAAATTGGAATAAATACAATATTTCCATAATGATCGCAAGTGGAATTGGAGTTACTCCTTTCGCATCAATTCTGAAAGACATTGTTCACAAGACACATCAGAATTGGAATCTGGGAATTCAGAAGATTTATTTCATTTGGGTTACACGGAGTCAGAAGCAATTCGAGTGGATGGTGGATATTCTGAGGGAAGTGGAGAAGGCTGATGCTAAGCATGTAGTTTCTGCACACATTTTTATTACCCAATTTTACCAGAAATTTGATCTTCGAACTATTTTGCTGGTAAAATAAAAGAAAAAACAACAAGTTTGAAAGATTGGTAAAACCTGGCGTTAGTTTTCGATGAATATCTCGGAATCTAAGGGAGATGATGAAATTTTTATTATGACCTTTTTTGTAGAGTTACAAAAAAGGTCCCTATAAAAGTACTCCTATCTCCCATGGATTCAAAGATATCCATCAAAAACTGAACTCAGGATGAAATCAACTGAATTAATTGTATGGAAAGAAATTTAATTATTGCTTGTTTCATGTTTCAGTATATCTGCGAACGACACTTTCAAAAAATTGCGAATAAATCCTTATTCACAGGTTTAAGAGCAGTTACTCACTTTGGAAGACCAGATTTTCTTCAATTTCTATTAGAAATCGATAGGATGCATAAAGACGTGAGTTTCATTTTTCAATCTTTATCCCAAAAATTTTAGATTCCTGAGATAATAACGTAATAAACAAAGATTTCACATTGAATAATTAATTATGGATATTTGTATTACAGAGTAATAGAGTTGGAGTATTCAGCTGTGGATCTCCCACAGTCACCAGAGCTGTCGACAATGCTTGTCAGAGCATAAACAGTCGACAGGGTCAAACTCTCTTTCAGCATTATTATAAGAGTTTTTAAATACGAATGTACATGGTTATGTCAGATAAATCCTTTTTTAAATGAATTATATCAACTTTTTTTTTTTATATAATGGAATATATATAAATTTGAAATAATTACCCAATTTATAGAGCTCTTTATTGTCTTCCTCACCTTCAATTTTTGTTGTTTGTGGTGTTTGAAGAGGTTTTGGAGCATTCAGAGCAGTTGTTGGCTTGGTTGATGGACTGTCACCTGTAATAAGAATTGATGATAATATACTTGAGGTTTAGAACGTTATCACAATGCTTAAGGTCAAAGGAAGAATACTTGGGCTCGCAACGATTGAACACTGGACCCATTCTGGTGATTGTTTGATCGAATTCGATGTCAACAACTGAACTAACCTAGTAATTATTGATATCAATCATTATTTTTAGGTTTCCTAGGGATGATTCGATCATTTGCCAGTGTTGATAGTGATGGGACAAAGGAAAGTGAGAGGTTACAAGAGTTTAGGAAGAAATTGCGTGAAAAAACACCGATAGGTATTTGAAAAAAATAAATAAATGTGTTTTGATATTTCTGAGAATTGAAAAGAAGAGGGGAGAATTTTATTATGCTTTTCCAGGGAAATTGGAGGAATTGGAGGAGGGAAAACATCCTTATCAGGAAAAAGAACCACTAGAGCCTTATCCAAACAATACAAATCCACATACTGGAGAAGTTGGAGGTCCTCGGGGCCCGGAACCCACTCGCTATGGAGATTGGGAGCGGAAAGGACGAGTTTCTGATTTTTAGGTCATTCATCGAATTTTATAAAGATTAAGAAAATACTGATTATTCGATTATAAAGATTCTTCTTTTTTTTTTTTTTTTTTAAATGAGTAGAAAATAGAATGATAATACTCACGATTTTCCAATGTTTCTTTCTTCATTTGTCCCTGAAGAAACATTAAAATGTTTGCACGCAAATTAATATTTTTTACATCAATTCCAAAGAAAAATTATTTGAATTATTCTACAGGTAAAAAAGTCGAATATTTATGTTTTTTATAACGAATTAAAATTATTGTTCTGTTTCAATTTTACCAGGATTTAGCCTCGGAGATCAGAAAACAGCCCAGAATGAATCAGAGAGGATGAAGAAATTTCACGAGAAATTAAACTCAGAAATGCCTCGTAAGTAATTAAGTTTTGGATTGGTGATTGATCATTGAATCATCTCAGTGTTCATGAGGAAATGTTAAGGGATATTCCTATTAAAAATAATGATTTTCTTTACATTTTCCTCTGCAAAACACTTTTGAACCCTTCCACCACTCCACAATTGGATTATTAAAGAAAAAAAAAAAAAAAACTCTTGAAATAAAATCAAAATTTATACTTCTTCTTAGCTGATGATCTCCTCTTGATTGAAATTGACCCGAAAAGTGGTGAATACATACCTGAATGCGAGAAAAATCCAACAAAATGGGGAGATTGGCAGATCGCAGGTCGGGTTAGTGATTTTTAAAAAGCCTAGAACCCACTCTCGATACTTGTCAATGTTATTTTCATTTTTTTTTTCAAAGATATACGTTACTCCAAAAGTATAAAGAAAATTATAACAACCTCAGTTCATTTCTTTTTTAATTTACAAAATAATACCAATAATTTTTGTCAATTTTGTTACATTAGTATCAATACTGGTATTAGATCTCTTGTTATTTACTCGTGAAAACTAATAAATAACTCTGATGAAATTTATGAAAAAAAAAAAAAAATTAGATTCATCTTCAAAAATCCTCCAAAGTTAAACAGATCAAAATTTCACAACGACTGTGCAAATCCATAAGCAAAAAATTTAGAATAAGAAACATTGACAAAAATACCATTCCCTACGATGAGAGAAAGATGAAACGTCAGTCTTATTTGTAGCACTGTCCTAATTATATCATCAGTAACAATCGTCACTTTCTTTTTGTTTTTCGCTTCTCTCTTTTATTCAGGGTATCATAAAATATGAACGAATATAGATCTTAACGATTGATAAACTATAAAGTTTTATTGATGGCTAACACGTCCCGCATCATCATGTTTCTTAGTGTCCACAGGGCGTTAACGACATTACCATGATTTCCAACACCATTGCCAAGCCACTCGGCTGGTAATTTTGTTACATCAGGAATTTGTGTATTTTCTGGTGTTGCATTCATCTGCTTGTCCCAATTAGATATGTAACGATTCTCAACGTTCAATCCTTCAATATATCTATGAAAAATCAATTGAAATTATCAGTAATTCTACTTTGATTGGGTAAAAAAATTTGTTCTAATGAACTTTATAATTATTATTTACCTCAAATATGCATCAGAGTGGAGAACGCGACTTGGCCTTGGGGGTACAGCTACAAATAATGGATCTGGTTGCTTAACTGCTGGAATATTGCTTGGTGGTGGAGTTGGAGTTACTGGAGATCTCACTGGAATTAGAGAAATATTCTCTAAAAAAAGAGAATTAATCAGGAATAATGGATGAATTAAATTTAAAAATTAATTTGATTTTCTCGAAATTTCTAATTTTTTTTATTTTGTTGAAGAAAATTTAATAACTATAATAATTTTAATCAATTTTCATTTTACCTGATTCCATTGGTGGAAGTATCGTTGGTCCTTTAGATGCCATATAATTCCTGGGGGAAAAAAAGATGATATTAATAAATGTCATTGAAGAATTGCTAGAATAGGTAAACAATCAATACGTACTTGCTTCGCTCATTAGGAGGAATTATTCTTCCATTACCCTTGAGAATATGCACCTCCTTAACATGTCTAGCAAGTCTCTGTACACTTGGAAATGGTGGCACTGCTTTTTTAACTCTCCCACAGGCTCTCCATTGACACTGAAATTCAGCGTCAGGAGCAGCATTGATAAATGACGATTGCACATGTCCATTTTGTTCAGCAATACAGTGATCAATACAATCGGTCATATCTTCAAATTGCCAATCACAATTGTCCCAGCAGCACTCGTACACCTGATCAATTGGTATACCAGTGACAACACCAGGTGGTTTTCCTTCACCACCCTCATTCATCTTTACTGCTCTCTCCTCCCACGCCTGTTTCTCACCAGCTGGCAATTTTCTCCACTGAAAAGTACATTTTTTTTTTTTTTTTTTTTTTTTTTTGATGATTTAATTACATGATGACTGAATTTAATTCAGTTGATATAAGTGTTATGATGTAAATAAAATAAAACGCTAAAGTAAAATGAAAATAAATACCTCATTGCCAACAATTCTGCTAATCTCCCCGAAGGTCGAATCAGGATTATTTTGAGTAATTTGCGTTCGCATTTTACTCGAATACAAAATATATCCCGTAACTAATTTCTTACCCGTAGTTTTCTAAACAGAGAAGAAGATATATAATTTAAATATTCTTCACCACTTCAGTAAATCTCAAGAGAATAAAAAAAAAATTATTAATGACACATCAATCATTAATTGACTGGGTGCACATCTACGAATTAATTAATAACTCCTCTCATGATAATTTAATGATATATTGACACTTCGAATTATGTAAAAATGATAAATATGCTGGCATATTGTCTGGTAAACCCAATGAAAAACTAAAATGAAAAATTTTGTAAATAAAAAAATTTAATAAATTAAATTGAAAGTATAAATATGGATGATAAATAAATAAATGAGGAATTTTGGATTAAGCACGTCGTGCCTACCTTTTTAGTAGATACAGGCGTTTGAGTATTGGAGAGCACCGGTTGAGCTTCGGTGGAACCAACGGAGGGTGGCCCACCTGCATCCATGCTGTCCTCCCCTACGCCTAATCCCACTCCCATTCCTAGTACTTCGGCTTCCAGCTTCGGTAGCAATGGTGATGCTTCCTACACCATTCATTCATTTTTTTTTTTTTTTAATATTACGTATTGATTTTAATTTCCAATTCAATAAAAATTGTATAAAATTCATCGTGATGTTGATGATTTTCATTCAATTCAATTTCAATTGTCATTTTATAGATAATAATTTGATTAATTTGGCAAATAAACGCGAAAATTTGTTTCCCTCCTTTTTTTAAAAAAAGATAAACCCAACAGGTGCTCATGTGTATTCGAATTTCAATATTTTCTATCCTTTGTACGATTGGTTTGGTGATGGAGTGATAAAATGAGTCGATATGCCGACGATATCTAATTATTAAATTGTCTCGATATCATTTAAACCTAGACCAATTATGGAAATAACAATTTTAACCCACTCACTCTCAAAATATATATCCAATTACCAAAACCGACATGTCTCACTCAAATTCCTTCAACACTTCACCAACTCAACTGAGCCTCGGTCAAATATTATGATAAAAAATAATAGAGAATGTTAACGGGAGAATGAAAATAATGCCAAATGATAACCAAAAATTAAGTACAAATATGCCGGCATAAAATATTGATGCACAGGCCTCAGGCTGATGCAGCTGCACTAGCACAGTCAATCAATTAATAAAGTAATTAATCGGTAAATAAATAAAATACAATACCAGCTGCATGAGCTTGTGCACAGGCAATTGAACGTGCGTGATTAGTTGTCATTGATTCGAGAATTGAAAGAAAAAAAAATATTTGATGATGCAATATTAGATCTATGAATTACCATTTCAAACTGAGCTGTACTGGATACAATTGACTTGACTGGTGATTGTGCCTGTGCCACATCGCTCGATACCTACAACACACGCAACACATGCAACAGAAGCAATTACATCGTAAAATGTTAGCGGTGAAAGATGAAATGGACAAATAGAAATTCTTCATACTCGATCGATAATTACGTAATAGACAAAACTACCTGAGTTGTTTGCATGATTTCTGTTTGTTTATTTCTAATTTTTTTATTGACTTACCTTTGCCGGATTTATGGGTCTCCTGAAAAAGTAAATCTCATCCTCAATTACTGATGACGTGTGATTGTATTTTTTTAAACCGTCTTGATTCAATTTTCTCATCAAATTTTTACTCTCGTCGTAGGTTGATTCACAAATGAATACATCGTCCTCGGGAATCTCTGTTGGTCGACCTGTAAACAAAAATATAATCGATAATGTTTTATGGATTTCTATCGTTGTAAACACAAATAAAGCGTTATACGTAAATTTCCACATTCTATTTTTCTCGGAAAAAAATCCATTCAAGAAGTTTGGAAATTATTTCACAAATATTAAGGAAATTAGGGAACAAATCCCTATTATTTTCCTCAATATTTGTGAAATAAATTGCAAGTGAATTCTCATTTTCAATGAAAAAACATAAAATACTTACTGCAGATATACTCTCCATAATCCAATACAGCACATTTTCCAACAATCGCCACAATAGGATGGGTGCACTCATTAACTGACAAGAACAACTCCTGTTTATAAAACAATTTTGTCGGAGCATGAGGAATTTCAGGTGGTGTTAGGAGCCACGGCCCCTTGAAATATCCTTTTCCATCCTTGGTACTCCATAAAGCATCAATCTGTGCAATCTGCTGTTTACCACCTTCAGTTGCTACATAGACAAAATCTCCAGTCTTTACCGTACCTCCACAAGTATTAAACTGCTCATAATAAGTATTTTCACTATCTCCAGTCTCAAATAGCACAACATTTGGCCTTTCCTTCTCCATAATTCTCTCTCCCTCCTCCAGCTCAGCAATTTCCTCCTTATGCTTCTCCAGTCTTTCCTTGTAAACTGAAATAACACGTTTAGGATCCAAACTCTTGTCCCGAGGTACTAATCTAAAATTATCAGGATCAAAATTCCAAACTTTGATCTTCTTAAAACTTCTTGCTTTAGTGGAGTATCTGGACTCACAGACATAAACATCTTTCTCAAGAAATCCCTCAGGTTGCATTCTGAAATAATCCTTGACACTGAGGACACAGCACCTGCCAGCAATTTTGCTAAGTGGTACAGCAATATGAGCATCACTCTTGAACAACTCTTTATCAATAAATTTTCTCGATGCAACGTGATAAGTCTCACTTGGTCTGTAAAATAAATTTCCAAACAACATTTGCTGTCCTGCTGTATTGGTCCAGAGTCTTTCAATCAACACCACTGAGCACTCCATCCCTCTTTCAGTTGGTTCAATATAAGCAAAGTCACCAGCTCTATACGTCTCTTGATTAAAACTCATGGTGGCTCCATTTTCATTGACATTTACACTCGAGACTGGACTTGTTTCAGTTTCCTTTGGCTCATTACCATCACAGGACTCTTCCTCAAGAGGTAAGGATGATTCTTGCTGGAACTTTAGACGTTTCAAATCTGCTACTTGATTAGAAAGATCTAGGAGGGTATAATTGAGTGCTGGAGAGTGTAATAAGTCTCCATTTCGAGTTATCTCGTCCCTAGTTCTCAAGAAAAATGCCTGGAGTTCTAGTGAATCTTCAAATGGTTGAGAGTCTGTCCTAGAGAGACGACGTGCTCTTTCTAGACAAGAGAAAACATCCTCCTGAAATCTGTCCAGCCTCTTATACACCCCTTTATCTAATCTACGTTTAATCAGATCCAAAGATAAACCTCTGATTTTTTTACCATCGATTATGTCATGCTCTGGTAATTCTGCCATTGAATCAGAGTAGCAACGACCCTCTTCATCCTGATGATTATACAAAGCAGTAAATATTGTAGCTAATATCTCTTGGACAGCAGCTGGAACGTCTGGAACACTCTCTTCATCCTCACTAAGTTGTAATTTAGTTTGAAGCACCAAACGTTGCAGTATTAAGGCATCTTTGTAAATCTGAGAGTCAGGCTCATTGTACTTGCAGGCATTATCGAACATCAGAATAAAATCTGAGACTAATTCATCCAGACTCTCGTATCCATTAGTTTTCAGGGTAGCTGCAATTTTTTCCATATTCATGGGCTGTTTTATCACTTCGTAATAATCAGGATATTCATTTTTGTTGGGTAATTTCATGAATATCTGAGATAACTGACGGCCCTTTACATCGTGATACTCTTTTATCGTATCATACATTGTTCGAAGTTTCTGGAGATGAAGTGGAACAATTTTCTTTGGTCTACCAACATTTCTAGTTGGAGTTATGTTCATGGTTTTACGATTGTCTGGTAGTGGTCCTAATTCCCTTACTTTGTCCATCAAAACTCGTTCCAGGGTATTGGCATCTTCATAGATTAAGGAGCCCTCTTCATTGTATTGACGACAATTATTAAACATTAATTTGAAATCCTGAATGAGTTCATTCTCATTCTGATATTTTTCTGATTTTATATTTGCTTCAATCTGCAACATGTCGATGGGTTCTGATATTACTTGGTAGTAGTCTGGATAGATTTTCTTGGAGGGCTTCTCCATAAACATCAGCATGGGTTGTCTACCATCTTCACACTAAAAAATCATTAACAAAGAAAAAAAAATTGAATGAAAAAAAAAAGGAAAAAAAAATTAAATTGTGAGTAAATTGGGAATTGAGGATTTTCAACAGATTGAAATTATTTACCACGTATTCTATTACACATTTAACGAGAGCATGGAGACGCTTCTTCAACGGGATATTGTCCTTGTATTTGCCTCTGGTCAACATGTTGGAGGCACGTTTCAAGAGTTTAGGCTGAGAATTGGATTCTGATTCACAGTCAGAGTCTGAATCCTGATCAAATTCTAAAAGCTCTTGAACTTTTTCTTGCATTATTTTTTGGAGCTTTACAGCGCATTTGTACAAGCGAGAGGTGTGGACGTTGTACTTCTACAATTTAAAGAAATTATCAAGTTGTTAAAATTATTGATAAATTAATTTTTAAAAATTTGTCATTTAGGAGTAATTGTCAAGAGACAATTTGTGCCTGAAACTCTTCATTTTTGAAATTACCTTCGCATTTTCAAACATGATATTCATGTCCCCAGCAACTTCGCTCACAGTCCCATACTCCCCTTTCTTGATCTTGGATCTAATTTGCAGCAACGAAATTGGATTCTTGATCATTTTATAATAATCAGGATACATTCGTTTTGAGGGCAGCTTCCAGAAATACTCGCTCATTCTCACTCCCTGACTATTAGGGGCAGTCCTGATAGTCTGAAACAGCTGCCACTGTGCATTATCACTCTCCTCCACCTCAGCAGACTCGTCATCCTCATCATCACTCTCCTCGTCCTCATCAGGAAGTGCAGCAGTCTGAGCAATCAGAGATTGGGTGCCTCTGCTCCCCCTTTTGCTCCTCGTGGAAGGTGTCGTCAGTTTAGACAAAATACTAGATCCTGGATCTTGCTTTCTAGTAGCAGAAGTAATAATTTTCTTCAACAATTTAGCATCTTTGTAAATTTGTGATCCAGGCTCATTAAATTGACATGCATTCCTGCACATTAGCATTAAATCTCTCTCCATTTCACTCAGGCAACTGTACATCCCTTCCTGGATCTTCCTGGCGATAGTTTTCAGGTCTATTGGGGTCTCTATGACATCGTAGTACTCTGGATAAAGTTTTTTTGATGGTTTTAGCTGGAAAACAGTATGAAGAGGTCTGTTGTTGTCCATTGGGTCAGTTGCTGTCATCACTGCCATGAAGAGATCCTCATAAGGCTGGATAGAATCCTCATCAGGGTTTGTCGAGCTCTCTGACGTGTCCTCAGACTCATCCTGCTTCAATGCTACTTTACGTGAGAATCTTCCAACTTTTAGAATTATTTTTCCCTTTGGCTCAGTCTCTTCGTACTCATCCATTATTCGGCTCTTTGTGGAGAGGCAGAGTTCCCAGAGATCAGTGGCGTCTTTGTATTCAGGTGAGGTACGCATGTAAAAGGCCTTGGCATTGGTCACCATCAAATTCACATCAGCTGCGAGGTCCTCCATGTCTCGGTACTCATCGGTTTTCAACTTTTGCTGGACTTTGAGGAGATCCATAGGGTTGGAGACGACCTCGTAATAACCAGGTTCTTGGCGACGCTTTGGCACACGTATGAAGGCATCACAGAGCAGCGTTCCATCTTCCTTTTTTTGGTTGCGGATTATGTCGTAGAGTTGTTGGCACAAGTCACTCTGAGGGAGGGAAAATGATTGAGTAAAAATTGATCAAGGGTCTAGAGTAGGAGATGAGCCTTTTTAGGAAGAATCTTGAGATATCTATGTTTTAATTTCTCACAATAAATAGAATAGAATGTGGAATAATAATTATAACAATCCCCACTACGTTCTCCTCCTACCCCCCTCCTCCCCCACAAGCTCAGCACATTTTTTTGTTGTAGCCAGAAACATCAGCAATAAGAGATTGAAAGTAAAAACAACGAAAGAAAAAATGCTTACAGGGTCTAATTTTTTTCTCCTCTTTGCCGGTTCAGGTTGTATTTCTTCAGGATCGTCCTCCGTTCCTCGACTAGCCACTGAAGACGTTCTCCGTCGTTTATTCATTTTCTCTCACCTAGTCTCTGAAAGAAAAGCCTTGAATTAAGTTTCAAATCACGAAACAACTCTACTCTTTTCGATTTAATAAATAATCAATTCAAATGCAGACACTGTCCCTGGTGAGTCAACCGTCGTGGGGTAACAATAACCCTGTTATCTCCAACGGACAATTGTTCTTACAATTTTAAATTCTCAAAACTTTTAAAACTATTGAAAACCTTTTCCTGTCTCAGCTATTTGTTATTAATTAATGGTTAACCTTGATTAAGACTTGAATGTACGATGTATAATCGATTCGTAACAAAAATTTGCCGCCATGACGCACTAGCGAAATGTGCCGATGTTGAACCCCACTCCAGAGCAAAAATAATTCATTAAATTGGTGAGATATAAATGATAATTTATCAAGTTTTTCTGAAGTTTTTGTCTCACCTCGTTCAGCCAATTTCCGTGGAAATTCGTGGATAGATCCAGTTCATCGGAATTCTTAGAGGTTTTTTGATTTTTTTAAGGGTTTTGGCTCATGAATCCGAGGTGACACACAGAAATCAGCCAACGCCATAGCTTGACGATGCGGGCGTTTACAATCAACGACGGACTCGTTGTAATTTCCGTGGGGTGGGGAAATTTAAGGATGTTTACATGCAACCACAAGTATTTGAATTATTTGATGGAAACACGTGCGTAAAGTGTGGTGGTGGGAATGTTATTTTGAAAAATATATAAAAGATTAATTCATATTATTCAAGTTAGCGAGACGTGAATAATTATCAAATACGTAAACTTTTTAATTTGTTCAATTCTTGTGGGTAAAAATGCCTGTTTTACAGAGAGTTGTGTGAGTATTCATTGATTATAACCTCAAAATGAAATTACATTACGTCTGTTAAAATTTAGAAAATTTAAAATTAAAATAAAATAAATGGATTATTTAGTAAACCAACGACACATCAAGGAAAAAAAGCCCTTATTAAGAGAGAGCCAAAGTTGATTGAGGACCCAAAAGATGCATTATTCATTAAAGGTAGTACTGCCTCACAATATGCTCATGATGCCATGAAGGATCTTGTAAGTATATTTACATCGAGAGAACAATACATGTACTATCAAGCTATAATTTCAATTAATAATTCTTTTTTATTGCTTTCAGTACAATTTGAAAAAACCATTGGGTGCTTGTCTCCAACAGAGAAATCAGATTCTTCCCTTTGAAGATGTCACACCAATCGAAAAATTTTGTAAAAAAAATAATGCACCTCTATTTATGTTTGTTTCGAATAACAAAAAACGACCTCATAATCTTGTGATGGGAAGGACTTTTGAGCACACACTGTTGGATATGGTTGAGTTTGGAATTGAGAATTATAAAGCACTGAAGGATTTCAAAGTCGATAAAATTACAGCTGCATTGAAGCCACTGTTGATTTTCAATGGAGAATTGTTTGAGAATAATCACGAGTTTGTGAGGATCAAGAATCTGTTGGTGGATATGTTTCAGAGAGAGGTTGTGAATAATATCAGGCTCCAGGGACTGGAGCATGTACTCAGTTTTACAGCTGTGGACAACAGAATTTGCCTAAGGAGTTACAAGTATGTAATTCATTTTCTCATTCATTAATTTTTTTCATTCAATCAATTTTTCCATCAACAAAGTTATTAATTATCATTAATTACTTGTAGAGTACAACTGAAAAAATCAGGCACAAGAATTCCTAGGATTGAGCTTTGTGAAATTGGTCCCAGAATGGACCTAACAATCAGAAGAACCAAATTCGCCTCGGACGATCTCTTTAAGCAGGCTTGCAAGAAACCCAGGGCCCTAAAAATCAAGAAGAAGAAGAATATTTCTGTGGATAATCTGGGTTCAACATTGGGAAGGATCCATTTGGGTGTACAGGACATTAACAGCCTTCAAACTCGTAAGATGAAGGGTCTGAAGAAGACTCTAACAGAAAGAAAAGAGGAACGAAAGCGAAAGGCCTCTGTCGTTGAAGGAGAATCCCCCAAGAAATCAAAACTCCCTGAAGATACTGAGATGGCCACTGATGACTAACTTTCATTATGTAAAATATACATAAAAATAATTAAGTAATCGATTAAAATTTTTTTATTAATCAAACAAATCATCTTAATAACTATTCTATAAACGTCCATGTGGCGGAATTCTTATAATCCTGCAACAGAAATTATAAAATTAGGTTGAAAAAATTATTTTTCATCATGAAGAGTTGACAAGTGAAATGGTGATACTACAGTTAAATATTAAATCGTTGTCAATTAAATAATTATTCTTAAAATTGACAAATTACCTTGATTTTAACACCACAATTTGCCAAATTCTTTCTCACATCATCACAAGCATCCAGCAATTCCTTATCTTTAACACTTTCCCCCAGAGCCTTATTCCTAACAATTGTCCTGAACTTGACAAAGTCATCGATAACATCACAAAATTTTGCCTCATTCCCCACAGTCTGTACTCCCTCCTCGCTTTTAAAAACTCCAAAATTCTTCAGCACTCTCTCCACATAAACACCAGCAGCAGCAATGCAAGGAGCATCCCTCAATTCAGAGCACTCGCCCCCTTCAATCTGACTATTCAATGACTTGTTCACCACCCCAACAAGTTCACTGAGCTCATCAATCACCCTAGGAGTGCCAAAGTCATTCTCCAATGCTTCCTGAATATTTCTTTGAACCTCTCTCAACTTTTCATAAATATTGATAGAATCCACTTTCACAGCTGGAAATCTTCCAGCCACATAATTCTTGCAATCACTCTGGAAATACTCAAATTTCTTCAACAAAGCCACTGCCTTTCCCATTGTCTCCTTAGAAAATTCAATAGTCGATCGATAATGGGTGCAGAGACACAAAAATCTGAATTGATTAGCAGTGAATTCCTCCAACAATTCTCTAATCGTGATTGTATTTTGAAGGCTCTTAGACATTTTTGTATCTTCCAAGTGTAGAAGGCCTGAATGCAACCAATAGTTGACCCACTGTTCTGTCCCGTGGTGACAGCAGGACTGAGCTTCTTCGTTCTCATGATGAGGAAATATTAAGTCTAATCCTCCACTGTGAATATCTATGTTGTTTCCTAGGGTAATTGACGCCATTGCGCTGCATTCTATGTGCCAGCCAGGCCTCCCTGGACCCCAAGGACTCTCCCAAAAAGGCTCATTGGGTTTAGCAGCTTTCCAGAGGGCAAAATCCCAGGGCGAGCGTTTGGATGAGGGAGTAATGTTATCATCTGGCTTTCGAAGCTTACCATAGGTTGGATATTTTAAGGTGTTGAAGTAGATAGACTTGTCGTTGGATTTGTAAGCAAAGTCTTTGGTGATGAGGGTGGAGATGAAGTTTATTATCTCTGGAATGTATTCGGTGACTCGACAATAGAGATATGGGGGAAGAATATTGAGTTGATTCATTTCAGAGAGGAATTCTTGCTCGTAGTGTTTGGAGAGGTGATGCCAGGAGGAGAATTTTGAGGATCCCTTGGATCGCATGATTATCTTGTCATCAATGTCCGTGATACCCATAACGGGGATCACAGTAATTGAGAAGAAATTGGAGAGAATACGACGAATTATGTCGAAGCGAATGTAGGAACTGAAATTGATATATTTGGATTAATGAATGTATAATTTATCTTATTAATCAGTACAAAAAATCATGTATTTATTTTAATTACCAAGCATGTCCAATGTGTGCAGAATCATAAACAGTGGGACCACATAAATACCAAGTAGCAGTTTTATAATTCTTCAAAATAAGAGGAACTTTTTTCTTTTCAATTGGATTATAAACAGATATATCAGTTTCGTAACCCACTGGTTTCTTCCACACTGGCTCCAAATCTTGTCGCATCTTATGATGAAATAGTCGGCTCCATGTTCCCATTGGTTTAAAGTGTAATTTCATATTTACCAAGTTGCTCAACAATTAGAGAAATATAATTTTTGTAATTACATAGCTCTTTACGAATTATTAATTTCGAGAGGATTTTTGTTTATTGCATTGTTGTATAATAATTGTTATTGTCGCGATTTTAATTAAAGCACAGGACCGGTGAGAATCATCTGCTCCAAATTATTGTGAAGCTGTGTGTGTGTGTGTGTGTGTGTGTGGTGCTGCAAAGTTGTGTATGTTTATACAGAAGGGAAAATTCATTGATATTGTGCATATTAACAAATGATTCGAGGAAATTAATAGTTGTAAAGTTGTGAATTAACAAAGGTGAGTCAAATTACTTATTTTAAACTTATTTATTTACATTTTCTAATGAATTAGGGAAGAAATGATGGTTTTAACCTCAAAAAGAGGCAGAGGCTTAAGTCTGTTTCATCCTGAGGTCAGTTTTTGATATATATCTCAGGATCTAGGGGAGATAGAGACATTTTTATAAGGACCTTTTTTGGAGCTCTCATTGTACTCTACAAAAAAGGCCATAATGAAAATTTCGCTATCATTGAAAAATCAGCTGGAAGCTAAGTCAACTTACCTACAATGTATGTATTAGAATATGTGTTTGTTTCAATTCTAATATTGATTGTAGAACATTCGACAAGATGAAGATCAGTCAGGTATTATGCAGACAGCATCTGGGGAGGATGATCAGATTCAACTGGTTTGCTGCTACTAAAAAAACACCAGTTGCAACGCACGCAGAGTTTGTTCTCACTAAAATGGGAATTCCTGTTGTTGATCCATTAGACATTGTTAATCCCATCAAAAAAAAGGACGAGTGAGGAAATCAAGACTTTAAATATTCAATAATTTTTCATTAAATCAAATCGATTGGATTAATTCATTCATTTTTAAATTAATTTATTCAGTTTATCGCATTACTTCAAATACGCGTTGAACCAAGTAGCAATCCCCAAGGACGAGAATCATCTAGATTACAAAGTGAGACCATGTTTAAGAGTCATGGGAAATGATTTATTAGTTCAGGGGACTAAACAGGCACAGGGGCTGACGAAAACTCTGCTCATCAAAAATTCATTGCCAGAGAAAATTGAGAATTTAGTTGAAAATACTAGTAACGAAGTCGATGAGATTGTCCAAAGGTAGTTAGAACGTTTAAGAAAAATCATGATGGCTCATTTGGTAATAGATATCAGAGATAAAATTTTTAATGAAATTTCTAGGATCATTCGTACATCAAACATTTACGATGCACATCAAGAGAAACTACCAAAGAGGAAACATCCAGAACAACCTGCTTGGAATTTTCCAAGAGACTACGGTATAACTGACGTCAGAAAATCGTAAGGATAAGATTAAAATACCTTTCGACTTATTGTTAAAATATTTTTATATTGAAAAATTATTTCTTCTAGTCGGAATTTAACGGTAAAAATTCTCCAACTCTGTGAGTCTCTCTGTGGATTCAATGTAGCACAGCAGAGACAGATTATTCATAATGGATTGATGCAAGTCCCTTTAGGTAAGCTCTAACACTTTGAAAAATCTAATTTGAAAGAAAGATGCAACTCATTTCATAATTTCAGTCTCCAATTTCACTGTGAATTCTCCTTTCACCAAGGATTTTTGTGAATAACTCTTAAATTTTCTTTTCCAGTTAAAGAAGGAGATTTAGTGAAATTCTCAATGAAGATAGATTTACTGATGACATCAATGATTCCATTAAAACCAATGGGTTCACCTGCTGATGAAGCAGATAAAACTCTACCAGAACTCTATCCTCTTCTCTCAACAGCTGGTCTACGTCACCACCACTTTTATGATTTGAAATCGTTGTATCGTAAGTGAAGAAATCTTTTCATCAATTTTGAAGGAGAAATTTTAATAGAGAAGTTTGAGAACAGAAAAGTCTTCATGTTATCATTTAGCTGTAGCAGAAGATTCTCCATGGTCCACTCCCCATACAATTTTCGTCTACCACGACTGTGAGAGAGTTAAAAATCTGACTGAAATCCGCGTAAAACAGGATCAGCTCCTTGCAAGATCTCTGATTGAATCATTTACAACAGCTGCAGCTTATGCAAAGAAAAAATATGGAGACTCTGTCGAAGATTTACCGCAGCCATTGACTGTCCAATGTGTCCAAGCAGACGGTCAGAATTTCCATTTTTCAGTTTTTCAATTAAATACTCTCAATATCGAGGGTCACGAAGGAAGAAAAAATTACTGGTGGTCTTTACCACAAATCAGGCTCTTTGAGAAAGCTAATTATGAGAATGCAAGACCAGTATTTGAGGGGTACAATCCTGAAGTATTTAAGAGAATATTAGCATTTTATAGAAATGTTTAAATAATGGTAATACACTTTTTACATAAAAAATTATTGAATTGAAACTGAATTTTATCAAGAAACCCAATTTTTTAAACTTTTTTATTGATTTGTGTGGATTTATCATACCGTTCTTATAATATAATTTCTCATTGATATTTACAAAATGAAAGGAATTTCAACACTTTACTATTCCATTTAAGTAGTTTTCATTATCGTTATAAATTGATTATAGAAGGAATTGTTTATTTTCTAGAAAAAAATTTCAAATAAACAGTCAAAGCGAGGATCGCAACTTCAAGAATTATTATTAGGATAAGAGCAATTTTGTTGGTAATTACTCCTCTGGTGATGAGCCTCATGACCTTTCGAGAGCTGTTGAGCTCCTGATCAGTGTCGGAAAGTCTCCTCTTGGCTCGAATAAGTGTTTCTCTCTGTTCTCCCAATTCATTGATAACTTCTCTGCCAATTTGTTCAATCTCAGCTGCCACCACTTGAGACCGTGCAACAGATTGTGCTGCTCTGTCTAATGAAGCTCGACCATCCAGGAGCGTTTGACGCTGCTCTGCTTCCCAATTAATTCCGTAATTCATTTCAGTTTCCTTTGTCTTGAAATTAAAAATTGGAGTGAAAAATGCGTGAGTATTATTATCGCAATTAATTCTTTTTCGTCGAGTATTAATCGTTTTTATCAATCACAGCCAGAAAATTTCCGTTGATTAAATCCTGATTATAAAGCAAATGTTATTGTTTATTCATTATCAATTCCAAAAAGTATACAAGACGCACTTTAGCTCCAATAACCATATCTGAATGACGAAAAATCGTGAAAAATCCCAATCAACTGTAAAATCATAATTTTATTTTCCTTTAAAACATTAAATCTACAAGAAATTTATTGTTTAATTAAAGTCTTACAGTTTTTGAGCACTAACTTATGACAATCAGCTGTTTTTTTAGGCACTTATTAACGCATGCGCGATGGACCAATCTGACCAAATCATCTGGCGCATGAAATAAAGAGAGCAACTGCACTCCACCCGGCGATCTCAATTGTTTACGCAGTTGTTTCGTCACAGAACAACGATTTAATAACAATTACAACGACAGTTATCAAATTTCGAAGGATAAATGAAAGAATTACTTGGAAATTCAAAGAATATATCAGGATTTTTTCGGAGTGAATTCAGAGAATTGTTGGAGGGGTCGTTGGACCGCTGAGAGATCGAAAGATCGTCTGAGATAAATCCAAAATAGGAAAAGTGTATGGGAACGTGTGGGTGTATATTATACGAACATGCCGTGGAGCCGTCCTAGACAGCTGCGATAAGAATAACACGTATGCATTTCTAGAATTTAGCTAGCAGTTGTTCCTGCTGTTAGCCATGTGAGTAAACTAATTGATTCAAATAATTCATTGTTGTACACTTGCACTTTTTATATTTTAAAGAAGGATTTGTCCTTGTGGTGATGAATAATCAATAGTTTCTGACAATTTTCCAGGATTATTAGAGGAGTTATTATTTTATTAATTACCTCTCAGTCTCTTGGGGAGGATTATTATGAACTATTGGGATTGAAAAGAAATGCTGATCAGAAGACGATTCGACAAGCTTTCAAAAAAGCTGCTGTTACCCATCATCCTGATAAAAATAAGGTAAGTGATATCAATTTGAAAATTATTACCTTGTAAATAGGTTTTAAAAATTTTTCACCACTGATTAACTATTTTTTGTGTATTGATTAGGATCCAGAGGCACATATAAAATTTATAAAATACACGAAAGCCTACGAAGTCCTGAAAGACCCAGATTTGCGTAAAAAATATGATCTATACGGAGAAGAGGGCCTCAATGGTCAGAATACTGAACAAAAGTATCACTCCTGGTCCTATTATCAAGACAACTTTGGCATCTACGATGACGATCCCCAAGTCGTCACATTAAATAAAAATGACTATCACGATAACGTCATAAACTCTGAGAAAATATGGATGATTAACTTTTACTCTCCAATGTGCAGCCACTGCAGAACTCTTGCTCCTGTTTGGAAAAAAATTGCAAAGGATTTTGAAGGAGTAATTAGAGTGGGAGCTGTAAATTGTGAAGATGATTGGTCCCTCTGTCGTGAACTGGGTATCCAGGCCTACCCAACTCTCTTATTTTATCCCAAAAACTCTCAGCGTGGAATCAGATTTACCTCGAGGAAGAACTACGATGAAATATCAAAATTCATCATGACTGGACTCGACGTAAACCTCGAAACTTTATCTCAATCGAGTTTTGATCGTTTGATGACGAATCCCGGGTCTAGAGAAAAGTCCTGGTTGATATTCACGTGTGGAGAGCATCGAGAATGCTTCGAGGAAGAAGATGAATTGAAGATTTCTGCAATTTTTGAAAATATTTTGACTGTTGGAGTCTTCAATTGTGAATATAATAATAATAATAATAATAATCCTTGTGAAGATGTTTTAGGGAGCTCTACATCAGCTGTATTCCTTCCTGGTGGGATTCATGATTCAAAACCGCCGGTTTTATTCAACGAGCTCGGTAATATTGATGCTTTGGTGCATCAGGTGCTTGAACAATTGCCAGAACCTCAGGAAATCACTACCGAAGACTTTGAGATGATTAAGGAGGGCTTGAAAAGGGACTCGGAGGGTTGGCTGCTATGTTTCTACATAGGTCACGCAACAGAGTTGGACCTCCTCCTGAAACGCCTACCCGGTATTATCCAGGACGTGAATCTGGGCAAGATAAACTGCGGTCGTCATCCGTCCCTCTGTTCTACGCTCTCGATAAATCATTATCCCATGTGGGGAGTCTTGAAACCATCTGGCGCCTTCGAGCTGAACCATGGAAAGGATAAAATAAATGACATAGCTAAATTCGCTGAAAACAGTATAAAAGCTCAGAACGTCTGGGCCCTATCGTCCTCCAAAATCCTCTCAATTCTCCAACGAAAAACCGATTCAGAAGTCTGGTTTCTCGACTGGTATGCACCTTGGTGTCCCCCCTGTATGCAATTTCTACCAGAACTTCGAAAAGCTTCCCTCCACTTTAAACAATCAACAGTCCACTTTGGTACAGTAGACTGTACAGTTCATTCATCCATCTGCCGTCAATACAACATCAGATCTTATCCAACAGCGATGCTCATCAACGGTTCCTCCACCTCTCAATTTACCCTTCAAAAAACAGCGAAAAATATAATCGAGTTCATTAAAGAGTCAATAGACCCAACAGTAATAAAATTGACCTCCAACACATTTCACGAGACTTTGGGAAGGAAGAGAAGTGGGAGTTTGTGGGTGGTAGATTATTTTGCACCTTGGTGTGGTCCCTGTCAACAATTAGCACCAGAGTGGACTTCAGTTGCTAAAGTTCTTCATCTTTTACCAAATGTGAAAATAGCAAGTGTTGACTGTGAGGCGAATGTAGATCTCTGTCGATCCCAGGGGGTGCGCAGTTACCCCACAATTAGATTATATCCCCTTGGAAGTGAGGGACTCAATCAAGTTGCGATGTACAATGGGAATAGAGATGCAACATCATTGATGAGATGGATAGTTCAATTTTTACAGATTAAACTCAAGGAGTTTACTGATCGTGATTTAGAGCGAAAGGTGATTAATAATAATAAAAAGGAGATCTGGGTAATTGATTATTATGCTCCGTGGTGTGGCCATTGTCAAGTAATCGAGCCCCATTTCGTTATTGCTGCGGAGATGCTTGAGGGAAAGGCGAGATTTGGCAGGTTAAATTGCGATGAGTATAGATCTCTTTGTGGACGTGCAGGTATTAATGCTTATCCGACGATTATTATTTATAGGAATATTGATAAGAAGTTGAATGGGGGAATCAGGGTGGAGGGCACAACTGCTGAGACAATTAGAGATGAGGTGTTGGCGGTGGTGAAACAGTCACTGGGAAAACATGATGAATTGTGAGAGAAATTTATAGGGCTTTATTCTTAGACAGAATTTCCTATTAATTTTGATAATTCAGTATTTGTAAATATGGAGTGATGATTCTCAATAATAAGTGATGTAATAACAAAACCCAGTCAAAAGCCGGAATTTCAATACAAAATAAATGTCTTTTTATATTCTCATCCTCTATGTAATTCTTCCATTCCTTTTTTGGAAACTGTTTTTTCCTCTCTATTTCCAAAAGAATGAAAATCAGTTCATCATTTGTTCAATTTTTTTAGGGATAGCACGTCGTGAAGTTGTCTCATATCGAAATATCTCGAAAGTTGTCACGCGGTTTCCTCATTCGTCAAAAGAGACCGCGCCCGGTTCAAAATCGTCAAGGCGCGCGAAAGGGCGCCCTCAATTGTCTCGTGAAAATAAGTACTCAAGAAACAAGTGATGGTTTTGCTCTGATACATAAGACATTTATTATATCCAAGTAAGATAAAATGGGAATACATGATTATTCAATAATGAGTCATAGATATCGTCACCAATATAGAAAAATTCTTAATTTACCATTTTGTAAGTGACATTTCGGTTGCCATTGCCATCAGGATATTCGACCAGAACATTATGAAAAACCCTCCGCTTCCTCCATGTATTTTCCATAATCAATTGTGTGAATTCTGAAAGCCAAAAATCCACCATATCCCGGTGAAGATTTATGAAAAAGCCCTACACCCGTCAAAGGTGCTGAAGGCTTAGTCTCAACAGCCTGAGCATCCAGAAGAGGCAAAGTTGTTTGGGCAGCATCTTGGTCAAAATTGGACTTTCCAAATGTTATGTAACCATTGACTGTATCATCGGGTATATTATGAACTCGTCGTTCCTTCAGCGGACTTTTAGCATCATCCTTATTTATTTTGTACCTGAAAACAGCAAATTTCAATCAATTTCCACTATAAAGATGGCATAAAAAATTACGAGTATTTTAATCATTACTCATTGCATGAAGAAGATCCTCTTATTTCAGAATTATTGTTGTATAACAATTGACCAGAAGTGAAATTAAATTTCATGTATTCGAGTTTCAGAGTGATATGTCGTTTCTTATAATACTCCGTATCGTCACACACGTCAGTGAGATCAAATTTCACACCTGAAACACCAAGATGAAGAAATGTGAGATTCACCCCATTGAATAGGATAGATCACGAAACGTATTGGTGTGAGAGGAGTGGGGGTCCAATGCCAATTTGCACAATTTTATCAATTATATGGAATGGAAATACCAGTAACGAGGGAATCGTTTCCATTGACGATATCACCAAGGTCAATGTAATTGTATAACTGTCCAATGACAACATAATCTTGCAATTCTGTGTAATTGCTGGAGGTCTGAGTACGGACAGCCCGATAAGTCGAGTATGATATATCACAATTCATCCATTCTTCGGAATCCTTATCAATTTCACCACCAGGAAGTAATATTCCTTGTTTTATTTGAATGCAAATTATTGTATGATCTCTGGAAAATCGGAGTCCGGTAACAACCCTAAAAGTATTATTTCAAAAGAATTTAATCCATGATCATTGTTTGATTCATTGTCTTTTTAAAAGGGTATATCTTACTTATTTTCATCAGTATTGCTTCTTGATATTCGTAAACTGAATGCTTGAACCCCTTCAATTGCGGCTTGAAAATCAGCACCTTCGCATGTACAGACGCAAGTATCACATACAGTGAATCTGAAAGTAAAATAAAATCACTGAAAATTCACAAATTAAATATTCAATGCAGATATCAATTTTACAATGTCCAATAGCTTCTCGGTAGATTGAATAAGCGACCCCGACAGCTGTTTAGATCACCATAGGTGTACCCATTGTATGATTGAAACCAATCGAGTACTCTAGAATCTCCCTCCGGCTGCGGAATAACAAATTTGTGTATTGATATTGATAGTCAATAATCTTTCATCACGCCCAGCAAACTCTTAATTAATGATATTGAATGAGCTCACCGCTACACACAATTTGTGAATTTTTCGTTTGTAACATTGGTAAAGGCGACGACACGTAAATGGGCGATTATAATCTGTATAGTTATGCAAATAGATTTGATGACATTTTCCGTAACATGAGTTCTTATGTATCAGGTCATAATCTCGTACAGCTATAGTTTTATATAATTTCTCCATTTCAATGAAAGTATCGCCTGAAAATTCATTAATATTTTACTTGCTTAAATCGAGAGCGCCTCTGATGAGAATTTTTTTTACATGAATTAATTACCTCTGATGAGATCAGCAGGATCACATGGACGTGAAATTAGTGATGTATTTTCGATGGAATTCTTGAATTTATGAAAATAATTCTTCAACCTTTCGTGACGATCCTGCAGAATTCTCTTCATTTCAAATTCAACGCTCACTAGAAGAATATAAATGCTATATGTATTTGTATAGTCTTGATTCATAGAAAGTAATAACCAGAGATCAATTGAAAATTCAAATAATTTAACTGAAATTCGTACCATTATGCAAACTGTGTTGTAAATAGTAACCAAAAGTTTCTCCAACTTGTCCCATCATTTCCATAGTAATAAAAGCCTTGTACAAATTGTACAAATATTGATTTGATGATTGACTACGACACGTAGTATTGTCCTTTGCATCAATATACATTGAATTAATAAAAACAGCTGAGTTATTATTACATATTTATACTCTACCTTCATATGATCCTTCAGAATATTCAAGAAGCTGTCTTTGAAATTCAGTTGATTTGTTGGAACAATGTAATGATACAAATTCAAAAGACTATCGCGTAAATTACCGGAATGCCATCCAGTAAACATGATTGCCGCATTTTCCAGCTCCACTGTATTATGACGAGACAAGTCAATAGAGTACATCAACGCAAGATTGTAAAAGTGATTTATTTTGTTGAATGCATGATTTATGTCTCGTTGTATGCTATCAATTTCAATTTGTAATGGAATCTGAGTAATGGCGCTTTGTATTGCATCCAAACGCATCATTATCCAATTTAATTTCAATGAAATATTCGTCAACTGGGCATCGATTTTATCAATCTTAGCTGAATCCTGCGTGATCCATTTGAGGATTTTCATATATATGTTAGATGTTAAATTCATCATTTGTTGCGGTAGCTCCATTATTTTTTGATACATACGAAAAATCTCATCAGCACCTTGTTTCAAGTTTTTAAGGCTGGTGAACAAAGATTGTTCTGAGACTGTTTCTGTTAGGTTTGTCTGACTTTTCACATGATAGACATTCATTACCAGTAATAACAGCAAAGTAATCATTGTTTTTATCATCATTTTGATATTCAGGAATGAAGAGTATCCAATACAAATTTCTCTTCCTTTCCAATCGATTTTCAAGCTTCGGCTGAATTTCTGTGTCACTAGATAAAACCAGAATTCGAAATACAAACACTTTTTCAATAACCAAATTTGTATCTTACTATTTGTAAGCAATACACAAATCTACTCACCTGCAAGACGCACGAGAATAACCGCCCAGTAGAGTGGGACTCCCTTTTTTACAAATCGTCGAGACCAATCGAATTTTTCCCCACCACTCAACGATTTTACCACCATCTTTTAAAATGTAAATTACGAGTAACTAAGGCGTGATTCTCCCTCACTAAGGTATATTTTACCATCGCCATGTGGTATTTTACTTCAACTCAAGGTTTGAATTACCACTTTGATGGGTTGAATTACTCTCTAGGGAGGTTAATTTACTACATATTTAGTGTCAAAATAGGTCGATTTCGGAGGCACTCGAGTCAAAATGGGGCACCTTTCTGTCAATTCTCCTTGGGCTAGGACTTGATATTGTCAGGTTACACTTCTGGGGAAAATTTAAGTTCGATATGTCCATTATTTCCCGAGATACAGACAATCAATTTTTTTTTTTGTTTGAAGACTAAAGATTGCTGTTGAGTACAAAATTTCAGAACAGGATAAATTACAGATCTATCTAGAAGCTCACTAATGATAGAATTGGTAAAAAAAGAAAGAGAAACCGAATATTGCATAACAATAATCCCATAAAATTTTCCATCTCTGATTCTCATCCTTTGTCATTTTTTCATCTCATTTTATCGAAAAACAAAGATAAAAATCGAATTCACAGGAATTCATTATTTAGGAAAAGGCATCGATTTTTAAGTTTTCCGGTGCCATAAAAAAAATTCAATTTTTTTTGGCTCTGTTGACTTTCTCAGCTATTTTCAAATTTCTTGCTACCAAAATGCGACAACAGCCATGAAAGATACGCGCATTTCTCATAATTTTCTCCAAAAAATTCCATCGCGACGATAGACCATCAGATAGTGTCAAAAATTGTCAGAAACCTATGAATTCATTTACCTGTTTCTCATGTGTCTAAAACCAAGTAATTTACCTTATGTAATTTGCTTGCCCAACCCTGATCGTCACGATGGAATTTTTCGGAGAAAATTCATGAATTTTCGAAAACTTTCAACAGTTGTCTCCATTTCGATAATTATTGACAGTCACTTATGATTTTTTCAATAATTCTATCATTTAGACTCGTGTTGAAAATATCTTGAACAGCTTGGAAAACCACCAAATTCTTGATGACTTTTTAACGAGCAAATTCTAAAAATATCTACATCGTAATGATTTTTTAACCGTTTTGTTATTCGTTTTGATGATAAAGAAAATTCATTAGAATGGAATTCGACCTAAAAAAACAACTCTGCCTAAGTACGTCGAATTCCAATCTAACAAATCATCATTTTTATCAATGATAGATTTTCTCCGGTGAATAAATAGAATGAGAATAAAATCGAATGAAAATTGTTGAAAAGCAATGTATGATGCGGCTATTCTGGTAAAAAATTGCAATGTTATTTTGATGAGTGATTGATTCGTTTTGCTGGGTTAATCACTAATGAGAATAATTTCAATCATACACGATTTGACTCAAAATATTTATCCCACGACATGTCTGGCCTTTATATCGAAGAAAAAATAGACCACGCACCGATGTATTGAAATGCGCTGTATTTTTATTATTTTTTTCTGGGGCTTTTTTTTCTACATCCTTACCGGATGAAAAAAAAAAAAAATATTGTTGTATTGCCGAAATTTCAATTGAAAGTTATGTTCAGAATTTTTTTGAAAAATATGTTTCTATGGAAAAAAATGAGCATGCGCTTTTTGTGTATTTTAACGTCCTTAAATCAATAAGATTTTCCTCATATGATTGAAAAAAAAGAATAACTCGGCCTTCATAGCTGGCACTTTCGTTTAATTCAAATATCTGACCCTTATGCTTAATCTTATGCCATCTGCCTCATGTGATTCCATCCCCAGAGGATTTTTCTTATACAATTGTTTTAATAGCAAACTGAGTACCGCCAATCGCGTTTTCTAATGTTTATGGCAATTTCTGACATTTTGAACGTTTTAAACGTAAATTACCGGTATTTGACCATGTCACGTCGGAAACTTCCATCTGTGAGTGATGCCCAACCCTGCCTTTTCCTCATTTGTCAAAAGAGACCGGGCCAGGTTCAAAATCGTCAAGGCGCGCGAAAGCGTGCCCTCAATCGGCTCGTGAAAATAAGTACTCAAGAAACAAGTGATCCTTTCGGTCTGATACATGAGACATTTATTATATCCAAGTAAGATAAAATGGGAATACATGATTATTCAATAATGAGTCATAGTTATCGTCACCAATATAGAAAAATTCTTAATTTACCATTTTGTAAGTGACATTTCGGTTGCCATTGCCATCAGGATATTCGACCAGAACATTATTAAAACCCTCCGCTTCCTCCATGTATTTTCCATAATCAATTGTGTAAATTCTGAAAGCCAGAAATCCACCATATCCCGGTGAAGATTTATGAAAAAGCCCTACACCCGTCAAAGGTGCTGAAGCCTCGACAGCCTGGGCATCCAGAAGAGGCAAAGTGGTTTGACCAGCATCTTGCTCGAAATTGGACTTTCCAAATGTTATGTAACCATTGACTGTATCATCGGGTATATTATGAACTCGTTCCTTCAGTGGACTCTTAGCAAAATCCTCATTTATTTTGTGCCTGAAAACAGCAAATTTCAATCAATTTCCACTATAAAGATGGCATAAAAAATTACGAGTATTTTAATCATTACTCATTGCATGAAGAAGATCCTCTTATTTCAGAATTATTGTTGTATAACAATTGACCAGAAGTGAAATTAAATTTCATGTATTCGAGTTTCAGAGTGATATGTCGTTTCTTATAATACTCCGTATCGTCACACACGTCAGTGAGATCAAATTTCACACCTGAAATACCAAGATGAAGAAATGTGAGATTCACCCCATTGAATAGGATAGATCACGAAACGTATTGGTGTGAGAGGAGTGGGGGTCCAATGCCAATTTGCACAATTTTATCAATTATATGGAATGGAAATACCAGTAACGAGGGAATCGTTTCCATTGACGATATCACCAAGGTCAATGTAATTGTATAACTGTCCAATGACAACATAATCTTGCAATTCTGTGTAATTGCTGGAGGTCTGATTACGGACAGCCCGATAAGTCGAGTATGATATATCACAATTCATCCATTCTTCGGAATCCTTATCAATTTCACCACCAGGAAGTAATATTCCTTGTTTTATTTGAATGCAAATTATTGTATGATCTCTGGAAAATCGGAGTCCGGTAACAACCCTAAAAGTATTATTTCAAAAGAATTTAATCCATGATCATTGTTTGATTCATTGTCTTTTTAAAAGGGTATATCTTACTTATTTTCATCAGTATTGCTTCTTGATATTCGTAAACTGAATGCTTGAACCCCTTCAATTGCGGCTTGAAAATCAGCACCTTCGCATGTACAGACGCAAGTATCACATACAGTGAAACTGAAAGTAAAATGAAATCACTGAAAATTCACAAATTAAATATTCAATGCAGATATCAATTTTACAATGTCCAATAGCTTTGCGGTAGATAGAATAAGCGACCCCGACAGCTGTTTAGATCACCATAGGTGTACCCACTGTATGATTGAAACCAATCGAGTACTCTAGAATCTCCCTCCGGCTGCGGAATAACAAATTTGTGTATTGATATTGATAGTCAATAATCTTTCATCACGCCCAGCAAACTCTTAATTAATGATATTGAGTGAGCTCACCGCTACACACAATTTGTGAATTTCCAGTTTGTAACATTGGTAAAGGAAACGACACGTAAATGGGCGATTATAATCTGTATAGTTATGCAAATAGATTTGATGACATTTTCCGTAACATGAGTTCTCATATATCAGGTCATAATCTCGTACAGCTATAATTTTATATAATTTCTCCATTTCAATGAAAGTATCGCCTGAAAATTCATTAATATTTTACTTGCTTAAATCGAGAGCGCCTCTGATGAGAAATTTTTTTACATGAATTAATTACCTCTGATGAGATCAGCAGGATCACATGGACGTGAAATTAGTGATGTATTTTCGATGGAATTCTTGAATTTACGAAAATAATTCTTCAACCTTTCTTGACGATCCTGCAGAGCTCTCTTCAGTTCAAATTCAACGCTCACTAGAAGAATATAAATGCTATATGTATTTGTATAGTCTTGATTCATAGAAAGTAATAACCAGAGATCAATTGAAAATTCAAATAATTTAACTGAAATTCGTACCATTATGCAAACTGTGTTGTAAATAGTAACCAAAAGTTTCTCCAACTTGTCCCATCATTTCCATAGTAATAACAGCCTTGTACAAATTGTACAAATATTGATTTGATGATTGACTACCACACGTAGTATTGTCCTTTGCCTTAATATACATTGAATTAATAAAAACAGCTGAGTTATTATTACATATTTATACTCTACCTTCATATGATCCTTCAGAATATTCAAAAAGCTGTCTTTGAAATTCAGTTGATTTGTTGGAACAATGTAATGATACAAATTCAAAAGACTATCGCGTAAATTACCGGAATGCCATCCAGTAAACATAATTGCCGCATTTTCCAGCTCCACTGTATTATGGCGAGACAAGTCAATAGAGTACATCAACGCAAGATTGTAAAAGTGATTTATTTTGTTGAATGCATGATTTAGGTCTCGTTGTATGCTATCAATTTCAATTTGTAATGGAATCTGAGTAATGGCGCTTTGTATTGCATCCAAACGCATCATTATCCAATTTAATTTCAATGAAATATTCGTCAACTGGGCATCGATTTTATCAATCTTAGCTGAATCCTGCGTGATCCATTTGAGGATTTTCATATACATGTTAGATGTTAAATTCATCATTTGTTGCGGTAGCTCCATTATTTTTTGAGACATACGAAAAATCTCATCAGCACCTTGTTTCAAGTTTTTAAGGCTGGTGAACAAAGATTGTTCTGAGACTGTTTCTGATAGGTCTGTCTGACTTTTAACATGATAGACATCCATTGCCACTAATAACAGCACAATAATCACTGGTTTTATTATCATTTTGAGAGTAATCCAATGCAAATTTCTCTTCCCTTCTAATCGATTTTCAAGTTGTAAAGGAATAAAATTTATTATAGATCGATAAAGAAGGAATTTTCATATCCCATATGATTCAATCAGACGGCACCTCAGGGGTGAGAGGAGTCGCTATGAGAGCCTGTACTCGCCCTCTTGCCCGGTGACCGTCGTGCTGAACGCACATGTTTCTCTCTAGTCTCCAGTGAAATTCATTTTTCATTTATTCATTTCTGTTATTTATGTCTTTTGTGGGTACCCAAATATTTATTCAATTTAAATTACTTGGTCACTGGAGCAAAGCATCGCCTTTCGAATTCATAAAAAAGAAAATCGAGATAAGTACTTTTTATTTATTTGAATTATTTCTTGTTTGACACAAAAAAAATCTAGCCATTCCCATACTCTATCTCGTCTGGTCAATAAAATTAGTGAATACGCGGTAAACATCTTATTTTCAATATCTCATTCATTCTAAATGACAAAAATTAGTTAAGTAATATTCTAATGACCTTGAAAAGAATAATAGTTTAAGTTAATACCGATTAATTTATTTTACGAACGTCTTTTGAGCAATTTATTTAATATATGAACTGATGATACTAATAAATAAGAGATATATCTTGAAACGTTGAGGATAAATGGCCATAAAAACAAATGAATTATTTTTGAAACGATAAATGATTATTTTTCTAATTTAAAGTGTAAGCATTATTGAGATTATATTGAGACGATTGACTAAAATCCTGGAGGATATTTTTGTATTAGCGATAAACATATACTGAATTATTTGAACGAAAATTACCTGACCTGAGAAATAATCAATTTTGGAAATAAAAGAAAATGAGAAAAGATGTCGGTTCGTGAATTCATGTCCCTGGTGAATATATTCTCTTGTATGTTTCTCATATATTTCATTTTGCAACTTTTGGATAAAATACAATTTAACTTTAATATAATATTCAAGATTCACGTGATGACTTTTCAATGAAATGTTGGGTATTCTCTATGGAGAATTTCTGACCATTGTTTTTATTGTACTAATTTGCAAATCGATAATAATCAATATTGAAATTGACGAACATTCAATTTATAAAGGAATTATTCTGATGCTACTGATGGTAATTATGATCAAATTTTTACAAATTCTATTTCATATTTCTGGATTTATTTTGGTATAAAAACTGTTTCTCGAATAAAAGTTCTCGAGAATATTCTAGAAATAAAAATATCATTACAAAGTTTTGTCTGAATTTCCGCGTCACTAATAGGTGAAACCAGAATTCGAAATACAAATATTTCTTCAATTACAAATTTTTTATCTTGCTAATTGTAAGCAATACATAAATCTACTCATCCACAAGACGCACAAGAATGACCGCCAGTAGAGTAGAACCCCCCGTTTTCTTAGCTCAACGGGACCAAGTGAACTTTTCCCCTCAACCCCACCACTTGACGACCAGATAGGGTTATAGGGATAGCTTGTGTTAAATGCGCAGTGAGTTGGTGGGGACGAAAGAGATGAGGAGAAGTCGAGAAAAGTAAAGAGCGGTCTTCTTGTTTAATATAACACTTGGTATTTCCCAAGGACTTGACTTCTAACAATTAATCGCCTATTGTCAGATTGAAAAATACAGACCCCATGAGTTCCAATACTGGCAGCTACCCATGTGTTTACTCCATTGACTGCTCAAAGTCGTAAAACATCTCTGTGTGATGATAAACCGTGGAGAATCGTTTCGGCAGTCAATGGGTTGATAATAACACAAAGCATTCACTTCATTCTTCTCATGATTATTCAATGGGTCTTACATATATTTCTAACAAAAGAAAATGTTATGTTAGAGGACAGTGGTGAAGTCACGAACTCCCTGGTATACTAGAGGTCTGTATCTTATTGCAATTCAATAGTAATTGCTCGAGTTTTATCATTTGAAAGACTAGTTTCACTGGTCAATTTCTGGTCTCATCGATAAACATATACCAAATCACTAGGGATGTGAGTAACAAAAATGACCAGTCAAATGATGGTCAATTACCGCGGTCATTATTGGTAATTACCATGTTTAGAAATCTGACGATTCGGTCAAAGATTCGAATAGCTGAGAAATTTAATTACGTTTTCACATAATTTTTCTAGTAACTATTAAGACCACCAGTATTTTCATACTTTTATAATCACTATTGGGTGAATAAACATATTTTTTTAAGAAAAAAAAGTGTTGAGCAAACTGGTCAAAGATTATCACTTCAATTGAAGGGAGTTTAGAAGTTATTTTTATACTAGCAATGTGGATCGAGATACGTTTTTTCGACGCACATTATTGGTCACTCATTCGACCCAAGTCTCCTCTAGAAGTGAGAAAGTTATCATTATTTCATCATGCCTGGTTGAATTGTAAACAATCCAGGCTTTATTCGACATAATTTTTGACTACTGATTAATCTTATCGGAGTATCTCATGATTTCAGACCCATCATTTTCTATGGTGATCTCAGTTATACGCCCATTAATTATTCATACTTATAACATATTGGAAATCCTTTTTAGGGAATTTTTCTCAGGTATGTACCAAACAACAAATTAGAGACATGAATACGTGAATAACACACCTTGCATGAATTGAGTACATAAGATTAGTAACTTTCTGGTATTTTCCGAAGGACTCAGTTCTTTTAATTGTAAAGAATTTTATCCACGATGAAATCATTATTTTTATCGTTTTACAATTTAAATCAATTGGAAACATTAATAGATATTTTCAGTAACAGAGTGATTTTTTATAATTCCTCTAAAAGTCTAGTATTATCCAACTATAATATGTGAATTCATAATAATTGTTCAGCTACAGACTCGAATAATAAGTGGAAAGTAACACTCAGGAAAATTGAATTGGTGTTGTTATCTATTTCTCCAATATCCCTTGAAGTTTTATAAAAAATAATTATCATTTTTCGTTTGCTAAGGAGAGTAATAATATCGTTTCCGTAGTATGATGAATCATTGAACTGACAATATAAGAGTGATGATCGAAACAGATGTTCTTATCACCTAAAATATGCAAAATAATAATCATATGTCATGTACTAATATGAGGAATATTTGAGTGAACATTACATTTCCAAAATTTTCGATATTCAGAAGATAGAAACCCCCACCAGTGATGGTCATAGGTTTCATAGTTCTCATCAACATGATGGATATCAATTTTTTTGCTCCAGGACATAGATCAGGCCAGTTGCAATCATAACTGAAACAAAATTTAAAAAAAATAAAAAATTAATCATCAACAAATTAAATTCTCCAGATTGGGTACGTACACTTCCTCTGAAACCTCACTACTATGATCGAATAACTCTTGACCTGGAACACTTATAGACAATAAGTGTATAATTTGGCCAAAAACTCCAGCAATATAAATGAAGCATTCAGACAGATGTTCATATTTTAAGACGATCTGGAATTATCCAATTGAGCATCAGGTCAGGCTCAATGATTCCTCTTTGAACAAGACATATGCATTGCAACGTCTTATGTTACCGTTTTTTTTTTTTTTTATGCATTAGAAAATTCGTCCCCTGTCGCGCCCATACTACAACCACAGTTACCATCCATCAGTATTACTTACCACCTTACTGATAGATGGAACTGCGCCAGAAATAATTTTTACAAAATAACGCCACACCCTCAAAATGAAACCATAGATATAACCATGTGAAAACGTAAGGGAAGGGAATAGTTTGATACTTTCGCTATTAATTACATGTACATACTTGAAGCAACGTTAAACTGTATGACATAGTGCTAACGATGAGTACACCTCCGTACATCATTGTAAAAGTGGATTCGATAGTCTGCGCCAATCTGTAGGATAATAAATGTGAATCTTATTGTTTCACATTGTAATATGAAATTCGGTATAAATTAAACTTTAGCATTTAATCATATACGATAACAATTATCCAATTTGTTTTATATAAGGTGTTATATATATACATACGTAATTGCCCGATTATGTATCATTATAGCATTACAAATTACTCGATGCTGCTGTTTCGAAGGTAACTCTCCTTGAATATCTTGCAATATATATCTAAAATTTGAATATCATAAAAATGAAATAAATTAATGAAAAAAAAAATTTTTTGCCATGGAAAAATTTACCCAACAGCTTTAAATAATCCACAACAATGTTCAATTGCTATCATAAAAAATGTATCAACCGCTACCACCTGATTCAAAAATAGTGATGTAACAAAAAATTCCCATGATAAAAGAAGATAATAATCTCTATCTTGGTTGAAGCCATATATTGCAAAATCACCATCAATTGGCAATATTTTCATTCTCGATTCATTTAGAGGAGATATAATATCCATAATCTCTCCCGCCAGAGGATATAGAGGATAAGTTGCAGATACAGAATACATAATTACTAAAATCAAATATATACGAATTAATTATATCCTTATTCATAAAAAATTTCATACCCATATAAATTGTTGTTCCCGAGGCTCCTCTCTCAGCATAAAATGGTAAATATTCAGTTGCCGTTGATCTTTCAAGAAGAGTCCAATCATTGCGTATGTGGTCCACAATATTTTGAATCTATGATAGAGCGAATTATTGCCGTCATTCCGTCATATCAAAATGATTAATTTGAATTTTTACAAACCTTTCCCGTATTTATAATAAAGAAGAAATATCCTATTAATACCCCAAGCATCGTGAAATGATGCGCTATGAGAGGTAATCTGCCATCCAAATCCTCAGCTACTCGGTACAGGAAGAACCACTGAAAAATAAAAAAATTAAAATAATTATATATTTCAAATTCTTTACCACGAAGGAAAAATATCTAATACCATCGGTAGAAGTCCACCGGTCAATGATAGTAGCACTGCAGGTACGACCACAAATCTTACTGTTGTTGGTGATTCTGGCCATAGCCCACCAGCCATCATACAGAGCCTATTCCCATAATATCCATCGTAAAAGATATCCATTTTTTCCATCTGACAGTTGTTAAATTCTCCCACCTCTGGTCATTTACTGATCGTCTTGTGGTCGTTAGAAGACTACAAAAATGACGACTGGTCATCTTGTGGTCATTGGAAGACCACAAAAATGACGACTGGTCGTCCTTTGGTCGCCACAAGACCACAAAAATGACGACTGGTTGTATTGTGGTCGTTAGAAGCCCATAAAAATGACGACTGGTCGTATTGTGGTCGTTAAGATACCATAAAAACGACGACTGGTCGTCTTGTGGTCGTTAGAAGACCATAAAAATGATGACTGGTCGTCTTGTGGTCGTTAGAAGACTAAAAAATAACGACTGGTCGTCTTGTGGTCGTTAGAAGACTACAAAAATGACGACTGGTCCTCTTGTGGTCCCCTAACGACCACAAAAGACTTTCAAAATCAATCGGAATTTTTCCTGCAAGCTTCTCTACAAAGAAATGAGTGCGCCCTTGGATTTTTCAGCCGTGTGGGATTCTTTTTCTAACATTTCCTATGTAACATAGGACGCGCTCCTATGTAACATAGTAAGCCCTCCTATGTAACATAGGAAACCCTCCCATGGTCATAGGACACATTTCCATTGAGGAGTTTACTATGTCCTATAATATATAGTGCTATGTTCCATAGGAAGCATTCCCATATGCATGGGACTACTTCCTAAATTTTAGGGATATGTACTATGCGCAATTTTCGAGGTAGGCGGAAAAAATAGCCAATGAAAAAATAGACTCGGAAAAAATAGACCGGAAAAAATAGCCTAGGAAAAAATAGCCTATGAAAAAAATAGCCAATGGAAAAAATAGACTCGGAAAAAATAGCCAATGGAAAAAGGTGACCAGGCCAAACTAATTCTACACACCCAAAACATGTTACAAGGCCCCCAAACTTTTCCATGGGCTATTTTTTCCGAGTCTATTTTTTCAATTGGCTATTTTTTCCATAGGCTATTTTTTCCTAGGCTATTTTTTCCGGTCTATTTTTTCCGGGTCTATTTTTTCATTGGCTATTTTTTCCTAGATTCAATTGTCGATATAGGAGCCTTTAATGTTTTATTCTCTCCGTGTAGATGTGCGCAAGGCATATAGCCACAAATTTTCCACTCCAATATCATAAGAGAACTATTCCGAAACGGTAAATGACCAGAGGTGGGAGAATTTAACAACTGTCAGATGGAAAAAGTGGATATCTTTTACGATGGATATTATGGGAATAGGCTCTGTATGATGGCTGGTGGGCTATGGCCAGAATCACCAACAACAGTAAGATTTGTGGTCGTGCCTGCAGTGCTACTATCATTGACCAGTGGACTTGTACCGATGGTAGTAGATATTTTTCCTTCGTGGTAAAGAATTTGAAATATATAGTTATTTTAATTTTTTTATTTTTCAGTGGTTCTTCCTGTACCGAGTAGCTGAGGATTTGGTTGCCAGATTACCTCTCATAGCGCATCATTTCACGATGCTTGGGGTATTAATAGGATATTTCTTCTTTATTATAAATACGAGAAAGGTTTGTAAAAATTCAAATTAATCATTTTGATATGACGGAATGACGGCAATAATTCGCTCTATCATAGATTCAAACTATTGTGGACCACATACGCAATGATTGGACTCTTCTTGAAAGATCAACGGCAACTGAATATTTACCATTTTATGCTGAGAGAGGAGCCTCAGTACTCTGCGTTGAT